>MUZC01004719.1:72495-86813 GCA_002072015.1 Radix auricularia | reverse complement strand
AAAAAAAAAAAAACCAAAAAAAAAAAAACCAAAAAAAAAAAAACCAAAATAACAACAAAAAACTTTGGAAATGTTAAGCACTTGATCATGGGTGGCTACGTTTGGATATATGCATGCAAAGTTTTAATTTCATTAAATAAGCAATTTTGCTGATTATTTTGATGCTTCAAATCAAATGACATTAAAATAAAAATGATAGCGCTTTGGTAGAATAAACCATGGCAGTACGCCAACAATTTGTTCCAGTAGTTGAATTACGTTCAAATCAAACTTGAATTATTTATATTTAACAGAACTTTATAGTCATATTAGGGCCGTCCATAAGGTACGTCACGCTCCAGAGGGGGGAGGGGTTGTAAGAAAGTGTGACAGTTTGTGACAGGGGGTAGGGGGGTATCCGACCATGTGTGACGTCACGGTGTTTTATGTTAAATTTTAATTATTTTGTACGAAACTGTGACGTACTTTAGGGGGCGAGATTTGTGACAGTTTGTGACAGGGAGAGGGGGAAATTAAAAATGGTCAAAAATAGCGTGACGTACTTTATGTACGGCCCCATTCATACACTAATTCAGCCCCTATATTTTTCACATCTTCACATCTTAGATATACAGACGCTCCTTCTATGCAGAAGATAATTGCGTCCACAGACCATGACAGATGATCTGTTGGCAAGTGATGCAGCGGTCACAGGCCGCGGCTATAGGGGTTCCACGCATTACCCCAGCCGCCTAACTATTGTCTAGTTGGGTACCCATTCAGAGCTGGGTGACTCGGGGACTCCTCAGGCCCCGGGAACAAGTCCTCGCCGTCGCGTGGATTCGAACTCGTGACCATCGGTACGACAGTCGAGCGCGCTACCACTCAACCACCGCGTCCCCACTTCACTTCAGTAACATTAGTATCAGAAGACTTTAGATTCATAAAAGAGTTCTGGCATTTGAAACATTCTTGTATTTAATATAGTTTCTCTATTTCTTTGATTTTTTTTTTATTTTTGGTTTTATTTTTAATTAAATTTTACTTAAACGCCTTTCATTTTTGAAGCCAATTAACGAGGAGCTAGCCTCCCGCCNCTGTTCTTGTCCAAACATGACATCCCCCCACCCCACCCCATACACACAGTACTCAAAGCTTTCGATTGACTCACGTTTCATGTAAGTTTTGCTTTTACAACAGGAGGGGTTGTGAAATTTTAAGAATCATTTAAGCTACCGCCACATCAAAGTTACATTCTCATACTAGTTTCGTACTTTTCCGTACAGTGGCAATAGTATCAGAGGAATTTATATCCAATAAGGAGTTTGAAGTTTTGACGGTTGAAAAGTTCACATGCCTTCGGATAGTTCCTTTATTTATGTTAATTTCTTAACCGTTTTTCTTTTGTTTCGATAAAAAGTATGACTTTCTTATAAATTTTTTCTTAGAAACTAATTAACGAAAGGAATTTTCCGCCCCTGGCAAATTGCCGCCCGGGGCATTTGTCCCCTTGCCCCCCTCGCTATGCAACAGACATCCTTGTTTGTGGGTCGAAGAACAACTGATCCGAGAGTTAGGTCTGCTGTGGTACTCTGGGTTGTGGGTCATGAATCTCATGTTCATAATCATGAATATCATGTTCATATTTCACGAATCTCATGTTTATATTTCAAGAGTCTCATGTTTATATTTTACGAATCTCATGTTCATATTTCACGAATCTCATGTTCATATTTCACGAATCTCATTGATAAATTTCATGAATGTCATGTTTATATTTCACAACATCTGTGTGTGCCAGCAGTGGGCGTCGGGCGTGTAAGGTTTGTGTGTCAGGCGGTCAGGCGTGTGTAAGGCGTGTGTCAGGTGTGTGTAAGGTGCGTGTCAGGTGTGTGTCAGGTGTGTGTAAGGCGTGTGTCAGGTGTGTGTCAGGCGTGTGTAAGGTGTGTGTCAGGTGTGTGTCAGGCGTGTGTAAAGCGTGTGTCAGATGTGTGTTTGGAATGGCCGGAAATTTGGCCAGTTCTGTTGGGCTTACATGCATATATTATAGGGCATATCTTATAGGCCTATCTTACAGACCTATCTTACAGACCTATCTTACAGGCCTATCTCACAGGCCTATCTTACAGACCTATCTTACAGACCTATCTTACAGGCCTATCTTACAGGCCTATCTTACAGGCCTATCTTACAGATCTATCTGACAGGCCTATCTTACAGACCTATCTTACAGGCCTATCTTACAGACCTATCTTACAGACCTATCTTACAGGCCTATCTTACAGACCTATCTTAAGGCCTATCTTACAGGCTTAGCTTACAGACCTATCTTACAGACCTATCTCACAGGCCTATCTCACAGACCTATCTTACAGGCCTATCTTACAGGCCTATCTTACAGACCTATCTTACAGACCTATCTTACAGATCTATCTTACAGGCTTAGCTTACAGACCTATCTTACAGGCCTATCTCACAGGCCTATCTCACAGACCTATCTTACAGGCCTATCTTATACAGGCCTATCTTACAGACCTATCTTACAGGCCTATCTTACAGACCTATCTTACAGGCCTATCTTACAGGCCTATCTTACAGATCTATCTTACAGGCTTAGCTTACAGACCTATCTTACAGATCTATCTTACAGGCTTAGCTTACAGACCTATCTTACAGACCTATCTCACAGGCCTATCTCACAGACCTATCTTAAAGGCCAATCTTACAGGCCTATCTTACATGACTCTCTATATTCCTACATGTGTGTTGTTGGGGGCTTAACTCGCATTAGGAAAGGGTTTCAGAAACGGACACGTGTGGGACTAGTGTCCTAATTCAAGGTCAGGGGAAAAACCTGGTTTGAGAGATGGAAGGACGGGGGAGGGGGGAGGGGGTTAATTGCTTTTAAATATCGGAAGATAGAACAGTTAGAGTGTTTTGTTACAGGTATGGTAGTTGAGATCTCTGTTACAGGTGTGGTGAGGTGGTAGTTGAGGGAGTATGTGGGAACTAGACCAACGTCCAAGTGAGGGAATATGCGGGAACTAGACCAACGTCCAGGTGAGGGAGTATGTGGGAACTAGACCAACGTCCAGGTGAGGGAGTATTTGGGAACTAGACCAACGTCCAGGTGAGGGAGTATGTGGGAACTAGACTAACGTCCAAGTGAGGGAGTATGTGGGAACTAGACCAACGTCCAGGTGAAGGAGTATGTGGGAACTAGACCAACGTCCAGGTGAGGGAGTATGTGGGAACTAGACCAACGTCCAGGTGAGGGAGTATGTGGGAACTAGACCAACATCCAGGTGAGGGAGTATGTGGGAACTAGACCAACGTCCAGGTGAGGGAGTATGTGGGAACTAGACTAACGTCCAGGTGAGGGAGTATGTGGGAACTAGACCAACGTCCAGGTGAGGGAGTATGTGGTAACTAGACTAACGTCCAAGTGAGGGAGTATGTGGGAACTAGACTAACGTCCAAGTGAGGGAGTATGTGGGAACTAGACCAACGTCCAAGTGAGGGAGTATGTGGGAACTAGACCAACGTCCAGGTGAGGGAGTATGTGGGAACTAGACTAACGTCCAAGTGAGGGAGTATGTGGGAACTAGATGAACGTCGAAGTGAGGGAGTATGTGGGAACTAGACCAACGTCCAGGTGAGGGAGTATGTGGGAACTAGACCAACTTCCAAGTGAGGGAGTATGTGTGAACTTGACCACCACCCCCTTACAGTTATTCACCGCCCCAAAAATGGACATGCGGCTTTCACCCCCCTTCCGCAAAGATCGCTTCAGCGCCCACTTAGGGAGTTCCGGAGCTAAACCAACTCACAAAATTGTATAAAATATCCAAGACAGGCTACCCATACATTTGTTGACAAATTATAAAACAGGAGGTTATCTCGCTTGATGGTAGCAACCACATCCTCACTCTAGCCTGTATCTTAATTTAACTTCTAGACCCCCCCCCCACCATCACCCCAAATCCATTATTTTACACTACATAGTCCACATTTATCTTCAGTTTCATTCCAGCGGTTCTCAGTGCGGCAAACCAACACCACAAATGTTTACTTTAGGCTTGAGCCACACAGGTGGCTACGATATCTATACACACTTGACCCGTCAATTAATCTAACCTAAATTCAGTCAGCTTCATGCCGTCAACTTGTCAGCTCTATGTCCATCTATTGGCCAGCTCTATGTCCATCTACTGGTCAGCTCTATGTCCATCTACTGGTCAGCTCTATGTCCATCTACTGGTCAGCTCTATGTCCCAATACTGGTCAGCTCAATGTATATCTACTGGTCAGCTCTATGTCCATCTACTGGTCAGCTCTCTGTCCATCTACTGGTCAGCTCTATGTCCATCTACTGGTCAGCTCTATGTCCATCTACTCGTCAGCTCTATGTCCCAATACTGGTCAGCTCAATGTATATCTACTGGTCAGCTCTATGCCCATCTACTGGTCAGCTCTATGCCCATCTACTGGTCAGCTCTATGTCCATCTACTGGTCAGCCCTCTGTCCATCTACTGGTCAGCTCGATCTCCTTCAACTGGTCAGCTCTATGCCTATCTACTGGTCAGCTCTATGCAGCCCATCTAGTGGTCAGCTCTATGTCCATCTACTGGTCAGCTTTATGCCCATCGACTGGTCAGCTCTCTGTCCATCTACTGGTCAGCTCGATCTCCTTCAACTGGTCAGCTCTATGCCTATCTACTGGTCAGCTCTATGCCCATCTAGTTGTCAGCTACATGTCCGTCTACTGGTCAGCTCTATGTCCATCTACTGGTCAGCTCTATGTCCATCTACTGGTCAGCTATATGTCCATCTACTGGTCAGCTTTATGCCCATCGACTGGTCAGCTCTATGTGCACAAACTTTCCATATAATATCCACCTTTCACGTTCCCGAGACCAAACTAACAATATCCCCTGCCCCCCCCCCCTTAGAGTCCAACCTTTAAATCTCAAACCTTACTCTCCAGTGACACTGACAACTCAAGAATCATTTCATTTCCCACCTTGCATTGCCCTACGACCTCAGGCGAACCATCTTTGAATAGGTTCATGACGACACATGGATTGGTAAACATTTAATGTTTGTGGTTCGATTTTTTGTTTGTTTATTTGGGTTGTGGGTTGTGGGTTTGGGGGGGGGGGGTGTAGCATGCATTTAAGTCCATCTGGCGAGGCCCAAGTCAAATATCACGGCCAACTCCTTTTCAGGATGGTCACGAACTGCACCAACGCTGTACATCTTTGTGCTTATTCGTGTTCATTTGGTGCGTACGTGATCGAGCTCATGACAGCGAGCGTCAGTTCTACGGTGCGCAATTAGAGGTGGCTTGTGGAGGTGGGGTGATATTGGGAGAATCTTGATTATCAAAAATTCTTTTGTTAGCTGGTGGCTACAATACAAAAAAAATCTTTGGTGTGTTTTTTTTCCCTTAATTTTTCTCTTTTTCAAATAACTTTTTAATTTTTTAGATTAAGTGAACATACAAAATGCAATACACAATAAGACAGAAGAGAAATCTAGCTCCAATTAAACTAACTAAAACTGTGTCCATAATTTAAATTTATACTACTTCATGCATTTGTTAGAAGACAGTTTGACTTAGGAGTAAAATAAAAACTAATTGTTCTGGGCGGTAACCAGACAAAACGACAAGTGACAAATTACAAAACGACAAATGACAAAACGACAAGTGAAAAAATAACAAACCAATAGCTGACAAAATGACAAGTGAAAAAACGTCATAAAATATAGAAAGAAAGCCTTTTTCGTCCTGTCATGGAAACATTCCTGGCGAGGCAATGGGAAGTAATTACAGGATTATAAGTTAGTTATGTTTTTACGTGGTTACTTCCCTTTGATAAAACAAATTCCTGCTCTTTAAATATCCAATCCATCAATAAAATTGTATTTCTAGGAAATGTGTACAACACAAAAATGTTAATCTTCTAATTACTACTTGTTATCTGTCATGTTCTTGCCCACCCATTTCCCTTGACATCAAATCTTCTAATTACTACTGGTTCTCTGTCATGTTCTGTTCTTGTCCAAACATGACATTAAATAGCAAAAAAACAACAACAACAACAACAACAACAACACTATTTTTACCTGTAGTTTACCACAAAACTGTTTGTAGTCGGCCCTTAAAATGCTGTTTGACAGTTAATGCTGCCCTCCGGCAAAAAAGTTGGGAGACCCCTGCCTTACAACAATCACGTCTCTTATGATCTGGGCCTGCCTCATTTTCTACCAGCCCCCTTCTCTGTTTTGTATACCCCATATCTCTTCTCTCTTTCTCTCTCTTCTCTCTCTCCGTCTCACTCTCTTCACCTATCTCCCTCTTTGTATATTCTTTTTCTCTCCTCCTGTCTCTCCCTTCCCCCCTCTCTCTCTCTCCCTCTCGCTTCCTCTTACTCCCCCCTCTCTCTGTCTGCTTCTTTCTCTCTCTCTCTCTCTCTCTGTGTTTGTATACCTCACTAAACCTATCTGTATATCACTCTATGTCTCTATAAGAATCCCACCAAATATATTTTACTACTGCTGTGTATTGTTCTCTCAACGATAGACCAGTCGTTCCTCGCCAAACCTGTTTTTTTTCGGGGGCCAGGACATCACAACACAACGTTGAACAATGGAACCACCGGCCCGAATGACCTGTCTTCTGTAGTTAAACTTCTTCCCCTACAACCTCGGAGAAGCATTGTGCGCATCAAACCAAGCGTGTGTCCATTAGACTGCTACAGTACAGCGCATAAAAGAATTGTGTTTATGTAGCCAGCATACAGTCCGTGTCTCTTAGAGAATTAAGTCAATCCACAAAAAATACAAGCGAGTGGTTCTCAAAACGGTTTACTTGTTGACCTCGGGAGACGCTTGAAATGGGCAGTCTGTAATGTGAGGTATTATCACTTTGTCTGTTTGTCTGCCCCTCCCACCTGCTATTTTCTTCTTCTCACTAACTTTCTTCTCTCCTCTTTCTCTCTCTATCTCTCCTCCTTCTCTCTCTCCTCTCTTGCTCTCTGTCCTCTCTATCTCTCCTCTTTCTCTCTCACTCCTCTCTATATCTCATCTTCTCCTCTCTATCTCTACTCTTTCTCTCTCTCATCTTTCTCTCTCTATCTCTACTCTTGCTCTCTCTCATCTTTCTCTCTCTATCTCTACTCTTTCTCTCTCTCATCTTTCTCTCTCTATCTCTAATCTTTCTCTCTCTCATCTTTCTTTCTCTATCTCTTCTCTTTCTCTCTCTCATCTTTCTCTCTCCATCTCTACTCTTTCTCTCTCTCTCATCTTTCTCTCTCTATCTCTACTCTTTCTCTCTCTCTCATCTTTCTCTCTCTATCTCTACTCTTTCTCTCTCCTCTCTATCTTTCATCTTTCTCCCCCCACCACTCTATCTATCTCTCCTCTCTATCTCTCTTTATTTCTCCCGTTCTCTCTTGTTTTCTCTGCTTCTCTCTGTCTCTCATCTCGCACTCTCCGCCCTCAGAGACGTACTTAGGGAGAATTGGGTCGGGGGCCCCTCACCTGATCTGGCCTTTAGTCTAATGGGGAGAATCTTAACCCTGTGTAGCTTACACTTAACTCGCCAGACTCGCATGTGACACTCGCGAAAAGCTCCGCTAGGGACGCCTTTGTCACCCTTCTCGTTTCCTTTTCATCTGCCCTCACTAAACTTTGTTATTTAAAAAAAAATATATCTTTCTTTTACACTTCAATTTTAAAACTTTAAGCCGAAGAACCTAAATATGTTGCTTGTGGAGGACGGTTTGAGGTGTGTTGGTGAGATGGGGGTGGGTGGGGTAGGGGTAGGTCATGTCAAGTCCGCCCCCCTCAACCCCACACACACGCATTTGTGTAGAAAACTCCTCTCCTCACCCCACTTGTATAAGAACATCGTTGTTTAAAATGTTCCAGTTGATCAAGGCTATTGTTATGGACTCTGACCTCTTGATGACGTCATCTCTCTTTCAACTCACCCACTTGTCAGCTACGCTCTTCTGCTGACACACGTATTCTCTCTGTTCCTAAGACACTCATCCAAACAATTGGCAAAAGGTCTTTCTCTTTTTTTTTTGTGCCCTGAAACAATGGAATTCTCTCCCATTAAACATGTGCAGTATGGCCACTGCCAAGACCTTCGAGACTGCACTAAAGACACATCTGTTACTTTAAACAGCAATCAAACTCAGTCGGTGCCGACATTAACAGCGTGAGAACACCGCAGGACGGAAAAACTATTCTTGTTCAATGTTCCCGTCTTGATGTCATGAAAGACCAACACTGGATGCTGTTGACAATTGGAGGCGTTGGCGAGGGTGGTGGACCGTGGCACTGTGAATGGCGTCCGTGTACTCCAGCACCCCCTCCCACCCACCCCACGCCGCACCTGGTTGATTGTGTCAACGACAGTGGGTGGCGGCCAGGTGAGAGAGACAGGTAAACGGGGCCCAGGAATGTCATGGCTCATATTTGGAACAGTCGGAGGGATTCTCCATCTATGTGCATAAATAAGTTATGGACAACAAAATGGGGGGGGGGGGGAGACTGCAATCAGGCTTATAAATTAGTAAACCGAAAACAGGTAAACAGGGTATGAGTTAGCTTGAAAGGAATTAACAAAACAGCGAACGTTTCTGCAAGGAGCCTTCCTCAACGAACAAACAATACACAAATAAAACGAATATATAGAAAGAAATGAAAAATAAAAAAATAAAAACTTAGTTGCCATGAAATCCAAAGAGTCAATGAAAGCACAGTAGTATGAAGCGTAGGTTAGTTATAGTTCTCCCTCCGATGCTGACCGCTCCGACATGGTTTTCGAGCACATCTGTCATAATTCTTTCAGGGAAGAGTTTGAAGAGGATGGGGGAGAGTAAACACCCTTGTCTGACACCAACAGTGGTCTTAACAGAGAGCGAGGAAGCTATCCCGACAACCTTCCGTCAGTAGCAGCTATTCTGAACACCTTAATACGATGAGAGTGGTCATCGTTGATTACGACGGATGAACAACAACAAAATTAAATGGAAGAGACGTAAACAAGGTAAGGGTTAGCCTGACCGGACGTAACAAAACAGCTGTTTTGTCACGTCCGGTCAGGCTAACCCTTACCTTGTTTACGTCTCTTCCATTAAATTTTTTATAAGCCTGATTGCAGTCCTACCCCTCATTTTGTGAACAACAACAACAACAGCAACAACAACATCAGAAATATTCCGACGAATACGAGCAGTGATAACGAGACTACGCCAGAACATTCGGAGAATATTGTCGTCACCAGACACCTGGTGGTGTCTTTAAAAAAAATAACAGCAATCCAAATAGAAGTATCGCAGTCAATGATTGTCTTATGTAGGCTTAGATGATGAATTGTATCAAGATGAGTAAGCGATGTTGTGATGACACGAGAACTGCGTCTAGCTTGAGCCTAACCCGAGGGCCATTGTTTGGAGGACGCGCTCCACCGAAGCAACAAGTGGTGCTCCCAGTTGCCGTTGTGCTCCAAGACATCCGGGCATTGTCATTGTTTCACGGCTCAGTGGGCTGTGACGCGACAATAAGCAGACGCAGGAGTCACGTGACGCGCAGATACGACAGGAGTTCTTTCCAGGCGGAACCTATTATAAAGAGATTCCTAGAGGAGGTGCTCGGGATGAAAACACTAGGGACGAGAGGCAATCTTTGTGTAACATCCCCATGTCTTGCAGTCGAGGCAAGGTCAAGGACAATGACAACGATTTTGAAATTTAAAAAAAAATGGAAGAGAAATCGATTTTTTTAAAAAGGGTAGATACCCAACTGTGTATTTGTCGTGTATTGTCCTGTATTTGTCGTGTGTTGTTCTGTCTTTGTCGCGTGTTGTCCTGTGTTTGTCGTGAGTTGTCGTGTATTTGTCGTGTGTTTGTCGTTTTTTGTCCTTTATTTGTCGTGTGTTGTCGTGTATTTGTCGTGTGTTTGTCGTGTATTGTCCTGTGTTTGTCGTGAGTTGTCGTGTATTTGTCGTGTGTTTGTCGTGTGTTGTTCTGTCTTTGTCGCGTGTTGTCCTGTGTTTGTCGTGAGTTGTCGTGTATTTGTCGTGTGTTTGTCGTGTATTGTCCTTTATTTGTCGTGTGTTGTCGTGTATTTGTCGTGTGTTTGTCGTGTATTGTCCTTTATTTGTCGTGTGTTGTCGTGTATTTGTCGTGTGTTGTCGTGTGTTTGTCGTGTGTTGTCCTGTATTTGCCGTGTGTTTGTCGTGTGTTGCCATGAGTTTGTGATGTGTTTGTCAAGTTATATCCAGCTAATAGCTGAAGTAACAATTACCCTGAACTGTTAAAAGTGAATTATTTCAAGTCATAAGTCCCATCAGACCGAATGACTTTGTTGTATTATGTGAAAACACTCGTTAAACACGTCTCGTTCAACCAATGGGTAGTTAGGTATCCAGTGACAGATTTTCTCGGTGGAATACCTCTATCTCTAGGATCAAGATATTTCAAAAATTCACTCTTTTTCTTATAGATTAAGACAAATATTTATAGTAAGGCTGAGGAAACTAATGATTAATTAATAGGTTAATCTTTAAAATTTAATCGATTAAAAATAGTTTGATCGATTAAATTTTGATTAAAATTTAAGAAACTAATGTTAATATTTTTTCAAATTATTAATCATTTATAATTTTTTTTTTTTTTTTTTTTTTTTTNCCCCCCCTAAAAAAATAATATAATAAAATACTCCGTATCTTCTAAATGTGAATTTTTCATGTGGCAAATTAATTTTTGTCAAATAAATTCGGATTTAGTGCAAGTCTACACTCTAATATCGTAAATAACATGCGAGAAGTCATACAAAACGTCATTAAATAAATTGTAAATAATCAAATATTTAAATGGAACTTTTACTTATAGTTGCGCGTTTTGAGGTGATTTCACATTTTTTAAACACACCCCTCCCTCTCATCTCACATCGTCATAGATGCGTGACACCCTCCCCCCCCCTTTTTTTTAGGAAAGTGACGTCATTTATGCGCGGCTCCTAATCCATAGAACTCCTCTCAGTCTTCCAGTGCCAAATAAAGGGAATATAAATAATATTACCTTTTTTTGTCAACCGGTGAGGTCAGCACCTCTTGCTCCCCTCTAGTGAATTACGTTTAAAGGAGAAAACAATTCCTTATCACGTGAAAAAAAAAGTTAAAAAAAAAAAAGATAAAACAGTAGAGAGAGAGAGAGAGAGATAGAGAGAGAGAGAGAGAGAGAGAGAGAGAGATGTAAATAACCAAAATAGCGTAAAATTCCATACTAACTCCTAAGCATCTTCCTCGCCCTACAACACAACAAAGCGTATTTTTAAGCCAAGCACCCGAAACATGAAAGCAGTTGAGGACATAAAGTATTTGAAATATAGAAAACAATTCCTTACCCCATAAAAAAAACAATTTTTTTTTTTAAAAATTACGGAATAACGCATAATATTATTCTTTATGGACCCGCGTTTGTAAGCACTAAACAGCTTAGTGGGGATCAATGTTTTCTTTAATGTTTGCCGGTTGTTGTGCTAAATAATATTTTAAAAAAACCTTGTGTGCAGCAGCAAAGTTTAACAGTGTACCATTTTCAGTGTGCACATTTTTGGCATCTCCCCAAAAATACATGCATCAATTTATCCGATATACTTTATATGAGACAAAAATTGTTTAAATCAAAATAATATAGTAGATTATAATTAAACAAACAAGAATTATAAATGTATACTTCTGTTCCGCTGAACAGAAATATACATTTATATGTTCATAAAGTAATCAAATGCCAACATACCCATATGCCGCTAATTTATTCTGGGGCACACTGGTGTCTGTCAACAAAATACAGATTTTATAGACTTTGTCAAGGTTGATCTGATGTCCATCATTCTGACAAGATTTAATCCTCATAAGCAAATCTAAATGTAACTCTTACAACATATTTCTAGATTATACTTTTCTAGAATTCATTAGGCTAAATCCACGTTCGCAATGAGCGCTCGATGCAAGAAATATGGCACAAATATCAAACAGGATGGCAATGTCGCTTAATCATTCTTCATTCATGACAAACTGAATCACCTCGTCGAAAGTCTGAATCAACCCACATTATATTTTGTTCTTCCAGCACTAATCTTAAATTACGATAGTGATCCATAAATTTCTCCACAATGTCTTCATACTCTTTAAGAATACTTTGTATTTATAAACAGGGCACACAGGTATGTTTGTTCAAAATTAAAATTTGACATGTCGACTAACGCTTACAACTCAAATATTCACTTAAGTATCAAGTCGCTTTCAAGAAATCGAGAGTCCACGTGCCAACTTGAGAACTGTATTTGTGTTTTCAGCCTGAATACATTTTAGCAACCTCTACAGACCAATGAACATTCTCTCCAAGGGGATGTCCTTTTAGGCTATTGATAATTCCTTTTACAAACTGATGTGCCTTCCTAGTCATTAGATTTTTCGTTTGTAGCAGCTTGCTTAATTTGGCAAGTTCTCCAAATACTTCATGAATGACACTAAGGAACAGTCCGAAACTGTGGATCTCAGTCTCTGAGATCCTTTAAACTATGTTTATTGACTTGGTCATAATACAAACGTGCCTGGTCTTCACAGTATTCAGTCAGTGCTTGTATGTCATTTCTCTACAATGCTTGTGAAGCAAAGTGTCATTTTCAGTGTCATCTAAAATAAAATCAGTTTTAGGTGTGCAGGAAAAACTGATTTGTTATTTCAAAACATTCCTTTCACCACATTGTCACCCCCCCCCCACACACACACACACACACAACACTCCCGTTATTTTGATTAAAATATCACACCGACTTGTTCGTGACATCAAAGTCTTTTTTGTAAGTTGTCGGCGGCGAGTGATATCAAAATCTTTGTTCTGCTCCAAAGCTAGTAACCAATGTCAAATATTTTTCATTATTTTAAAGGGAGTGTTTGATATTTTTCTTGTATTATCGTTAGACGATTTAATTGACTGATGTTACTAAAGTCTGTTTGCAGTGTGTGAGAGATGGTAGCTACATTCTGGACATTTATACTTGTATTTTTAATTGAATTTTAACAAAGGCTGTGACTGAGTTCCAGGTAGAATAAGAAATAAAGTCGCTACTAACTTTCATGACAAAGGCGCAGAAATTCTAATTTTTTACCTACTGAAATTTTCTGCGCGGTAACTCAAAACATAAAAGGTACAATGATGGGGATGGGACCTACGAACCAGACTACCTATATATAAACATGGGTATCTATGCTTGCACGCCTTTAACAAATATTAGTTGTTTTTTTTTGTCAAAGACATTAAATTCATATTTTTCCTCTAAAAGTAACAACACAGAAAATACTTTAGAAAAAAATAATAGAAAAATCGTATTACGCCGCCACCCCTTTCTTGTGGAGAGAAGAGGGGGTGGGATTCGTCCACGTTGTCAACACTTCAAAGCTCAGTTTGCTTGGTATCTTTAAAAACATAACACACCGCCAGCGTTTTTGAAGATCTCTCTGGTGCGGCTGTGTCTTTTCCCCCATAATTTGTTTTATTTAGTTTGTGTTTTTGGACTGTTTTATTATTGCAAGTTAACTGATTTTTAAAAATAAAAATGTTTCGCTTTTAATGTAATTTCATTGTATTCCTTTCTAGATGAAGAAGATGTCTTCTTTTTTTTTCTGACATAAAATCAACAGTAAAATTTTAGGCTTTGGTGTCACCCCCCTAATGGTGTCACCCGGGGCGGCCCGCCCCCCCCCCGCCCCCCTAGCAACGCCACTGGTGCATACGTAAACAAAAAGGTTTTTTCTTCCTTATTTCATGCATAGCAGAAAGAATTGTCTGTGTTATTTCACAAAATTTTGGAGCCATTAAATTACGGCGACTTAACCAATTCCGCGAGATAATGTATCGCAACTTAACGGGATCAATATAGGCGTTATAAAAATTTAATTAATCAAAATTAAACGATTAATTCATAAAACAATTTTCCCGACTATTCAAATTTTTTTTTCATCGTTACAAGCCCTAAATATAGATCAGTCAAGTAGTAATAAATTAGTTTTATATTTTATGGCTTCTTTTAATTTCTTTTGTTTTCTTTTAATTTTATCTCCCCTCAAATAACTCTTCAGAAAGAAAGAAAAACCCAGTTATGCACCTTTGAATGCAAAATTGCCATACAACAACTTAAATATCTTGTAGTTTAGCGGGCAACTTGACGTGAGCGTGTGTGTGTGGGTGTGAGTTCAGGATGACGGGCACAGTTTTATTTAGGTGGGTTGTGTGTGTGGGTGTGAGTTCAGGAT
>MUZC01004719.1:9607-64864 GCA_002072015.1 Radix auricularia | reverse complement strand
AAAAAAAAAAAAACACGGGGACAGCAGGTGTGTTGAAAAGGGTTGAGTGAAATTATGAGTAAGAGATAAATACAAATTCCAGCTAGAGGTCGTGTCAAGTCACCTGATAAGAGAGAGGTCTTAAAGTAAACTTATGGGTAAATGATGATTAGAAATATTAAGGATTATATTCGTTCACATTTACTATGACATTGTTCTATCGTTACTGGTCAGCATCAAATATTTAAAATACCGTATATATTCGTTCTATTGCCCGTTTGAAAGAGAATAGTATAAAAAATAACCGGCTAGTAAGCCGACCCAAAAATTAATTGGACAGCATAAACAAAATGGTACATATTTTTTTAAAGAAACCAAAATTTAAATCCGTCATTATGATTATTTACTTTTGTTTAAGTTGAAGAACAAAGCTATTTATTAAAACATTCACACTAATAAATAAAATAAATAAATAAGATTATTGAAGATGTTTAATAATAATTTATAATTTTCAATAGAGCTGTCGAATCTTGTAGAATGTAGAAAAGGACTTTAATGATATAAATAAAACTTATATAAATGTACTTGCAGAAATCACATTTGACCCGATCGTAAACCCGACTCCAACCCTTTTCTCTAGATTTTGTAAAAAAAAAAAGTCCTAAATAGAACCAATAAGTAGCCTTTAATTTGGTCTAATTGGCTTTTCAAAATCATTAAAATTGTAAAAAAGTACGATGAAAGTGCTGAGTACAGTTTGCAGTGCAGCTAGATAATCTGGGTGTCAAAATCTTTCGACTGTCTTCTTTAGATTCTGTAACAATTTCCTTAACGTTTGTTAAAATGAGTAGAGTCTATCAATTTTAAAAAATGGGGTTAAAAATATATTTTAACAAGACGCTTTCATTTCAATAAACTATAAACACAAAATAAATCATTTGCTCACACTACGACTACCTTTCCATTTTTCATGTCTACGAAAATAAAAGCGTGAGCGCCAAGCATATCGTATTGGTAACAGAAAAAACGCCATGTGGACACATACTTATAAAAATGTGTCAGTCTCTGTCAACATTCAATCATGCCGCCATCACATACAATGTGTCTCTGAAGCACATTGATCGAGAGTACACATGCAAAAAAATTTTAAAAATAGAAAACTTTAGAGAGATGAAATTCCACTGAACAATCCTGGAAACATGAATGAAATTAATCGCGATAACCCTTATGCATGCTAAACTCGCTTTTATTTTCTTCACAGAAAAATATAATTGTTGATTATATTATAGGCCCCTTTGATTATATTGAAGATAATAGTTGAGTTAAACGTTGAAAAATTTGGACTAAAAAAAACAACCAACTTGACGGCTGACTGTGCAAATTAAATGAATTTTTTAAATATTGTATAGACATGACAGATACAGGTGTCTGTCGAAATTCAGTTCAAACAAGCAATGCTTTGTGCGTCAAATGACGGTGCTAACACACAGAATGTAAAGCTAATTAAAAGTATGTAAAACATTAAGTCGCCGATGCACACGAACATTATCGAACATGTCAGATGTAAGTTTTATGGTGACATCTTTTTTTTTAGTTTTAATTCGTTGAAATTTCCTCATTCGATCCACATGCTAAATTTAAAATTGTTTAGTCCAAATGTTACAACAACTGACCATCGTTTATTAAATCAACCCAATCTGAAAACTTGTTTCATCTTTAAGACAACAGACAACGTTTAATTCTTTTAGGGAAGCCCAAGGGAAGAAAACTCCGGTTTTGATTGTTGGCCCTGAATGATGGGGCAACTCATCAAATAGTTGAGCAAAATAAATGTAGCGAATGACACTTGAGTTGTAACTCTTTGAGCTTCGTGCTGCATGTATGACGGAGATAGATGAGAAATGATCGTCAAATGGATTGGACCGGGGAAGAGAAGAATAACAAAACCTAGTGTGTGGGAAAGGGGGAGAAAATCTTTCTGGAAGTTTCGATCTATCTTTAGCTTCTCAGAGACAAGAGAGTATTAGTTTCCTAAACTAGACGGACTGGGAGGGGGGATAGGAAAAAAAGAGGGCGGGAGAGGGTAGGACTGAGAGCTACACTAGAAACTGGTTTCAGGCATAATAGCGACTAATGATGAATGGTCGGCGGAGCCTGCGGGACATTTGCCTTACGGCCCTTTTATTTCCTCAGCACTACTGACCATGATGTCCTTTTTGTGCGGCCCCTCCTTTAAGGTTTGAGGATCGCTTTCGACATCTCCGTCCGGACGGTCTAAATGTAAATTGTAGTTATCCCATAGGATAATTTATTATTGTCTGTGAGGACTGGGGTTGGCGGGGGGGGGGAGTGGGCCACGCAGGGGGTGTATCTTGTCTGGCGCCCTAGTGACATACATCAAAGTTCTAATTGTGGCCCATTGTGGGAGCGGCAAAGCCGGCCATGAGACAAGAAGCGGACGTGTCCGGCCTCGATGAGACTGATAAATAACTTCTCGTTAAGACAAACGTATCAGAGATATGTTGATTCCTAATGTTTTACTAGTTTGATATCAATTCTACTCTCGGCATCTCAGTCTCAATGCCAGAATTTAGGCCACGAGAAACGCTTCCTATCTTTGATGGGTTCTATTGATAGAATGAGCCGAAAAATTTCCCAAAGAAAAAATATTACATAATAACTAATTGTGTGAATAAAACAACAAAAGTAAAGCATTAAAAATAATAGTAACAGTGAAGACATTGTGACAAATACATTCACACCAATATAATGTCACAACATGTCTGCAAATATAGAATGTCCCTATAATTTTCCGATAATTATAACGTTCAAACCTGTTTCCAATAGATATAGTGTCCCATAATGTTTCCTATAGATATAATGTCCCATAATGATCCCTATAGATATAATGTCCCATCAGGTTTTATTGAGATAAAATGTCTCAACAAGTTTCCTGTAGACACAAAAAGTGGGTGAGACTGCAATCAGGCTTATACTTATAGATTAGTAGATGAATAATAAGTAATCAGTGTATGGGTGAGCCTGAGAGGACTTAAAAAAGAGAACAAATAGTTCACAAATAAAACGAATATAAGGAAATAAAAACTTACCTGCGGTGCAATCCAAAGTGTCAATGACAGAAATAGATCCTGTAGATAGAATGTCCCACAATGACATAATGATATGATGTTTATATAATATATATATATATATGTAGATATAATGTCCCATCATGTTTCCTATAGCTAGAACGTCCTATCGTGTTTCCCAAAGAAATAATATCGGACCATGTTTCATTTACATATAATGTCCCACTATGTTTCCTAATGATAACCAGTCCTACCATGTCTCCCATAAATATAATATTTTATCATGTTTCAATTAGATTGAATGCCCCATCTATTTCATGATATCCTGAAATAGCTATGAAATAAAATTAAAATATTTTAACTAAATTGATTTGGAACGAAGTTGTATAAGGACGTACGACTAATAAAACTTTTTATTGCACTGCGGGAGCGAATTTAAAGTTTGTTTTTTTCCAATGAAAAAACTCATTAAGATTTTAAAGAAACATTTGGACAATCTTGTGAGACTTTTCTCAACAGCAATTTGGTGGTTTTATGTTAGTATGAGTTAGCTTAGTAGACGGGATCAAGACAAAAAATATTGTTTACAACTTTACAAATATTGTTAGTATCCTATTGTATGAGCACATGACATGTATGCGATAAGATCTTTATACCCATAAACATAGATTAAGGATATTAATATTATATACAACATGTGACCAAAGCTTTTAAAAGAAATATTATCAGGGTCTAATAAATATATCGACATTGCCTTAGTTATGTGGTTTAACAACATAGCACAAATGTGGGAGTAATTTTTAACACTTACTTTGTTGACATAGTACCTATTATTTACATCTGTTTTTCTCTTTTCCATTTCTTCCACTTGACTTTGTCCCTCAAACCCAATCATGTTGTGCTGTAGAATTAAATGACCAAAAAGACTTGCTCCGCGGAACTTGTTCTGTAGAATTAAGTGAGCGAAAAGATTTGCTCCGCGGAACTTGTCCTCAAATAAAATGTGTGTAATCAACCAATCGGTGGTAATTTATCCATTCATCTCTCTTGCGCAGACTGGATAATATATGATAATATATTCATTAGCAGAAGCGAAGCCTTTGTGAAAGTTGGGGAGGGGGTGTTATCGTGAAGCAATACATTTTAAGGAACCCCAGAAAAAAAAGAGAGATAGAGAAAGAGAGAGAGAGAGTGGGGGTGAAGACGTAACATGATATCTAACTATGTCTCTATATATCACCACTGACTGGAGAAACTAATGTAGGATGACGAAGAAGAATTTCATGACAATATTATCAACTCTTTCCCTGTGAGGGAGACAAGCTGAACATGAAATTTAAAATGTTCAAATCAAACAACATGAGAATCCTCATTTGTTTCGTTCTGTTTCAATCCGTTTCAGTCAGACAGAAAGTACTTCCGTGTCACGCGAAGCGCAAGATTCAATATCCGGGTTACATAGAAAAGGCCCCGTCTATGCTTCAGACTCTCTCATTAAACGGTGATAAGAATTCATCCACATACACACTCATCTAACTTGCTTATGATATTGTGATTGTATCATATGTATGACCCCACTGGCTTCTTCGCGTTTATTTTATCTGTTAATTAAAGATTGGAATGTTTGTCAAGGCTTTGGTAGAAATTGTATGACAATGTATGAGCTATTTGATAGAGATAGAGTAGCTATACATGTGTTTATAACTAATGCAATGTTCTAGAGGCACTGCTGTCTAAACAATTGTGCAATATTTGTGAAACATATCTTTTTGGGGGTATTGATTTCTTTCACAAACACACACACAATTCCATTTTCGCGTACACGAATTTCGTCACAATAATAACATAATGAAGTGTGCATATGTTGACCAAAAGGCTCTACACAGTGGAGCTAACGATAAACAGTTTTGAAACTTGTGTAAGTTTTTATTATGTTACTTATTGCGCGAAAGCCCTTCATTGTTCCAAAACACAAGATTATCAAAAATCTAAAGTTTTAAATATTGCAAAATAGTCAAACATTTTTACACAGTTAAAAGTGTGTCCTAGCTTCATTAGAAAGAGTTAGATCTAAATGTTTGTGTTAGCTTCATTAGAAAGTTAGACAGTAAGAGAGAAAAAAAACAAGGAAAATTGGTTTAAAATTTTTATTTCTTAAATGTGCGAAGTGGCTGCCTTAAAGATTGTCAACAAGTTATTGTCTTCCTATTTGTCTTGTAGTACAAGACTATTGTTGGGTACGGCTTGTTAAAGAGACTGCTCCAAAAGTCACGGAGCCTGAAGGATCTCGAGTAACGGCTTGTTTTGTAGCAGTCGTTGAGCGTGAGCGAAAATCTTTCTTTTCTTTTTTAGTTGTCCTCTTTCCCTAACAGTGTAATGAACTTGAAAGTATTAGAGCTGGTGTAGAAAACATGTGTGGGCGTAGACACGGTTGGGGGCGGAGGGAGGTGTCTTTCAGCTTACCTTGTCCACATTACAAATTAGCTTGTGCATACAGGTACTTAACCAGAGTACACTTTACCTTGTCCATAGTACAGTTTACCTTGTCCATGGTACGGTTTACCTAGTTTACAGTACAGTTTACCTTGTCCATAGTACAGTTTATCTTGTCCATAGTACGGTTTACCTAGTTTACAGTACAGTTTACCTTGTCCATAGTACAGTTTACCTTGTCCATAGTACAGTTTATCTTGTACACAGTACAGTTTACCTTGTCCACAGTATTGCTTACCTAGTCCGGGTAAAGCTAAAATAACACATGTTTGCGAATAAATTGATACCTGAGATAAAAGCTAACAGTTAAATTTTGAAAAAAAATAATTCAGTAGCACGAGAACTTTAGAGCAACAACCCCCTTGTTGTTGGTCGCCAATTGTCGACTAAAAATATATAGTATAAAGCAATTTTGCCCTATTTTGTAAAAACTTTATTGAAAAAGAAATATTTAAATTTCATGGAGGTCGCGGGTCACATGGCTTTTTTTAAAAAGGGGTCACCACTCTAAAAAAAGGTTTGGAACCACTGCTCTAGAGTATTTCTTACAATGAATGTTTCTCAGCATCAATTTCCCACCCCTGCGTACATTGCAATAAAAGTTTCTTTGTTCCATATATTAAAATTATTTTAATGTTCGATACATCAACGAAAAATTTAAATGTCAACCAAGTTTTAGGAAAGCAATTAGATTCTATACCGTGTTTTTTTAAGAGAAACGTTTTTACGCAATAAATTGCGTGTCTAAAATGTAAATTCAGTGGTATTTAACGCAAGTTAATATCTATGAAACCATACGAATAGTAATGTTAATTTTAAAAAATAATAATTTTGAAACAATTTTTTAAAAAACTCAATGTTGACGCCACCATCAAAACCACAAAATTATAAACCCCATAGCTTTGCCATCATCAGAGATTCAAGATTAAAAACACAATCAAATAACGCGTATCTGGTTGGCAGCTATTAAATCTTTACCTTCCGCTGATGTTAGAACTGGTGTCTATTTCATTTGGAAATTTATCATCAACGTTTGGAGTACAAGTCATTTCTGACAACGCTCCCGTAATGTACTGTAAACCAAATCAGACACCCCGAACTCTCATAAAAATTAGAAGAAATAATAGTACCAACAGTTTCTTTCACAACAGGTATCGTTAGTTAATCAAAACCAAACACTGTAAATAGTTCTAAAAAGATACAAACCATTGACGGGGATACCTCTTACGTTTCTTTTGGGAGTAATCGCTGTGCAACAGACTTGATTGAACTTCATCTCTGGTCTAAATAAATAGTCGTGAATCAATTTGGTTTACTATTCTACCGTTACCACCGCCCCTCTAGGGAAGGCTGGCATCGATCTGTTCCCTGGTGGAGTCGTAACAGTTTGCTACTTCATTTGTCTTAATAACATGGCAATGAATGGAGAGCTTGTCACAGATGGACTACGAACTCATCCATTTTATTATAAGAAAACACCTTTTAAAAGTCAGCCGAAGGCGATGCACTTAAGGGGAGTGGGGCAAAAAATATTTTAAAAAAAAATAAACCAATAAATACTAGAAGTCTTGGTGGGAAATGGTGAAATTCAAAAGGGGAAAATACCATGAACTATAGAAAAGCAGGGGATTTTTTCATCTACCAGCTCACTTCTCTGAGCATCGCATGGTTCAATTAATCAGAGTCATTCTAGATATAATTTCATAGTAACGCAGCCCACACACGCACATTCCCCCTCTCTTGTACGTTGATCTTTCATTATAGAAAGTAACTCTTTTTTTCTCCCAATTTTTTCCAAACGTATTTGAAAGTATTAGAATTTATATGCTAACATTGCTCAAAGACATGTAAATTTTTGTAAAAATACAATCATACACGAGTCTGGAAAGTTGTTTATTAGTTGCTGCTAACAACAAATTTGCGTTTAAAAGTATCATGTTGGCAGCTATTATTTTATTGTTTAGAGATTGTCTTTGTTTATTGCAAGGGTTAGTTAGCTTTTTCTCACATCAGTCAGGGATGACATAACAACCCAGTTATCCAGATATCTGTGTGGCGTTTGACGGCGTAGAGCTACAAAATCCGAAAAAACCCGGCTCGAAAGAGTCACACGGACGAGAAATGCTGTTTTCTTCTTTGTTTCTGGATTGTCTGAATTCGTCTATTCAGACCAAAAGTTTAGACTGGAATGTCTGTTCAAACAAAAGGTTTAGACTGGAATGTCTTTTGAGACCAAAAGTTTAGTCTGGAATGTCTATTCAGACCAAAAGTTTAGACTGCAATGTCTGTTCTGATAGTTATTTCAGATATGAATGTCTGTTAAGAACTGTATTTCAGATTTGAATGTCTGTTTAGACCTGTATTTCAGATTTGAATGTCTGTTCAGACGAGTATTTCAGATCTGAATGTCTGTTTGGATCAGTATTTCAGCTTTAATGTCTGTTCAGACCCCACCGCTCCAGGCACAGAAGTCGGTTGAGTGAAACAGATCTTTGTAACAACACCAGTGGACAGGTCACGTGATAGAAGACAACACGCAATCACCATTGTCGTGGTCGTGGTATTGGCCACTGAGATGACCTTGATAGCCGCCATCAGCGTCAAGCGCTTTCCATTTCCCGAGGGTGCTGGACATTGGCTTCTAATATCTTCCCACAGAGACTGTTAGCCGCTGGAGCCCACGTGGCGTATGATTGACGGGCCTAAGATCAAACCGAGAGGTTGGGGTGTGGAAGGCCAAATTAGGTGGAACAGAGTTTTCCTGAGTCGGAATGAGGGATTTGAAACAAAGGGGAGACATATAAATACTTTGACGTATAGTTATTTTGTTTGTTTGAGGAGGAGGAAGGGTGGAGTTTGGTAGAACAGAGAGAGAGGGAGAAAGAGAGAGAGAGAGAGAGAGACAGAGAGAGAGAAAGAGCGAGAGCCCAACAATGCACAATATCCATATGCACACGCCACCACAGACCACAGTAACGGTCTGCATATATTTCTCACCGCGTGAATTTCTTCACATTCGCTTCATGCACACACTGACAGCGTCAGTTATTTCCGATTGGTTTAACTAAGTCAAGTATTTGAATGTGCCCATTAAAACTGACTATATTTTTTAAAATGTTGTTACAGAGCAGTTCCTTTTTAGGACCTAAACGAATTCACTCTCAGTAGCGCTTCTATTTTGAATCGAGGCTGCGTAATTTTTAAATTACGTTTGTCCTTTTAAAACCATATTCTTCTCTTCTATCCTACTGTCCTGTTCAAAACATGAAGAGAACTTGATGCCTGCTGGGATAATCTTGAATGAATTTGTTGATTTCGTTATTTATTTTGTATTGGAAGGAGCTTGTGACCGGGGATGGGGGTGGTTGCATTTACTTTTCCACCATCCCACCCGCCTCTGCCGTTTTAACACCGCTATCCCTGGATCCATCTTCTCTCTCCCCCTCCCCCCCCACATCTCAACTCGTAATCTCTCCCTATGACGTTGTTTATTTGCCTCCCAGGACGAGAGGACCAGTTGAACCTAGAGAATAAGACGTCTTTGCTGTGAGCTCTGGCCGCGATCTTTTCACTTTTCTCTAAATGACCCCCCAACCCACCCCCTCACATCAGCTTTACTTTGCCGCTGTCACTTTCTGCAAATCTTCAACAAAAATATTCTTTCTCATTTTCTTAACGTTAACCTTAATTGTGTTTTTCCGTTCGCTGGGGAAATGTTTTCCCTATTTACCTTTATATGTGTCTGTCTTCGTTGCTCATTGGTTTTAGATTTTTTCATCCAAGTGTTCAGCCTTGTTGTTGTCATGACAATGATGTGCCTCAGTGGGTATGGTCATAGCAACAACAAATAGCGAGTTCTTAATTGTGAAGTCACGTGTTCACACTGCAAACGTTTAAATAATGACCAAAATTTAACGACATTTTATGTGATATGTCAGTCTCTGAATTCCTATTAAATTTTAGTGACGCCCCCACGCTTCCCCCTTTTAGTACGAGAAGTTTAAGTTCGTTGAACTGCCTTGATATCAGGGGACATAACTGCATTCAACTATCATCCCTGCAATCAAGTGGGGAAAACCTTTCCATTGGTTGTAACGCTTGCACGTGCTCACAGATAGTAAATTACCTCCCGCTTACATAAGCACTAGTAAAGATAAGATAAAAAATGACCCTTTCTCTCCCCCACCCCCTCCCTCCGCCAACATCTTATAGGCCCATGATTAGCAGCCACCTTGGATCATCCAATTAACTTATAGGGTTTGACACAAGAAGGGTACAGTGTAAAAAAGTGTGAGAACCTGTGTAAAAAAAAAGCGATGTCAGGTAAAACCTGTCCTTGTCAGTGCTGGATAATTCTAGATTTAGAAAGTACTCACATCGAGAATTTACATCTCACGCTTCACGCGAGCGGTTCTCAAACTCTGCTTGTTTTGAAAAATTCCAGTTGTCGGTCACGTTATCAGATTTATATTCGTTCGTTTGAATAGACTTAGAAAAATAATTACCGTGTATATTCTTTCTACAGCCCATTTGTTCATTAGACGATCCCCCAACTTTTCACCCTTGATTGTGCCTCCAAAAAGTCGGCTTTTAAACGGTACATTACAGGTTTTATTTTATGCATCATTAGGTAAACGAAATTCCATTCCGTTATATACACCGTTCTCCATGAAATATATTAACTCTGCAAGAGAGATCTTATCTCCACAGGTTGCTGTTTAAAACTAAACGAGATCCAACTTTTTTTGTTTTTTTTTGTTTCAGTGCTTATCAGTTGTTTGTTTCCTAAGATACGAACTGAAAACAAACTTTAAGGTTATCTGAAACTCGTACATCACAGCTGTGGTGCCGAATACATGAAGCACGACTCCAGCCCAGTAACACGACTCCAACTACCACAACGTTGGCATACAATCGTGGTGCTGATTTTCTAGCCAATATACATCTCTGTCTTCCCACTGTACTATGCGCGACGTCACATAAAGGGCGTGTCGTTTCTTAGACCGGAAAACATCATACCTCATTGTGTAACGCTCTATTTTTAGACTACATACAATGTTTATAAGCATATTTACACGATGATCCACATTTTTCAATTTTGTTAGCTAGTAAAAATAGTAAAATTACGAACCTGTTTTTGTCTTGTCCAAGTTCAATTAACATTTCTAATAATAACAACGAAATTATAAATTGCTGATAAGATCTTTTCTTTTGAGTTAAATATTCTTACATTTACATATTGACTCTTATCTTTTATTAAATTGTTATAAATGTGACCAAATAAAAACACCTGAAATTTCTATTAATAGATTTCCCTTTAGAAATGACAAGCTCAATTCCTGTCATGATATCAAAAAAAACAAAAAACAAAGTTCATTCGGTGTCATAACAAATATGCACCGAAGATTCAAGAGTACATCGAAGACTTTTTCATCAGAGTCGTCGATGAGGTTTCTTCTGTTGGCTTCAATCCTCGTTAGTTTATGGTAATAGCTGATCACTTCTACTAAATATAGTGATTAGTAGTTCATAATTGGCCAGAGAGTGTAGCGAATTTTTAGGGATGCGGGGGAGAGGTTATGTGACTATACTGGAGATACGGCGCTAACCAATATGTGACAATACGGCTGTAGCCAATCTGTGACAATACAGAGTAGACAATACTCGGGTAGTGAATCTGTAGCAATAAAGGCCTGCTAGTTTGCTTTTATAGGGTTCTTCATTTCTAAAACCGGAAAACGTCATAGCTCATTTCGTAATGTTCTTTTTTTAAGATTACATTTTAGCGAAACAGTTTTGAGGCATAAATACAGACAAATCACTATGTTCTCAAAATTGTTAGCTTAGTAAAATTACGAAATTGTTTTTTATTTTGCAAGTCCTATAAGCTGTCTTAAATTAACGAAGAATTAAGAATTAGCTGATAAGATCAATCATTCTCAATATAACTACATTAACGTATTGACTCGTTTCTTTTATTAATTTTTCTATGAATTTGTCCTTACAAAAGATAAATTTACATGTAATATTTCTATTACTAGATTTCCGCCATATTATGAACATCCCTATAAAAGGGTAGCAAATATTTAGACACGCTTAAATACGTAATTTTGTAGTAACACGAATATAGCTCATCTTTGGCTGCACGAAGTAGCCAATCTTTGGCTGGGCGAGGTAGCTAAGCTTCGTCTTCACGAGTAGCTAATATGTTGCTACATGAAGTAGTGGATCTGCATCTACAGGAGGTAGCCAATATGCTGCTTTACGAGGTAGCCCATCTTAGGCTTAACGAGGTAGCCAATGTGCGTCTACACGAGGTAGCCAATATACATATAAAGGAATTAGCCAATCTTTGGCTACACGAGGTAGCCAATCTTTAGCTACATGAGGTAGCCAATCTTTGGCTACATGTGGTATCCAATCTGCGGCTACCGTGGGGCAGCCAATATTTATGAAGAGGTCGTTGACACAATCTGTTATTTTTTGGTAAAGTGTTGTTTTGAAGGTGTTACAGTATCACTACGACGTATTTAGACAGTCGTAAAGCAGCTCAGCGTGCTACTCCGGGTGAGCGCCCTTGACCTTACCTTAGTGGCACGATTGGTGAAGTGAAACAAACAACAAAACTTGAACACGCACAAGACAAAGTGGAATATTTCTCTCCGGCTTTGGTTAAATATATTTTATGTGATATCTTTCCCAGATATTTTTGTGCGCTTATTTATTCGGTAACGACGGGGATTGTTTTAATTTATTTTTAGAATAAAATATACACCACCGACTTAAATTCCGTGTAAACGTTAAAACAACACGAGACATGTTAAGTCCTCACAATTATGTTTGCAAGCCTTTCCAAGCCTATCGGACTCTATTATATCAGCCAAAAATATGATATTAAACTCCGATTACCGTTATACGAACAAATTCATGGCACATTTGGTGAGGACTTAAAGATGAATTTTTTTGGTAACAGACAAATTAAAGTCAAATTTAAAAGTGAAACAACCCTTATAAAGGGAAACAATCTTTATTTATGCATGGCGTTTTATGGCATTGCCGATAACAAATTATTAAATAAGTAATTTTTTATGTAACTGTAAAAGAATTATTTTTTTTAATATGACGCTAATTTATCAGTTACAGTAACACGGGCTGGAATTTTTAAAACGCTCCAATAGCATTTGACTTTCAGAATACCGAGGTGATACACGGAGGCGCTCTGCCAAGCGAGAGTGACACCAGTTGGCTACCTCATTGCAGGTGTAAACATGGGCTTTGATGAGGGAATTAGTCAGCAGAGGTAATCACTGCCATTAAGCTTCGTTCCTCGCCATGGGGGACAAATAACGTAAAAATTGTTTGAGCGTCTCCTACCTCGAACTCTGACATCAGGACACATACAATATCCATTTAAATAGATTATTGCTACCATGAAGTTTGAAAATTTGAGACTCGCTGACTTGTGTTTACGTCTTACCCCGCAAACCTGACGCTACCCATAATCCCTCTGCCTTAAAATAGGGCTGAAGAAAATTTTACAGAAAAATTAAAAAAAAAATAATAAAGTAAAGGGCTGAGAAAACTGTCAATGAATCACCAAATATTCTAAGAGCAAAGATCTTCAGCCTCGGTCTGACCTCGAACGACAGGAGAATGGAATGGATTAAAGCTACGCTTAAAACTGACAAAGTAATATAACGGAAATATTTTTTTAAACCAAAGCTACTCTGTTACTAATATTGATGCGAAAACTTTTTCTTCAAATTGATTGAATGGCCCTGATGAAAAGACGTAGTTCAGATGGTGTTGCAAACATTTCGCTACTGGTGTTTTTTTTTTTCTATTCCAAAAATACTACCCCAACATTTTATAGAATAAATAGTCTTCGTCAAATATCATAACGTGTTCACTTATTAGTTATTCCACAACAGCAATGCAATAATTGAGCCAAGCAAAAATTAAGTTTAAATTCTGTTAATTTGAATGTTGGTCTACAGGGATCTTTGTCGTACTGGGACTTGGACCTGTCTCATATCAATTAAAGTCAGACCTTTCTAACATAAGTTGAATATGGACCTAACTTAAATTAATTTTAAAAGAGGCTATGAAATTAAAACTAATAGTTACCTGTTACACACATACAGTTGTAATATAACATAAACCTGGTCAACTGTATCTAGATTAAAGCAACATCTTCTTTAAGCACGCACAATTGTCATATACTCGTTATACCTAGGGTTAAGTCAGATTTCCACTAAGTACTCCATTTTACCACACGACATGTACTGAATGGCTACATCTAGGTTTATATAAGATATCCACCAAGTACTCCATTTCACCACATGACATAGACTTGAATGGCTACATCTAGCTTTATATAAGATATCCACCGAGTACTCCATTTCACCACATGACATAGACCTGAATGGCTACATCTAGCTTTATATAAGATATCCACCGAGTACTCCATTTCACCACATGCCATAGATCTGACTACGCTTTAAATACGTCTAGTGTGAGTACGCCATATTTTATCGTGTCACTGCTGCCATCAGTGTCATTATTATCTATTGAATAATAAGTTTTGTTCCTGCGTGTTAGAAGAGGAAATCAGGTGATGTGAATTCATGTTAGGCTACTGATCTATCTTCATGTCCAATGGAACAGCCCTCACTGGCTAATATTCTCTTTTCATTAATTCAGTAAGAGTTTATTGCTAATTAAATGGCGAAATCAGCTACAAACTCAATGCGTTTTACTACTTGTTAATGGGCCGCTTTATCAAAGATTAATTGGCAACTTAATTTTGAAATTAAGTCTTCTTCGTGGTATGAGACATCAGGTAATGTAGTATTAAAAAATGAAAGTATGGTCTAAAAGAACGGAAATACAGAATAGAGGAAAGGACGTACAGTCAATAAAAAGTCAACATCATCTTAAATGAGTGAAATATTGTCTAGCAGAACAGAAATATAGTCCAGAAGTTAAGGAATATAGTGTAGAAAAAACGAAGGAAAATATTTGTTTTAAGGTGCCAAGCTTGTAACTAATTTGAATGACACTGGTGTAATCGAAATATTCGAAAGTGTATAAATATTTTTTCATTTTATTCTCTACTAAAAACAGCATTATAATTAACTTGTACCCTGACCAAAACCCTGTTAAATCCAGGGAAAATTTCTTGTATTTTATAAACGTAAGTGCTAACTTTGTCATAGTTATTCATGTAGATGGTAGTACCACTGCCGCATCTGTTCGTAAGGAAGTTCTCGTTGTAGCTCACAGGTGTCCATACACTTGAAAGTGGAGCATATTTTCCGGTGAATATTTCCCAATAAACATAACTGTAGTTTAACATAAACACAAAAGCTATTTTAGCAACAGCCTTTCAAGGAATAAACATGTATTTTTTTACCCGACTCAGCCTAGCTAGCGCTAAAGAGTATTTTTGTTTAAAAACTTAATGTTTGAATTTCTTGTCTTTATAAACCATTATACTAATAACTTTTAATGCTTAAATAAAAGCTCAATAAATTGACTTTCATCTCGTGTTATATTAAAACTTGTCTGATCCATGAAACTTATTTATCATAAATAAAATTCATTAAATTTTAATATATTCCTGAATCTTTCTTTAACCGCTATGGAGCAATGCTGAAAGGAATTTGTATGATGCCGTTACCTCTTCGACCTGTCAAAAAGTACAACGGTTTTTGTATTGTGTTTTCAGGGTCTCGGATTTCCCGATAACACCGAACAATAGCGCCCTCATTTGTATACACTCTTTCTTGTCTGGCACGTAATAAAAACTTGCTAGTACTCTTGACAAAGCACAAGGAAAAATGAAATGTAAAAAAAATATCTGTTGGAAACTCAAGAATAAAGTGGACATGTTTTTGTGCACTGTAATAAGGTGATGTATTGTTATTGAATGGAGCAAACAGATTGGTCCAATAATAATATCATGTTAACCAAAAAAGATATACGTTTTTTTTAATAAGATTATTTTTAAAATACAAGTTTACAAAATAATAAAGAGCTTTATGAAAATTTTTGTTTTAAAGAATTTAGTTTTTACAATTATTGTATCTATATAAACTATTGAAAAAATTTTGTTTGTAAAAAAGACAAACATTTTATTTACACCAAATGATATATTATGCTTCTTTATTCCGATTATCTTAAATTGAATCATGTTGCCAAGGTAACAATATAAATGCTCTCCTCACCTATAAAAAAATCACCTCTGATAGAAATATATTTATAAAAAAAAGACAAACCCTTAAAACAAAAAACAAAAAAAAAAGAAACAGAAACAAAACAACAAGAAACAACGTAAAATCTAGAACGGAGGACGTAATATGTTTGGATAATTAGCAAAGAAAGAGGGGGCGAATATTTTAACACCATTGCTATCTAGACACACTTTCTCTCCCCTTTTGCACTTTAGGAAAACAAAAATGTTTTTTTAAAAACCAGATTAAAACAAACTCTCGATCTAATCCTTTGAATGTTGACTTCCTCTGCACTTATACACGCGTGCAAACAAAACACGTGACCTGTTCAGCGGCGTAGATCAGGTCGATGCCATACAAGCTGGGGTAACATTGCATCAGCTCTAGACCTCTACATAGACCTAAAATATGCGTTTGACACGTCAACGTTTCTTGACTGGTAACAAACATGTAATTTTGCGATTGGTCATGACATCATGACATCATACAGGCTACAGTGTCATGACATCATACAGGCTACTGTGTCATGACAGCATACATGTTACTGTGTCATGACAGCATACATGTTACTGTGACTGTGTCATGACAGCATACATGTTACTGTGTCATGACAGCATACATGTTACTGTGTCATGACAGCATACATGTTACTGTGTCATGTCAGCATTCAGTTCGGAATAACTGTGTGCCTTTCTATTTGGGGTTAGTTTGAGGGCTGTGTTAAAACAAAAGTGTCACAATTAAAAGGAAAATACCTCTAGGTTGAATGCTATAACAAGTCTTGAAAGTGGGAGAAATTTGTCTAGATGGATACCATGATACAAAAAAACGTTTGGGAAGAAACTCTCAGCAGAATGTAGAGGAAACAGCAACAGAAAAGGACCTTAACAGTGGTGTAGGAACAATAAGTATTGGGCATCTTTCCAGTGGAAAACCATGGTAAGTATGACGAACAATGTAAGACAATGACATCGAGAGCCTGCAACAGTTGAGGTCATACAACATGGACCCTTCAGTAGTAAAATATGATGGTGAGTGTAAGATTGATGACAGGCCTAGCGTCACTTTGTTGTTGGTAAAAAAGACCTAGTGTTAGATCTTCACTTATCCCAGGAAGCGTATCGATATCCAAACTAAGCGATCGTGTGAGCTTTGGAGCTTAATACAGTTTTGAAATCTCGTATAGTTTCATCAGTGTGTTCACTTATTTAAAACAGCAAAATTGAATTGAAATAACGTTTAGAGACCTAAGAGACATGGCCGTTAAATTGACTTTAGAGTTGAGCGAGCTTGTTGAATACCAACTTAAATCGCCATAACATCGTTGAGCAGGTGAACTTTTATTTCACGGCCTGATTTATTTTTAGATTAGCCAGATAGCTTCCTACTCTACTCCCCCTCCTCCTGTTAGCCCAAAAGAGACACTTGGGTTTTTAATATGCAACAATGCGTCACGACTAATCTAGAATGTGTGTCGGTGGATGCACTCAAGACCTGATCTACTTGACACTTTTGAAAAGTGACTCTCTGCGCATGTGCGGAAAAAAAGGATACGGTTATGCGATAAATTAAAGCAGGGCAGCTGTTGTGGTATGGTGCGGGGGTGGGGGTGGGTGGTGCCATGGAAAAGGTTTGGGAGAGCGTGAGGCTAAGTCGCAAGTTCTCGGCAATAAGTATTAAGAGGATATAAATTTCGCAGTTTGCAGCTGTGTGAGAAAAAAGCTAGAAGTTTTCAAAACACAAGAACCGAATGCAGGTGCTGCTCGTTCCTGCCAAGGACAATTAGAGACTGGGAAAATCTTCTAAAAGGTTTTTTAGCGGCGACAGCAATTACGCATTTATGTCTAATCCCCCCCTGTCCCCAAAACTCAAGTCACTAATACCCCGATGAGCAGTCTTTCCAAGTATCATCTTCACGAAAACAAACATAAATTTATCACAGGAGACATAATGATCAGATTATTAATAGAAAGAGGAAGAATGGTGATACATTTTGTACTTTTTAAATATAAAATCTTTTCTAAACCATAGAAAGATTTACATATTTATGCTATAAATACTTGTGTTATCTACCATAGGTGTATGAGTGTCAGTTTAGTAGATTGAGGTGAATCGTTTACACTGTCTGGGAGATATGCTGTGTTGACATAATATGCCATGGCTACGAGCATTCCACAGTTAGGAATGTTCCACAATCACGATTGTACCACCCATAGGAATATTCCAAATTTATGAATATTCCAAAGTTATGAATATTCCAGTGTTACAAACATACCAGCGCCATGTATAGACCTACAATCAACGCTCTGTTACACCTCAATCTCCTCCCCTTATTTCCTAGAACTAATCTTTACCCGGGCCTTAAGCCACTAATACCACCGAGGTTTACCCCAGTTTCCAGACACAATTAAGTTCTTACACTCAATGCTCTAATGTGCGCACGCAAACAACAAAATTAAAAAAACAGCTTACAAGTGTTAACACCCTGGAAGTTACAATTTTGAACGCCCTGCAACTACCCCCACTCCACCCCAATCACACCGACCTCTTCCCATTTTATTAAATAAAATAATTGACTCAAGCATCAGAACTATTGTTGCCTGGGGCCAGTCAATGTTTCTATCACCCAACTCAGTACTAAAAGTCTAAAACTGCTTTCCCCAACCACTGCGACTTCACTAGCTGCCTTAAGGAATCATTTCACTCTGATAGTAACCAGAAGCTTGCCAATTATGATAAACGAGTAAGAGTGAGCTTTTAAGGAATACATTTGAAATGTGTAATTTGACTAAATGTTTCACGCAATCCGGTTGTTTAACAAGTTAAAATTTGTTGAAATCATTTGTTAAATTTGTAATAAAAAGAAATTTGCATGCCTTTAAAACAATTGCGCCAAAACAACAGGAGTATAGCTTAATTTTAATTATGCTTAAAATTCATCTGAGTTATTTATTTTTTTAAAAACTCACTTCGACAGTCTGAGGTTAAAAAAATGACCTTATTATGTCACTGATACAATCATGTCATTTTGGGTTTTAAAATAATATTATTGTTTAAAAATACTCACTCTGAGCTCATGGATTTATGTATATACATATTCTTACAATATTTATTTGATATTAAACAAATATTTTACATTAGGGTTAGAAAATGTTACTTGTTGTTCGATCTTCGATATTGATGAAGTCAACTCTCCGAGATGTTATCATTAGTTTAGGCAGTTTGTTAAGTAAATTCTTCCTTTTGTATCAGTCACGAACACTGAGATGAATGTAGGGGAATCTTGAAATTCGTTGTCCTATCATTTGTAAGCTTATCTTGTGGCAGAGTCTGTTGGCAAATATTAGTTGCTGTGTTGATAGAAGAGGAAAAACATTTTTTTTTTTTGTTCCCATCTGGAGTTATGTTAGCAACTTATCTTATCTTATCTGTTACAGACGCTCCTTCTTTACATAAGATTATTGCGTCCTACGTTTATTGTTTTTGTCTACTCCTGCACTCTTATTAGAGTTTTAAAAGATGATAAAGTGTTGGCTTTCCTGGTTTCCTCAGGCCACCCATTTCACGCCCGAATTTCGGACGGGAAGAAAGAAAACTTGTATGTGTTTGTTCTTGCATACGGAATAAGAAAGGTGTTTCTATCCTTATGTCTATCTGAGGGATGTATACGTTTTCTCTGTGTCTTTTTACTAAATTATAATAATTAATCGCATGACCCCAACGACAAACCCAGTGACTAGCGGCACATGTATTAGTATAGCAGCACTGAATCACCAAGTCCGCGATCTCTACAACTGATTTGATCTAAACGTCCCTCCACAATTGCCGTCTCTATGAGTCCATCTGACACATGTTCATCCACCTTCAATGCCAACTCTGGCTTTAGGTTCAAACAATCTCCAACCATTACCAAATGACCCTTGCTAATCACCCATGACCCATAATGAACTCTATATACGCATTCGTAAGTCCAAGGTCAAGGCGGGGAAGAAAGTTGGCTTGCACTAATCAAAAGTGTGGGGTGGGAAAAAAATGGGGGGGTGATAAACCAATTTATAAATTAAATCTTTACATAACACCTCCAACCGTAGCGAAATAATCTCATCAAAGTCAAGAACATATATTTTTATCTTACATCTTTCATCTTCTGCATGCGCAACTTTTAATCAGGGACATTTCATTTACCCGTAAGCCTAATGTATCATCTTTATGCCAGTCATTGTACATTTAACTAATTAATTTCAATTATTAATTTTTTCAAATAATGTTTTAGAAAATAGAAATTTAATTTTGTAATATAGGATATTGAAACAGCCACTTAAAAAATATATTATTTTAATATTCTTAATACACGTTTATTTTCGTTTAAATTGAAATTCAAAACCAAATTAAATTGATTATTTTAAAAAACATTTTTTGTTAAAAAATTCACATCACACTAAAGTCAGGATTGGCGTCACTTCCGCTCAGATGAAATAATATTTACTCCCGATAGATTTATCGCCCTCAATCCTCTCTCAGGTTAGACGGGGTGAGATTCATCATCGTAACTCGCTTCATCCGTCAAACTCGTGACCTTTCGTGTCAACATCTCTGGTATTCTGTGCCTGGGACCCATGATACCACAGCCAGTACTCACACTTTGGTTCACAGTCTTTTGTTGCTTGAAATGGTTTGTTTATGTGTAACTCTTGAATGAAAGTCATTACTAAATGAAACTCCACCTCTTCCCCGATGCAATTTTTCTCTACTAAATCATAAACATTTTATAAATTGATTATTTCCACCAAAAGAGATTTTGTTATTTTTAGCTTTTAAAGTAGTTTTTTCTGTAATACTTTTAAACGTACAGTTTCGATGAACTTGTTTAACTACGCTTCAAAATAAGAAATTTTTAATTTCTCTACACCATAAGGGTTTTCACAGTTTAACATATTTTTTAAAAAAACTTACAATTTGGTTTGTTTTGTTGAACTGGGTGTAGATTACTGAAACCTCTTTTTATTATGTATTTTATATTAATTAAAATTGTATCCTGATTAATTAACAACTCATAAATCGTTTGGTTTGTAAAATAGATTAACAAAATTTGTCAGCTTCAAGCAACGTCATATTTAACTTTCAATAAAAAAAAAATAAAAGAAAGTTTATCAAGGTCTCTCTTTTCTTCTTATCGCATCTATTACAGATACTCCTTTTTTAAAGAAAATTATTGCATATTCGCTAATGCATGTTTTATGTTCAGTCTTAGGCTGTGGTTACACTGCACGCGAATTCGCTCATCTAGAATACGTTTCTTACTCTGCCAGTGTAACCACGCATTATATGTAATTGCATTTGTTTTTTTCAAGAGGTTTCAGATGCGCGACTAGATGAGTGAATTCGCGTGCAGTGTAACCACAGCCTTAGGGGTTTTAATGGTGATAGTGTGTTGCTTTTTTCTGTTATGTTCAGGCAACGCGTCCCTGCTCAAACTGCTTACAGATATGAATATACAACAAGAAATGTGTTGTGATTCCTAGTCTCATGGCTGAGTGTTGTGAGGTTTTTTCGTTGCATTTTTAAATTAGACGCAAACCTATGTTTCTTTCAAGCTACGCGGTTGCGCGGCCGCGCATATATTTGACCAACGCCGCGCAGTAGTTTTGATTTACCGCGTAGCACATTTTGTAAAATATTGCATACAAAATGGATGCTTGCAACTTGCAACTTTGCTCACGGGTTTGATCAAAGGACCCTAGAGGGAACATTGATACAAACGTAAGATAAATGTATTATCTTACTATAAGAATTTTTTTTGTTATTAATTTTATTTCGTATGTGCGATAACATGTAGCTAGCTCTAAAATATTTATTTCAGTAATTTAGAAATATATCAACCTATTTAAAACATTTTTAGAACTTGTATAAACGTATTTAAATTCAATGGTCAGTATTTTTATGCTCTACATCGGATGATGTAAATAGAGTTTATTTTCAAACAATAAATCATTTAATGTAAGGCCTCCTCATTATTAGTGTAATTAAATATGACCCCAAAAAACTGGTTTTAAAAAAATCAACTATCTTGTGTTATTGACTTCAATAACTACGAAATAAAAAAAATAGCGTTGCTTCCATATACATTACCAAACTAGACTTTTCGATGAATTTCTTCCACTGAAATGACTGGTAAGAAAGGAAAATACACAATATAGCCACAAGTCTCTTCCACATAAAGTAAGTGATATAAAGTCTTGTACATTGATATGTACAACGAATTTTAACATTTTAGATTTTATTCGCTTTTTTTCCTTGTAAATAAATTTACATCACTATGTTGAATGTACATTCGATTGATGTCATTGATGCAAGTCTTCAGTCATTGAAACAGTCAGGCAAGGATTTTCTCGATGACACATTGGCTGAAATTTTAGTCAAAGACTGGATCAGACTTCAATTTTATACTTGACGTATTTCAACAAAAAATAAATAAATAAATAAATAAATTTTTTTAAAAATAATAATAATAAAAAAATAACAAAACTGGAATTAGGGCTGTCATCGATTAATTTACATTTAATCACTAACTTTTGAAAAAATACCGAATAATAATCGATAATTTTGATTAAAGTTGAAAATAATATGGATGACGTCATTAAACTAAAAATTTCATAAAAAGCAAAAACTTAGTTATTTAATTTTTAAAAAATATAATATTTTTAGGAGATATTTAAATATAAGCAGGTCAATTTAATGTCAATGAATTTAAATTTTGTTATTGTTAAATAACCATGTTTTTTGTTTATATCATTTTCCTTATAAAAGCTGCTTATTTTAAAGTTTACACTTTAAAAATCTTTTTTTTAATGGAAAAGTTTGTACGTAAAAACAAACTATTATTAATTATTAATTTTTAATTATTGATTAATAAATCGAAAAATTTGTTAAACATATTTCTTACATTTTAATCGCTATTTTATCGATCAAAATAATTTAAATCGATAAAAAATTATCGATTAATCGAGATATTAATCGTTAGTTTCCGCAGTGCTAATTAAAATACATGTATAATAATTCGGGCATTGTACAAGTAAAACTGGAAAAAACAACTTTTTTTTATATTTTCTTAAGCTTTAAATCATCAACAGTGCCAGGAATTATTTTTAGATTCTACGCCACCTTCACCCATCTCCCTATCGAAAAATAATAATCGCTATGCGATATTTTTTAAAATAAAAAATATCAACGTCATTCCTATGATCTCCTGAAGGTCTAGACTAGAGCCTTGGATATTTCTTTACAATAATTTCAGACGCCATCGAGTTAGTTGTACCTTTATGTTCAGCACCAGGTATACAAATTGCAGCCTCGTTAGCTGACAGTAGCCTGGTTACCACCCATAAAAAAAATTAAGTCCAGACCTAGTTATGCCCCCTGTTTATCTTGTGCAATCAGCGATGTTTACAAAACACGACGACGGTGCAGATACCGTCCCTTCATTTTGACTTTTTGGATATTTTGATTTGTAAACGTTGATTGCGTTAATGTTCATATATTTAAGTGATATTTGTCTTTCAAAGCGATTACAATGTATGATACATCAGTAGTATTCAAACAACCAAGTCCTTCAAGACTGCACTTAAGACACATCTTTTCAAAAATAATTTTCAAAATGAATGAAAGAACATTTCTTTTAATGATTAACGTAGCTTTTGTGTAATTTATGTAGTTTTTACGATATGAATTTTTATTTAATACGTATATGCATGTTATTATATTTATTTAAAGCGATGTGAGCCCGGTTCCTTACTGGGGTATAGACCGGTATAGTGGAATATAAATATCAATGTATTAATTTTTTATTACTGGCCATGGAGTGACTCTGTCTCAATCTTAATTTTGTTTTCAGAAAGAGTGTTTTAGTCATACTGCATACATTGCAGGACTATCAGTCACAGTTGTCGCTTAGCAAAGTCTCACATCATCGTATAAACATTTTATGTCATCGTATATCCAACATTTAATTTCATCATATATCCTACATTTAAGTCATCGTATATACAACTTTTAAGTCTGCGTATATCCAACATTTATGTCACCATATATACAACATTTACGTCATCGTACATCCAATATTTATGTCACCATATATACAACATTTAAGTCATCGTATATCCAACATTTTATGTCATCATGTATCCCACATTTTAGTCATCGTATATCCAACATTTTATATCATCGTATATTCATCATTTTATGTCATCGTATATCCAACATTTTATGTCATCGTATATCCATTTTTATGTCATCGTATATGCAACATTTGTATGTCATCGTATATCCAACATTTTATATCATCGTATAATCCAACATTTTATGTCATTCTGAACTTCCATATTAGGAAGAGGAATACTTATTTTTAGTTAATTGTTATTTTCGGCGAATCTCACATCAGTAAATATCGGATTTATAAGACACTGATGAAATCAATAAGAAATAATAATGGGTGTAAGTAATGACACCTTATCACATACAGACAGTTAATCTCGAGATCTATTCATCGTTAGTGTTGTTTACGGTCTGTGTTGGGAGAGAAAATTCCCTCCAATACCTCACATTGCAATATTTATATGTGAAAAAAAAAACATTAGCAATTTTAGCCAGTAGAGCATTAAGTCTGAAAAGCTTTTTATTTCAGTGACCTTAAGATAGAAGCAAGAGGAATAAAAAAATTATACCCCTTTTGAACCTGCTCACAAAGCTAGACACACGTAAAATAAAATATAAAACTGCACATGACTGGAATACTGGTCCACGGCTTAGGAGCTGAGTGTTAAATGGTCACAGGTAACACGTCACTCAAGGTTTTAGAATTTCAGGAAACTCTTCACAACCGCCTTGGTAGCCGTTCGATAGAAAATGTTCGATAGCTGAAGAGCTCCAGTATAGCATTAAATACTACAAAGCTGACCAGGGAATATGCTGGGATTTCAAACAGTGTGTGGAGTGGGACGAGATGACATTGATTGTGTGGGGGAGCGGAAATGACATTGAATGTGTGCGAGAGAGGAGATGACATTGAATGTGTGTGAGAGAGGAGATGACATTGTGTGGGAGAGAGGAGATGACATTGAATGTGTGTGAGAGAGGAGATGACAATGTGTGGGAGAACGGAGATGACATTGAATGTGTGTGGGAGAGGAGATGACATTGAATGTGTGTGGGAGATGAGATGACAGTGAAACAAGCCAAATCACATTGTGGGTACCAGTGTAATTATCATTTCAGAGGCAGGTTACACAGTGGTTTCAAGGGAGTCGCAAATTATTTTTAATGCTTGTAATTTTATGGGACACGATTGCTTCATCACCTGTGACATAAAACATGATGAGATCCACGATTCCTACATCTGGTGGTGTTCTGACCATTCCTGTTTCAACCGGTCACAATGTTGGAGTAATTGTTAATACATATTGTAAATGGCAACATACTCAGTTAACATTGAAAATTATCATAATGTTTATTCATTCACTACAGACTCGAAAATATGTTTTTTGCAAAACATCCCTACGTTAAAAGGTTCCACTATCCCCCCCACCTTACCCTTCACCCCTCACTCACTCTCGGCCCAGCTCTATTCTAACGTGAGAATTTCTCCTCAACCTCTATTTGTCTTAAATACTACTTAACTTTTTTCGGTTTTTATTGCACTTATCTAATGTTAAGAAATCTATGCTCGCGGTAAGAAAGAAAAAAAAAGTTGATCTTCCTCTATTGGCCTTGTAAACAGCTTCCTTCCTCTATTGGCCTTGGAAACAATTTCCATTCTGAGTCACCCTTGTTAGTGTACAACTAAAAGAAAAAAAATTCTTGATTTGCTAATTGATAAACTCTTATAGAAATTGTATCTAGATTTCATCACTACCCCACCATAAATAGTAAACCGATCAATTCATTTTTTTTAGCATTAGATAAGAGAAAAAGATTGTATAACCCATTAAGTCATATCAAGTCATATTTAGTTCTTGGGTATCTAATTAAATCCAAATATTGATATCATTCAATATTTTCTCCTTACGCCTCAGAATAACACCAACAACCAGATTTCTTCTTTTGTTTACAAAAGACACACGATCAATCACCTCGTCATTATGGCTCCACTTTGCCTCTTTAACTCATGGATTTAATTTAAATACATATTTTAAGTCATCTGAATTATAATTTCAAGCAGGATTTCTATGCTCGCGGAAAATTGTATCTTAACCTACTTTTATCTTCAATTGTATGTTGGATGAAAAAAAAATCACACACACACACGCACGCACACACACACGCACGCACACACACACACGCACGCACACACACACGCACGCACGCGCACACACAAACACGCACGCACGGACGCACGAATGCACACACACACGCACGCACACATACACACGTATGCACGCACGCTCGCACGCACGCACACACACACTCACACGACACAAACGCGCGCACACACACATACACACACAGACACACACTCACACACACACACATGCACGCACGCACGCACAAACACACATACGTGCACACACACACACACACACACACACTTTTACATATATATGTATTCCATTTTATATAACTGACACTTTTTTTCATTTGTACTTTTGCTGACACATGTTTTCCTTTTTACTTTAACTGACATATAGTTTTAACCGTAGTTGACTGAAAAATGTCTATATATTTCTTCTTTTGACAGTTAGAGTTCAATTAATCTTTGCTGTACTATTAGAAGTGTATTTGATAGATGACAAAATCGATGCGTCTCTATCTTGTTAAGGTAATGTCCATCACATGATTTATAAGAAGTTTTTTAATTGCAAAAAAATTAGCCTTGTTCTCGCATAATAAAATTTCGCTTAAAGTGTTAATCCCAATGTGCTGTCATATCAGTTCTTTCAACTAAATCCCCGGTCTTACGGGACCAGTGCGTATATCTAGTCAAACATAGAGCCGAACAGAAGTAAAGAAAATAATGCTTAATTATGTTTTATTATTTGATGCCAAGTTTGGTCACAATCACAAAGTGTGAACTGGCATTGAGTCTCACAAAAACTGAGGACAGTGATCATAAATTAACGTGACTTATTGAAACAAAATGAAACATCGAGAACCTTTTTTTTTTTTTAGATTAAAAAAAAAACATATCGACAAAACCAAAAATGTTTGATAAAGTGCTCAATTCTATTTCATTTTTAAAAAAAAATAAATCCTAGGCATACATATTTGATCCCTTAACTCGGAGGAATAAAACTTTCTTGCAAGCAGAGAAAATAACGAAGATAATGTATAGCTTATTTAAGCATTTATAACGTAAACTTGTGAGTACCGCAATGAATTTCCTTGGCCCCCTACTATTTCTAATTTACATAAATCGTTTACGAACTATAGGAATTTCATTTGCTGATAATTGTAAAATTTATAGAACAATTTAATCGAAGCAAGAGTGCTAAATCTTAAAAAAAGACCTAGATTAATTTTAAAAATGTGAAACTTATTGGAGTTTGTCTTTCTATACAGAAAAATATCAACTCTTTAGAATATCAATGAAGCAGAATCATACTAAATGAAAACTACATTATTCGTAGAAAATAACTAGTTCCAACTAACGATGGAAAATACTTAGGAGAAAAAAAAACAAAAGAAAAAATATCATAAAATCCAATTATTGTTAATGAAATGATTTTTAAAATTCAAAACAAATTTAAGCTTTATAAAAAGAAAAATCTGAAAATAACAGCGTCAATCTAAAATGTTATCCTTACATTGCTCATAGTCTACATGTAGACTAAAATTTGCATCTTTTGCACGGTAAAATTTATCACAAAAGATATAGATGAACTAGAATTTTTTTTAATGCCCCCGAGATTCATTACTGGTGAATATTTTCAATTACCATTATTAATGTCATTACTTAAATGACTAAACCAATAATCATTAGAAGATAGAAGAACTAGTAGCAGAGCAGTGCAAGTACATAAAACAATTAATTCTAATTTGGAATACAATTCAAGGATAATCTAATACAATACTCAAAATAACATAGGGATAAATATACTTTTCTTTTTCAATATGGAAGAAAAAAACAGATACAAATTATCTTATTCCCCGCCTGACATCGGGTGTTGTGTGAGTTACCTGAACAAGCCAGGGAAACCAACACACTATCAACATGAAAAACTCGAATGAAAATGGTAACCTGGACGCGGATGATAGTTAAGCATAGGACGCAATAATAATCTGTATGAAAGGGGTGTCTGCTTTATATATAAGAAAAGATACAAGAGATAAAAAGACTGACACCCACTTTGAGCAGAATATGAAGACCCCGTATGTGTTATTATAAATCTAAGAAGACGGGCATCCAATCAGTGTCCAGTGTTGGCGGCTCTCACTGATAGGATTAACACGGGCACAGAACATCACGTGATACCAGTTCGCGGGTCTTACATCTTTTTCTTGTTGATGTTACGTCAGAAGGGGTCAGCTCAACAAAAATGTTTATTTTATCAAATCGAACAAAAACAGTTTGTCATAAGATGTAATGTCTGAATCCTACCATAGGTTAAACCTGTACCACTTTACCAGGTTTAACCTGTACCACTTTCCCAGGTTAAACCTGTACCACTTTCCCAGGTTAAGCCTGTACTACTTTCCCATGTTAAACCAGTACCGTTTTCCAAGGTTAAAATCTGTATCAAAAAGTTTTAGACTATGTTATAAACCAAGACATGAAGGATTGAAACAAAGGCTATTTGTTATTTTTAACATCAAAGTCTTGGTCATTGTAACGCATACATCTTCAATTAAATCGTCGAAATATTTAGCATGTATCCCAGTGTGACCATGAACATCAAATGTTTGTTAAATCATACCCTTGCGAGCTCATCTAACATTAAAACATTTGAACTTTGAGGACTTGCTCAAAAATACCTCTGAAAACTTTTTTTTTAAAAACAAATTTCATACTTCGCTTGAAACCATTAAGCATTCTATACATCGCCTATGATTTCTATAGAATGGCTGATACCACACATTGCCTGTCACATATATTCTGATGTGTTTGTGTAAAACAAATAGCTTTTCAGGACCCCTTACAGTGTAAATATGTTTTCAGGAGTCCGGTACAGATTAAAGAACATGGTAAGACTACATTATCAAGCACATAACTTTTAAAGATTTCTTTATAGCGTTTAGCCCTTACATTTTCACTTTTTTATCAAGATTGAAAGAAAAGGGTGGAAAAAGTAATTTGTAAAGGCGTAAATGACAATTTCTTTTTAAAAATTACTGAAAACAGATATGTGCCCTAACCTAGTACAATAAACAGAACAAGTGCCCTAATCTAGTTCCACAAACAGATCAAATGCCCTAATCTAGCACCAGAAAGAGATCAAGTGCCCTAACCTATTACCACAAACAGATCAAGTGCCCTAATCTAGTATCACAAACAAATCAATTGCCCTAACCTATTACCACGAACAGATCAAGTGCCATAATCTAGTACCACAAACAAATCAAGTGCCCTACCCTAGTACCAGAAAGAGATCAAGTGCCCTAAACCTAGTACCACAAAAAGAACAAGTGCCTTAACCTAGTACCACAAACAGACAAAGTGCCCAAACCTAGTACCAGAAAGAGATCAAGTGCCCTAACCTAGTGCAACAATTTGGTCATATTCACACTGTCTCTATGATGACATTGGTTTGTATCATACCTTACGACAGGTATTCACGTTAGTTTGCGCTCTGTAGACACTGGGGACTAAATATTTCATGGATTTGAAAGAGTACAAATTGGCTCATCAAGAGAGGTCGGAGCAGTTAGATTTATATGGATTGAAGGATTGGCGTGTTTAAACACCCAAACACTGGTGTGCTGAGTGTGTTTAAACATCCAAACACTGGTGTGATGGTCTTTTTAAACTTTTAATATGAAGCTACATCTTATTCCTGATAAATACGCATTATATCGGTTTACACATTGAAAAAGTATAGACACAGATTATAAAATGTCAATGTTTTTTTCCCTCTCTGTTATATCTTTTACATCTTCACATAAAATAAGATTATAAAGTCAAAGTTATTGTCTTATGTAGTTTACGGTAATGTTCTTATTAGAAATTTTGAACCTCCTTTGGTTTATTTTAAATCGTATGGTTATTTGAAGACATCTGACGTGAAATCTTTTCGTCCATTTGAGCCAATCTCATCTTTATTAAAGAAGTGCTAAAAAATCAAATTTTTAAAAGAAAGGGTAAGACATTAATCGTTGTTAAAGAAATGTTACACGTTAAAGCTAATTTCTCTTTTCTTAATTTGATACAATTTTCTGCCTGGGGCCTTGTTATTCTCACCGAAGCACAAGGCGAAAATAGGGTGGGGGATAGATGTCGTATTCCCTCACCTTATTAACAAAACTCAAACCTGAAACACTATGGGGCCGTGGAATGAAGCTGGTGTAATTCATCTTGAAAACGCATCGTTGGCAAAGATTGATGTCATAGGGTAATGTAATTAACTTTGGTCAGTTCTATTGTGTGGTCAGACAGTTGTTTGGTTTCTTCTATGTTTAGTCAGTCTTATTATATGTTCAGTCTTAATGTGTGCTCAGTCTGTATGTGTGGTCAGTGGCGTCGCTAGGGGGGTGCGGAGGGGGCGGGCCGCCCCGGGTGACACCATCAAGGGGGTGACAACAGACCATAAAATTCTATATATTCCCGTTATTTTGCACTGGAAAACACGGAGGAGTTCTATGGATTAAATCATGAGGGGGTGACACCATGAGCTACCGCCCCGGGTGACACCATGAGCTACCGCCCCGGGTGACACCAACCCTTGTGACGCCTCTGTGTGTGGTCAGTCTTATTATATGTTCAGTCTTAATGTGTGTTCAGTCTGTATGTGTGGTCAGTCTTGTGTGTGGTCAGTCTTAATGTGTGTTCAGCCTGTGTGTGTGGTCAATCTTAATGTATGTTCAGTCATTATGTGTGGTCAGTCTTAATGTGTGTTCAGTCTGTATGTGTGGTCAGTCGTGTGTGTGGTCAGTCTTAATGTGTGTTCAGTCTGTATGTGTGGTCAGTCTTAATGTGTGTTCAGTCTGTATGTGTGGTCAGTCTTAATGTGTGTTCAGTCGGTCTTGTGTGTGTTCAGTCGGTCTTGTGTGTTCAGTCTGTATGTGTGTTCAGTCTTAGTGTGTGGTCAGTCTTAATGTGTCTTCAGTCTGTATGTGTGGTCAGTCTTAATCTGTGTTCAGTCTGTATGTGTTGTCAGTCTTAATGTTTGTTCATTCTGTATGTGTGGTCAGTCGTAATGTGTATTCAGTCTGTATGTGTGGTCAGTCTTAATGTGTGTTCAGTCTGTATGTGTGGTCAGTCTTAATGTGTGTTCAGTCTGTATGTGTGGTCAGTCTTGTGTGTGATCAGTCTGTATGTGTGTTCAGCCTGTATGTGTGGTCAGTCTTAATGTGTGTTCAGTCTGTATGCGTGGTAAGTCTTAATGTGTGTTCAGTCGGTCTTGTGTGTGGTCAGTCTTAATGTGTGTTCAGTCTGTATGTGTGGTCAGTCTTAATGTGTGGTCAGTCTTAATGTGTGTTCAGTCTGTATGTGTGGTCAGTCTTAATGTGTGTTCAGTCTGTATGTGTGGTCAGTCTTAATGTGTGTTCAGTCTGTATGTGTGATCAGTCTTAATGTGTGTTCAGTCTGTATGTGTGGTCAGTCTTGTGTGTGGTCAGTCTAAATGTGTGTAGTCAGTCTAAATGTTTGTAGTCAGTCGGTGTGTGGTCAGTCTAAATGAGTGGTCGGTCTAAATGTGTGATCAGTCTTAATATTTGGCCAGTCTTAATGTTTGGCCAGTCTTAATGTTTCGTCAGTCTTAAGGCTTGGTCAGTCTTTATGTCTGGTCAGTCCGATGTTTAGTATGTCTTAATGCGTGTTCAGCCCTTATGTGGGTCACTCCTAATTGTTAGTTAGGCCCACTCCTGATTGCTAAAATTGCTTAATGAACTTATTTTGGTGGGGAATGTGCTAGAGAATCTGATTATACCTAGCGGACCAGGTTTTATAGTTTTACCGTAGGCAACCAAGACCTACTAAATTCAATGATCTTCTTCTGGTAAAGCCATGTCTAAGTCAATTTCGGAGAAAAAAAAAATTAGGGGACCATATTCAGCCTCACGTTCAGTGGAGATTCTTAAGCCCACTCGCCAGGATTTTAAAATTTTGAACGCTAATTCCGTAATGAATTTATATAAAGTATGATAGACCCGATTGAATTATTTAACAACTAACGTACAACCATCTTTCAGACAGATTCTTTCTGAGCAAAGATAATGGCCCTGAAACTTTCTTTAACAAGCCATGAAAATTTGGGGATTCCCGATTTATTTCAAGATTAGGCTGACATAACTCAATGAATTTATTTTCCAAGAAATTCTCCCTTGAGAATTCGAGTTCTGTTGAGAATTCTGTTCCGTCTGATTTAGTCCTTTAGAGATCAGCGAATTGTGAGATTAGATGGACAAATTTTTACCAACATAGGTTGAACTCATTTAAAGTCCTTGCAGTTCATAAGAGTTCTTTTTTAAAGAAGTGATTGGTTTAAAATAAATATGTTTAATCGATTTATCAAACTGATATAATCAAGATCTATAAGATAATTTGAAGATATCTGTTGACTTTTCATTACAGACGAACTTTTTGTGGCGTTGAAATTTTGCGTCAACATTTTGATAGTATTTATTTTGGGGTTTAACACCGACGATAAATGAAATGGTTTTAAAAACGTGTGGTTGATTGATTGTATAAACCAGCAGGAATAAAAGTCTTAGTGTCACAGGACACGTCCCGCTGGTGCTAAGATCATCCTGATCATTTTTGGCAAACGTCCGACAGTTGGGTTTTGCACTCGTCTCTCTACTCGTTCCCTTGAGATTATGTATTATGCGATGGTCTCCAACTTTTCATAATTCACTCTTGTATCCTTAAAAGAACTCAGAGCAATCTGAATAAGATATTAATATTCTCATTTTCATCTCTGACATTCCGAAACCTTTTCAACAATTTCTCGTTGTGACACCTCCAAGAAAACTGTCACTTTGAATCCTCCTGGTGTTCTATAGTACTTCCCTTCGCCCTCCCGCCCAACATCTTACTAATGAAAGTCGATCATAAATTTTCAGTAAACCTCGGCCCTCGGCGAGTGCTCGACTCAGACGACGGAAACGTGATATTTCCTGCACTTGTCGATGGCGGGGAGCAACTCCGACAAGCTGGGTAAATCACGTGATACAAGACTTTGGCAGTTTGGCACTAGCTACCCCCTCGGGCGCTAAAGGTCGAATGGGGTTAGGCTACTCGGGGCGTAAGGAGATGGGGTCGAACTTCTTTTTTAGTTTTGGATTTAAGATTTTTACTGAATGGCTTCAAGTCCAGATAGAACACACAACACGAACTTTGACGAGAAAATCTTTTACGCGCATAATTATTTACTTATTGGGGATGGGGATAAAATGCCATTGCCTGTTTGGGTACTTTAGTTTTGTGGCAATAAATTTATAAGGTCTCTTGCTGGGTAGGGGATGTCATTATATCTAGAGAAAGATGTTTAACAATGAAAGTTTTTTATATTCCAACTATCTGAAGTTCAGATTCAATTGATAAGAAATATTAATTCATCAAGTTATAAAAGTTATGGATGCTTTTAAAAAAATCAATTGTTTAGGGTAAAATGGATCTGTACTTCCTCAATTTTCAAATGGTTTTAATATCACTAGCCACAAGTAGCTTTTCATTGGTAGTAGCAATAAAAAAGTTTCAATGGCCAGGTTGATGGTGGTACAGTAACTAATACAAAAAAATATTTAAATTGTATTGCATATCTGAACGGTTGTTTAAAGGTTACCAAGTGACCTAAGAAAAGCAATTATTAATAGTGATATGTAAAACATGTGACAAAAGGAAAAAAAAAGGGAGTAGGCGATGAAGAATGGTACACGAAAGATGTGTCAGTATCGGTACCTGAGGTAAGGAACAGATAACTCTGGTTGTGTTCGTGTCGGGATTGGTCGGAGGTTATGACGTGAGTAGCAGGAGATCAAATAGCCAGACAAGAGTGTAACAGACGACACAGCTGTTGCCCTCTAACAAATGCCGGCTACGAAACTCAACTAATGGTTTTTTTATGATCATGTCCCAAAACGGAAGGATTTGGGGGGGGGGGGGGGGTGTTGGGCCTGGTGTTGAGTCAGAGAATTTTGGCGCGGCGGTCAGATAGTCTGCTTTATAATATTCTTACTTTATGTATTGTTTATGTTTTAAAAAAGTATTTTATCCTCATTAGCTGGCGTCTGCCGGCTCCGATTACCATTGGGATTTATGAGCAAATGACGTCATTAAATGTGTTCCGAGCTTATCCTGTAAACTTCGTGTTCTATTTATATACCGGATGAAATGGAGACAAGTTAGGAATGGTCCACACATTTTTTAAAGTTAGATTTTTAATAGACAGACGCACATAAAGTTTCTAATTTAATTACCAACCATAATATTGCATTGTTATTCATTCAATGTCACTTTTAATGTTATCGATATTTTCAACCACTTGACATTAAAGCGTACAACAAATTTAGAAGGAATAATTAGATGCAGATTTCACATTTTTAAATCATTGATTAAGGGCATTACACATTGGCATAAGTTACTGCAATTAATATCTGATATTTTTGTTAATTTTAACTCAGCCAAAAAGAACTACAGAAATAAATTTTAAAAGTTTTGAAGATGCAAAACAGAAGTGATCACTAAGACTCTCCCCTTAATGTAGCAATTGCCTATAAAAAGACAAATGCGACAATCGTTACGCTCTTAGTTTTGGAGATCAACCTTGGACACAAATAGTCATGATGTGATTAAGCGGAGCACCGTACTAATTAACATGTACGCTCCAACATCAAAGAACCACAATCCCTGACGTTGTTATCAGATTTATTGAAATAAGTTACCTACCCTAGATGTTTTTGTTTTTTTTTTTAAATTCCCGAGATATTCGTGATGGTGCAGGAAGGGCAAGAGGTGTGGGGGAGAGGTGAGGTCCCGTGTTTTATTTACGAACCTACTCTCTGACTCCTGGGTGGCAAATGGTTTATGATCTTCTGCTTGGGTTGCTAGGATATTGTACGCGGGGCATTCAGATTGCTCATTAGTCTACTTTAGCCGGGAATTGTCTGACCTTTCAGAACATAGACGGTGTGGGTATGTGGTGGAGGGGGTACGTTCCAGTACTATGTCGCTTTGACCGATAAAGATTTTATTATTGGTGTTAATATATCTAACACCACGCTCAGACGAGACTCACTTTATTTTCGTCACGTCTGTTGTGCGCAAATGAGCTAATAATGCACGGTACAAACATAATAAATAACCATTTTGGTTTTCATTACCGACAAGGGAGAATTTTTAAAAGCATTTGTTAAAAAAATATTTTGTTACAGTAGAAAGTCCGTGATATATTTTAGGATATCCAGATAGGGATAGCATCTTGGAATAAAACCCGTTACGACCGGATGATGACCACTCCAGGCTTCGTTAAAGCGCTATCAGCCGAACTAAAACAACTGTAAACACGTGCACAAACGCTTTTATTAGTCTCTGGAAAAGAAAGAAATCGTTAGGAATTACATTTTTTTTAACTGTGGTGTTTTCCCCATGCTTAACATGGTGAGAGGAAATGGTGTCTATACGATTGGACAGTGAAATGTGGTCTATGAGCTTGGTCAATGAAATGTGGTCTATGAGATTGGTCAATGAAATGTGGTCTATGAGATTGGTCAATGAAATGTGGTCTATGAGATTGGTCAATGAAATGTGGTCTATAAGATTGGACAACGAAATGTTGTCTTTAATATTGGACAAGGAAATGTTGTCTATTACACCTATGTAAAATTAACAAGCTTAATAAAAACAATATACAAGTTTATGTTAAATTATTAATGTTTTTCTGACTGAGTTTTATTTTTGTGAATGTCTTTGTGTTGCACATAGCAGTATTTTGTGAATGTCTTTGTGTTGCACATAGTTGTATTTTGTGAATGTCTTTGTGTTGCACATAGCAGTATTTTGTGAATGTCTTTGTGTTGCACATAGCAGTATTTTGTGAATGTCTTTGTGTTGCACATAGCAGTATTTTGTGAATATCTTTGCGTTGTATATGGCAGTATTTTTGTGAATGCCTTTGCATATGTAGTTGTATTTTTGTGAATATTTGTGTGTTGTATGCAGCTGTATTTTTGTGAATTTCTCTGAGTTGCATGATCTAAATCAGGGGTCTCCAAACTTTTCTGCCGGAGAGCCGCATTTGCCATCAAAGAGTAGTTTGGGGGCCGACTACTAACAACCAACTACTAAGTTTTGTCGTAAAGTACAGGTAGAAATAGTATTCTTTTAGAGATTAATAGATCTCCAGGGGCCTGATGAAAAGGCCTCGCGGGCCGCATCTGGCCCTCAGGCCGTAGTTTAGAGACCCCTGATCGAAATAACTATGATGTGTTCATCTTGCGTAAGCGCTAGCGTGTTGTACTTCCTGTTACTTGTCTCACCACGGAGAAAAAAAACGTCCGACGTTGATCTCATTGTGTCACAGACGTCATCTTAACGTCATCGTATTGGATGGGACCTTTCCAAGTTGATACATGCTTTAAATAGGAGCCCTGTGTTTTGAGGTTTGTATTTGGGAACAAAAAAATTGATCGAAAAGCTAACTGTATCGCTATTATATATAAATATATATATATATATATATTTTATTTTTTTCTTTTTAATATCTTTTTTTAATTTACTATTTTTTTTAAAACAAACAAATCTACGACCTTATGTCTTATATTAAAAAAACAAGCTCTACAATCAAGTATATTGCATAACGCAAACAAATCACCGGATGTGATTTGAGCAAAACCTGGTGGCCCTAGGGTGGTGCTACTACTTGTACTTGATTTTATCATAAATTGAGTCCAATGTGACGTATGTCGTCTGTCGTGTTGAAACGGGATATGACGTCATGGTTAGGGTTACATAAAACATTAGTTTGTGAAATGCGTTCTTATTTTGACTGTGCGTGTGTGTTGGTCAAGCTGGGGAGGTGTGTGATACGGTAACAGTTTCAGTATCGGCACCACTGCATGTTTTATAAGGCCGGTCGTTAATGTGACCAGTATCACATCATTAGCTCAAGGAATGTGTGTCGGATGGTCTGGAGTCTGGACATTGTGATGTTCATTGGAAACAACGACGCTCGGTGGATCTAGAGATTTGCGTCACTTGATGAAACATTGGATGTGCTCGGGGAAAAGTTTAACCTTGCTTTTCGCGTACAATATGGCACGGATGACCAATTTGTCCTTGTAACTTGTTGTGAGCTGCGCACGGTGGTGTGTTTGGTGGTCGTTTTAGTGTTATTAAAGGTATCGGTTAGTCGGTGCGAAAGCGTGCAAAAGTAATTGTTTTTGTTGACGTCATAAGAATGAGTGTAGAAGTTTAGAGAGTTTTTGGTGTAAGCGGCTATTGTGGCAAGGAGGGAGACCATCACAGTTTGTTTATGTTATCAGTGTTGTTATTTCTTGTGTAATAGGAATGCTATGAAACTTGGTGCAAGCGGTCCAGATATGATTATTAGGACGCTTGTGACACAATAAAACTAACATATGCCAGTAGATGCTGAAAAAAAAATATAATTAATTAAACCATTCAAATAAGGTAACGGGAAGTGAAAAACGTTACTACTATTTTTCTTGCAGCGCCACACACCCCTCTCTTGAAAAACCTCAGTAAAGCTAATTTGAACTATACACATATTATCACTTCTATCACCCTGAAATGGGCGGACATCACAGAAATATACAAAAAACCCATTGAAGTTGTGTAGGTCTCCAAGAAGTACAGAGACTTAAGAAAGAAGCAGACATTACTTAAAAGTTTAGGTGACATGAAGGGCAACGACACGACGGATAAGTAAAGCGGTTTTTAAGGCTAAAGACATTCCTGAAAGTTACAACCAATGTCAACTTGAATCTGATCGACTGCGCGGCCACGCAGACATCTGATGAACAATACCGCACAGCAGTTTAGAATTATCGCGCAACAAATTATTGTAAAGCTTTTATATTATTTTTTTCTGGGGTGAACTTTTTAAAAAATAAAAAAGTGGATACTGTGAAACTTTGCAGACGATATATTTATGTTGTACGCGAGCAAAAGAATCTTAGAGGGAACATTTGTTACAACGGTTCCAAAAAGTTACGGTCATCTCTTGTCTAATTTAGAACCTTTTATTTAGCGTTATACCAAGTTTAGGATTCACAGCTACTAACTGTAATTTTAAAATATCATCCAATAAGTAAAGCGACTCTAAAATTTTATTTTTAAATTTTAAAAACGGGTTAAAAGGGGATTTTTAAAAAAAACATGTTTTTATTCCGATGCACTAAAACAAAAGGACGAAATAAATTAGGCTATTCTCATACGCTATTATTTCCTTTCAATTTCTAATGTCTGCGGAAATAAAAGCATGCAAAATCAATTCTATGGGCATTAATTAGTACAACAAATCTACAGGGAGATGAAATTACACTACACAATCAATTATATGGGAACAAGTGCAACAAATGTACAGAGAGATGAAATTCCCCCTGAACAATCCCGAAAACATTATTATTTTTATGATATTAATCTCGACAACCAATATGCTTAACGAATTTTAACATGCCTTCTCTTTTAAATGGATTTTTTTCCGCTCCAGTTAACCGAATGGATGAGTCACTGGCCGATCATCTCTAATTATAACAGGAAGACATGATGTCCTATTAGAGCCCCTAACGAGTCAGTCTAGGGTTTCCAGGAAATGGCCAGTCCATAATGTCGTTAACGTCAGGGGGGCTGTGGGTGGGGCCTATAGTCCTTTATGATGAATTGAGAACCTGCACGATATTGCCAAATGGTGACGCAATAATCTAATTATAGAGTCTGCCATCTAAAAACACTCATTAGTACATCGACTAACTAACTACAAGTTTGTTTGTTGACCTGAGGACGCAATGCTTAAAATTGTTTGCAGAAGTCATAAAATGTCGAAAGAATTTATTTTTAAATAAGACTTTCCCGAAATCTAGCAAGAGGGAAATCTGTCTGGTGTATCAAGTGTCAGATCTGTCTGATCTAGCAAGCGGGAAATCTGTCTTATCTAGCAAGTGGGAAATATTTCTGATCTATCAAGTGTGAAATCTGTCTGACCTATCCAGTGTGAAAAAGTCTGACCTATCTAGTGTGAAATCTTTCAGAGCTATTTAGTGTTAAATATGTCTAACCATTTAAGGAGGAAGTCAAAGTTACTACTTGGGATTTAAATCAACGGCACATAGTGGAGTTTAATATATCCTCATCGGATTTTCATCAGTTCCAATAAATAATTTTATTACATTTATACTTTAAAGAACAAAAGGAGCCTGATACTGCAATCAGGCTTGTAGATGAGTAGATAGATAACATGCAAACGAAAATAAAGACATCAAAACTTAGTTGCGGTGAAATCAAAAGCCCAAGAGAGAGAACGCTGTTTTGTGATGTTTTGTCAGGCTCACTCATAACTTGGTATTTTAAATATTACAGCATTTATTTTAAAAATCCTCGTCTTTATCTAATGAGACGTGAACTATTGTCAATAAGTGCTCATTAGTGTGTGATAAAGAAAAATATGTACAATTTCTTGTAACTCTTCTTTATTGACGGAAAACTTTAGAAAATTTTTGGCAATAATTATAGATCTAATTATTGCACACAAAAATCAATCTTATTTTTGGAAAATTATTCTTCACGTATGCTACATTTAAAAACACAATGTCATCAATAAAAGCACAAGAAGATATACATTATTAAATTATTAATTGTTTTTATATTGCTATAAATTTTTTGGGGGTATTTTTCTGATTTTCTGTGAGTGTATATTTTAAATTGAAGGGCTACTGCCTAGGAATATATTTTGAAACTCTTTTGTTTGTTTCCACAATGAAAATATTATTTGGATAGGACAATGTATTGGTGAATTGATAGGAAACTGGATTGGTCACTGGATCGTAAAATGTATTGGTGATTAGATGGAACAATGGATTGGTAAATGAAAAGTACAACAGACTGGTGAATGGATTGGACAATTTATTGGTTAATGGAAAAAATGGATTGGTCCACGGATATTTCTATGACAAGAGAAAATACAATAACAAGGTCCATTAAAATTAATCTACAACAACGATTTTAGTAGATATCCAAGGAATGCTGACTAGAAACACAAGGCTAAAGGTAGGACGGTATCTATTGCAAGGGGGACAGAGTGAAATTGTGAAATGAATGCAAAACAATTTTGAATGACTTCTTCTTGAAATTCACAATTACATCTTTCACATTCACAAAGAAAACCACACGAACATTGAGTGACTCTAACCTCTGTTGAACATAGTACCTGTTTATTTCGTTACAAGAACGTTCTTCCAATATTACTGATGGTGGGAAAACGGCCGTTAAAAGTAGACGGTAAATCGTGGTGAGGATCAACCGCATTTCTCTGTGACTTTGCCTGGTTCCAAGCTCCCGACCGTAGCTCAACCACAACCGTCCCCTTGTTAACCGTTGGCAGTAACGCAAGGTGAAGGGCTACGGACAAAAGGTCAACCACCAATCAATAGGTCAGGCGAACAGAGGAAGAAATCAGAAAGACAGAGAGAAAGAAATCAGAAAGACTGGGAGGAAAATAGCGGCCGGTCACAACCCGGATACCATCTTGCGTGGGGACAAGGGTTGAAAGTACGCTAGGAAATTGACTGCTTGCACTGAGCTGCCCTTGTTGTGGGGGGAGATAGCTGTGATGAGAACAGGCAAACAGCATCTCTTTGATCTAATGGCCAACTCATTGAGGTTCCAGAGGCAGAGAAATTGAGACATGGAGAAATGAAGGAGTCATTTTATAGAGAGACAGAAGTTAAGAAGATGGGGGATACAGAGAGAGAGAGAGAGGAAGGCTGGCTAAGATTGACAGAAAAGCATAGATAAGAACATATAGTGGTTTTTCTTTTTTACTTTTTATTTTCTAAAAAAAAAAACATTTGGATAAAGGGAATGGAGACTGGTGTCATTTAAATTTTATGACAAATATTTTAGCTGGAACACATGCATCTGAATGTCACGTCAATAAATTTGTGGCGCAATTAAGTTTTGACTTGCACTGTGCCTTCCATATTATGATTTTCTTTAGTGTCAAATGTGGTGAGACATTAGAGATCAAAGTGAACTATTACTCAAATACCGGGTATAGACACCTCCACTGAACTGTTCGGTGTGTGGCAGGTCATCAAATAATGGACAAGTGATGTAAAAGCATCAATGATGGCATCACACTAAATAATGTCACTGATTTGTTATATACGATTTCACAAAGAAAATTCAGTAATAAAATTTGAAATAAAATGTGATCTGACCGCAGCCTATAAATGATTTTGTGTTAAATTCTTGCACGAAAAAAAAGAGCTATTTTTTCAGAATAATGTGATATGTATTTTTTAAAAACTCCTTTAAAGATAACAATTCTAACTTATATTTATGGCAATAATATTATTGAGATAAATACCAATTATTTACTCCGCAGAAAAAATAATAAAGCTTGCGTCGCCATAGTCATGCACTTTGTAAAGGACCCGGTGTTTGGTTGGCCGCGCCATGTGGGGATACAGACAGGAAGACATTAGAGCAAACTTATGAGAAATGTTATCGGGAGATTTAAATAAAAACGTCCTCTATATGATAACGTGGCTGTGATCTAAGACCAGCATGTAGACATGCAACCAGGCGAACAGGCACAACTGGTTCGTTTGGTTCGTAAATGTTTGAACATTTACCCACGCAAAAAAAAAGCTATATTGAGAATAGTGATTTGTATAATAGATTCTACAGTAACATTTGTAAGGCCGGGAGTGTTCCAACTTCTGGTTGGATTATTTTAGTATAAACTGCACTTTTGTTGGTATTGGGGGGGGGGGGGGATTTTATATTTTAATATTGTTGCAAAAGTTTTAATTTTGGCTAGGTTTTTCTTTGGTGGTGTCTTGCACGGTCTAGAATAGATTCGAACATTCAGCACGTTGGGTTATTTGTCTGGAATTGGGCTAGACTCAAATCGTGGGTTTTAGCCTCCCACCCACAGCCCGCAGTATAGCACTGACAGCGGAGCTCTCAGCTGTGGCCCATTAATCGTCTTACCGAGGCGCCGCCGCTGTATCTGGTCGTCTGCTCCTGTTGTTCTGTGGTCATGTCAGTCTGGTCTGCCTCCACTTTTAATGGCAAACAACCTTGAGCTGTTAAAACCAAATTCAGACATCCGCAAATTGATTTTCCACGTGATTGGCTTAACAGTTTCACAGTCTGCTTGGGAAGTAAAATACATGGACTTACACAACAGTTGATTGAAGTGGTGGTGGGGGGGGGATAGTTTAAACTTTTATTCATCACTGTGTTGTTGTTTTCTTCAAATTTGGGAAACAATCTATTTCATTATTTTATAGTTTATTTTAAAGCAGTAGTTGCTGGCTTTCAGATAAATTAAAACATCAGTGCTATGATTCGAAGTGCAGTATTCAAAAATAGATCAATTGTTCCATACACTGCCAAAATATTGAAATTTTAAAACACATTTGGTCTCATTATTTCAAAACATGTATTTCAAGGTGCTGAAAAAGAAATAGGCAACTTTTTTTGTGACCAAACTTCTTGTAACATATTTAAAGTGAAATGTCTCACATTTATCATTGGTAGACTCCATTATTTCATAATTTGGTCAATAGATAACGACGCATTTCCGGTTGTTGTGTGACGAGATTCTTGATTACTTCAAATTAACCGAAACTGGGTGAAGTTTCTGCATTAACTTTTTACTGACACTGTATAAATAAAATGTTCGGACATTTTCAATCTTTATTTAGTTTAAAAAATCGTTTAAAAACATTATAATTTTGATCATGTGATGCATTCTTTTCGGATTTCCCCTAATATGTGTGTACATCACGACGTTTATTTATTCATCGTGATAATTTCTTTTATATTTATAGCAACTACGGGAGTTACATGTTCAATATTAATTAGTTCCCGACCTTTCAACTGTGACCGTAATTTAAGAAGTTGATGTTATCCCAGCTGTAACATCATGTTTGCTCATTCAAAGCTTTACAGAACCCCCCCCCCAACCCCTAACGCAGCATCCGCCTTTGGTTAAATACGCTACCCTCTAAACAGTTTAATGGGTTGCCTTCAAAATGCCAGTTGCCTTGCGCCAATCGAAGTAGTTCAATTCCGAACATTGTTGTTGTAGTTCAGCGAGTGGACCTAGTTGAACGTCCATCACCCTCGTAAATCCCAACAGAATGAATGATGTTTTCAAAATCAAATATTGACTTTCGTCACCACCAGAAAAGACCGCAATAAAAGGGAAATAACTCCACAGGGCCGTAACATTGCCGACCGCGGTACTAGCAGGACGGGCCTTGGTGAGGGAACATAGAAAAGATTGGCTTGGGATAAAATGTCAATTTCAGTCCCTGGTCGAGAGATGAACCAAGACTCTTTATTTCACGGAATGAGACAGGCGCCAAAATTAACAATGTTTCTTTTACTTTTATTATTATTATTTTTGTTGTTGTTGCAGACTGAAGGGATACTTTAAAATAGATTTTTTCTGTTACCCTGCAAATTATCTTTTTTTTTAAACGAGGAACAAAAAAACAAGAAGATTTATTTTATTATTTCCCTGTACATATAATTTTATTTATTGGCTTTTATTTTTAGGTTTTCATAAACGCATAAATGGACTGGAATCTTTTCGTACTACTTCTGGCGAAAATTAGAAACTTTTACATTCACGAACTTGTTTTAAATGAATAAATTTATATTTTTTAAGAAAAAGCTTACTCCTGAACTTCACCAACATTTCTTCGTTAAATTTCAGCACCATCATTTCTCAATGCTAACTCTGACCATCATGGGGACATCTCTAAGTTGTATTGGATGGAATAACATCCTTTAATTTCATTGTTCCTAACCGTCCGTGCCCTCACCATTTATACACCAGTGGCGTGCACAAATCTAACAGGGGGATTTAAACCCCATGTTTACGACATTCCTAACTTGTTGAAGTCATGTTTTCGGCAAGTTAATTTTATCGAACAGAAACACGCGAACTACGGGATCTTAACTTTAGGGAGTAATAACAAGACAAATTCCTTTCAGATGTCAAAAAAGTAAAAACAACCCATTACAATTACTGCCCGCTGAATGTAATGACATGACACCCCATGCCCGACCTCTCAATAGAATAACATGGAACTTTATTTTTGTTCCACTTTTACGTGAGATGTTTATTTTTGTAAGCCATTAAAATTCAATTAAAATCTCATTGAAACCGGAAGTTCCATTTTGAAGATGGGCTGAAGGCCGTGCTTATTTTTTGTCAGGCCAGGGGGGGGGGGTGAAGATTGTCGGGGGTCAGGGAATGGAGATTGTCGGGGTCAGGGGGTGGAGATTGTCGGGGTCGAAGGATGGAGATTGTCAAGGTCAGGGAGTAGAGATTGTCGGGGTCAGAGGATGGAGATTGTCGGGGTCAGGGGGTGGAGATTGTCGGGGTCGAAGGATGGACATTGTCGGGGTCAGGGAGTGGAGATTGTCGGGGTCAGAGGATGCAGATTGTCGGGGTCAGGGGATGGACATTGTCGGGGTCAGGGAGTGGAGATTGTCGGGGTCAGAGGATGCAGATTGTCGGAGTCAGGGGTGGACATTTGTCAGGGGTGAGGATTGTCGGGGTCAGGAGATGGAGATTGTCGGGGTCAGGAGATGGAGATTGTCGGGGTCAGGAGATGGAGATTGTCGGGGTCAGGAGATGGAGATTGTCGGGGTCAGGGCTAAAAAATGTTTGACATTGTGATGGCCCAATTGTAATGATCTAATCTTTCAAATGACTATATTTAAATAGTTAGGTTTTCAAGGTACAAAACATTTCTAAAGGATGACAGACAGCATTTGTTTACGCCACCAGTCTAAACCTTCGGCCAATCGTTTACCTCGTGTACTCTCCACTACCTCGTGTACTCTCCACTACCTCGTTTACTCTCCACTACCATCTCCCTGTCCCTGATCGAACTCGTTACGCATTTAATTATCCAAAAAATCTCTCGCGAGTACAGACCCGGTGTAAGGTGATAAGATATCCAGTCTTGACCATTTGGCTAGCTCAAATAAGACAGAGGTCAAGAAACGCATTTTCGCTCTGCTTCAAAAGGTTATCATGAACTATTTGGAGCCAGTATAAAATGTGTATGAAGGTCGAGCGCCCTTCCAATTGTTAATGTTCCTCTCAGCATTTCCCCGTATTGTCACGCACGGTCATTCTCATTCTTTCTTGTATTTAATGTTTTCATTTACAGATTATCGTTATCTTGGCGACGCGAAGAAAATTGAAGTTTAAGACCTGCGGAGAGAAGACTTCAACAACTTTTTTATATTTATTATAGAATTATGCTTGAAGGTTGTTAATAACAGATAATGGTAGAGAAAACCAATAGAAGATGAGACAGGGATATGTGACAGGCTTGTCCATGGGAATGTTTTTACCATGGGAAACGTCCCATGGGATGGGATGGGATGGGACAGGCATAAATTGCCATGGGATGGGATGGGATGGGACAGAAAAATATGTCCCATGGACAAGCCTGGATATATGCTTTTGTTTTCATGAGCAAGTCTGGGAGACAGAGATAGCTTTAATTACAATATAAACAAGCCGGCCACTGGCCGTTTTGGGGTGGGTTAGAGGGTACACCAATAGAGATAAAGAGTAAAAACTTGTCAAAGCATCGCTAGCTATCATCTATAAACACTTTACTGTAAATTAATGTCTCCTTAATGGGCTTTCGTCATAAACATTTGATGGGCTGTTATACAAGGTCAGAGAACGTGGGATAAATTGGGGATATTCAATCAAATAGCTAATATCTTGACTCTAAGTTTAAGGGTATGTCTGGGAATTGTTCACGTCCTCTGACCCTGTATATAGGGACGGACAGGCAAGAGTTTTCAAGCTCATCATATTACCCGCCCCTGCCAACTATAGGACCAGATAACGGCGACAGCGTGTTAGCAACTGGCATGACGAGAATCCACATCAAGATGTCAACTATGACATTTCTTGTGCAAGATGACACCCACTGCTAAACACTACATTGGCTTCGTTATATTACATGAGCTATTACATTACTCGGTGCATTTACTTTTCCCTGGCAGGCAAAATATTGAAATTCTATTAATAAACAGCTATTTTACACAACATTGAATTTGTTATTTGCAGTATGACGAGACCCTTTGAAGTCTGTATTTTATGTGAAAGAAAATATTGACTGACAGATTAAATGGTTTTTAGAACCTGACACTTTGCTTCTGGGGCTTTCATTTAGTTTTTTTATATTATTAATATGATGCAACGAATAAGAGAGTGAAGAGAAATATATAAAACGCGCACGATGTAAGCCCTCAAACAATGTCATTCTCTACAATGACTCATTCACAGTGTTCCAACTACTGAAGCTTTCGCAAGTGCACAAAAATGCATCTCTTCAATATTTACTTTCACAATTAATAACGCAACAATCGGACATTTCATTAAATGAAAAATGGAAAGTAATGCACCGTAGTGTCATTAGTGGGACGTGGTGGTCGAGAGGTAGCGCTCTCGACTGTCACACTGATGGTCACGAGTTCGAATCCACACGAAAGTGAGGATTTGTTCTCGGGGCCTGAGGAGTCCCCGAGTCACCCAGCTCCGAATGGGTACCTAACTAGACAATAGTTAGGCGGCTGGGGTAATGCGTGGAACCCCTATAGCCGTGGCCTGTGACCGCTGCATCACTTGCCAACAGATCATCTCTCATGGTCTGTGGACGTAATTATCTTCTGCATAGAAGGAGCGTCTGTATATCTAAGATAGTCTATATGTTGTATTTAGTTTATGATTTTTTTTACATTGAATAAAATATAAATTGTTAATTATATGTATCAATACATTTATGTAAAGCACCGTGAGTCCAGTTTCTTGGAGGGGTACCGGGTACAGCGCTATAGAAATCATCAAATTAAAATTATTAAGAAGAAACATGAACTCATGTACTCAATAAAACTTGAAACAACTTTTAAAAAGTAACCTCACATGTAATATTACAATAAGATAAGAGATTTGTATGGGTCCTTTAATGCAAGAAAGAGAGAGAGTGGGGGGGGGGGGGCGAGAGAAAGAGAATCAATGAGAAACAGGAAAACATACATAGAAAGGGAAGTCAAAAACAATAAGAAAGACAGAGAAAGAAAGGGGGAGTAAGAGAAAAAAATCAGTTTTCAATTAATGTCTTGATAACAGTTGCACTCCAAGTATTTGTCCTTGACATTGTAACTTATCAGAATAGTTTCAGATAATATTTTTAATGAAACAAATTGAGAATAGATTATTTACAATCGATGATGTGATGCTACAAGAGGACATCACAGGGGAAATCTCTTTCTGGAGAAGTCTCGTTTTGGAATGGCTTTGGGGGTAACCTTGGGATAAAATTATGTTTGTTAGTGTATGGAAAATGTGGCGTCTGATTGGGATTTTTTACTTGCATAAGAAGTGGGTTGGGGGAGGCTCTTCTGTTGGGATAGTTATTTCGGATTTGTGGGATACGAAGTTTGATGGTACCACGATTGTTATGGTTCATTTTTAACAAGGATATCTGAGATGTGTTTTATAGATAATACATATATATAAGACATCAAATAGAGTGTATAGATTTGATTAATTTCACTTTACCTAGTGTATTTACTGATTTATAGGGATCCAATAATATATTGGAGCTGTGGTGAGCGAGCACATCCTATAAGAACACATTAAACCAGGTTGGCTTTAAATTTACATAAGTTATTATTTTGCTTTATTAAAAATCTTACTTCAAACTAATTTTTTGGGAGGAAATACAAAATATTATATTTCAACAACAAATGCTACGGTGGCGATTACTCAAATTTCCTGAAATTTGATCGATCTTTTACAACGGAATGGTTCACGTTGAGATCGATTACTTTATTTTCCCCGACGACTATCGATCCGTTTTTAATTGAGTACGAAACATGTGTGATCGAGTGCAAGATCTTATCTGTCACGGGTTATGTAGAATCTATGTGACTTCAAGTTCTTTGAGTAACCTCTGACCTCATGACTTACGTACTTTAAGCTCTACATTGTGACCATTCAGCTGGATCACAATCATGGTTAAATAATCTTTGTACCGTGTAAAGAGATTGAATTTAGTTTCTTTCGAATCTTATCTTATCTTAGATATACAGACGCTCCTTCTATGCAGAAGATAATTGCGTCCACAGACCATGAGAGATGATCTGTTGGCAAGTGATGCAGCGGTCACAGGCCACGGCTATAGGGGTTCCACGCATTACCCCAGCCGCCTAACTATTGTCTAGTTAGGTACCCATTCGGAGCTGGGTGACTCGGGGACTCCTCAGGCCACGAGAACAAATCCTCACCTTCGTGTGGATTCGAACCCGTGACCATCGGTATGACAGTCGAGAGCGCTACCTCTCGACCACCACGTCCCACGAATAATTTATACTTGTTGCTTGTTTCTTTAGTCAGTATTCCATAAGTTAATCAGTGCGTTAAAATGAAGGAGACATTCAAAGCAGCGATGGAAATGAACGAAATTTTTCAGGTCATTAGTAATCCAATTAAAAACGAATTTCCATCATTCCATCTGGTTTGCCCAGTTGTACCTGGAAATGGGTTTGGAAATTTACGATTATTATCGATAATCGGAAGTGTAGCCACGTAAGCTGCCCAGAGGCAAGCGAGCCACGTCATCTGGTTGGTTATAGAGGTCTTTGAATCTACATTAAAATAATTATAAATCATCTCATAGTTTCTTTGATGTTCTTTTCTAATTCTTTTTTCCTATAACTTTTTTGGATCGTTTTTTAGCGTTCGGTTAAAATATAAACGTATAAATCAATCTTGTTTAAAGAATATCTTCAACGAAAAAAAAATTACCTTATAGTGAATTACCACAAATTACAATAACAATAAATCACATTTACCACAAAGTCACTGTTAATAAATGAGGCCACGCACCTATGGGGGAAAAAGGGTCACAAATCTGTGATCATGTGTGACAAAAAGGGAAGTGGGTGTTTAAGAAAGGCAAGCGTTATTCCCACTGCCACACGGTTTTGAATGATGCCGAACGATATCTAAATTCTTATTACTGCTTATTATTTATGTAGTATCGCATATTGACATCTTATGTTTAACGGGTAAAAATATAATTAAGTTGTCATTTTAACCGAATTCCGAGTGACTGGAATCTTATATTTGTATCAATTTTAGCAAGAATCTGAGCGGACCTGCATACCGTTAGTAAATGATTCATCCTTAAATAATTATTAACACTAAGGATTTAGCTGTTATAAAACCATTATAAACTGTTTCTTTGCACTCAAATTTTTATTTTTATTCTATATATTAAGAAGTACCTTCATTCTATCTTTTATTAATAATTGGACGAAACTTTGTAATTAAAAAAGCTAATTACCCTTCTTCCCATAACACTAGCATCGTTCCTGTGGTTATCAGATATCCATTAACATAATTTAATTCAAATTATGCAAAAGAGAATGACGATATCATTGTATAACATAAAAATTTAAGAGAGAGAGTCCCTAACAGTGAGTTGAAGAATGATTAATACAAGCCCGAGAGGGGGAATAAAAGCGTTTCTGGAAATAAGCCTGCTTGAATGATCGCAAGCATCCTCACTGTGGTTGTTTTAAATTTAAAAAAAGGTAAAAAAAAATTCAACCCGCTTACCAATGATCCAACTAAGCTTAGTAGACTACTCACTCACCTTTTAAACATTCGTTATTTAAAATTTATAAGTAATTATCATTTATTTGCCATCAATCAATTTTTATGGAAAAACTACTTTAAAATTTCAGTATTCGTGAAGTTTTATATATTATTAGCAAATAAAGGACATATTTTAGCCTAAATCGAATGATATTTGCTATTATTTTGTATACACTGGGCGCGTTATTTTTTTCAACGTGATCAGCCGCTAGAGTTCGTGTGCGCCGACGACACGTACGAATAGTACTCGCCATTATCCCCACCTCCAGAACCGTGCGAATAACCACTTCGTTTAAGAAATATGACGTCACATCTCAACGCACAGTTATAAATGAAAGTTCCACTTAAATATTTGAGTACTTAAATTTATTTCATGACATTTTACATGACTTCCCGCGTTACGATATTAGAGTGTTGCATTACACTAAATACATACTTAACGACAATAGAAAGTTATTTGAAACTAAGGGTTTACTGAATTTCGGCACCAGCTCTGGCAAATCCAGAATCCGGATAATGTTACTAATCCGGCTCCGGCAGAATTTTATTTCATAAATCGGAAAATCCAGATTCTGGCCATTTTTACAAATCCATCTCCAGCTTTGGTCGGAGTTCACATCATAAATTCGGCCTAACCTGGCTGCAGCTGGATTTTAAAAATTTGAATCCGGTGCACCCCTATTGGAAACATGCTTAATTTCAAATACAAAAGATGGGTTTAAGGAGAGGGGGTGTCAAAGCTTTGTGACGTCATATCGGAGGGGGAAGGTCTAACATTTTGTGACGTGTGACGAGGTGAGGGGTGGGGTGGGGGACAAATCGGCCAAAACCGTGTGACGTCATTCATGGACGGCCCTAAAACACATTTACCTAAAAACGCAATGACGAAGACAGTTTACCACAACACAGTTGTACGCCATCAGAGAGTTAAAGTTGCAGATCCCGTAAAATTGCACGCCATTTCTACTTTAGATAATCAATTAGGCACATCTCAGTTCACTTTTATTTTGCTAAGAGTCTTGCTCGAATTGTCAAATGAATAGCTGTATAAATGTCTGGGAATATATTTTTCCAGACGTAATAAATAACAGTAAACACATCATAATCTTCACATCCACGTTGTGAAAGTCGTCGATGTGAAAAGTCCGAAAACAACCAGCTGAAGACCCATTATGTCGAGTCGTTAACAGGCTGAAGGTCCCTAATACCCCATTGTCCTCTCTGCTAGGGATATCTAAACGCAATTTACTTCCATTGCTGAGAATGACAAATGCCTGTGTTAAACGCCCTAATTTTTGTATCACGATAACTCCGACAGTTCAATAGACGTTACCTGGGGTTTGCTGTGGAAAATTACCTGGGGCAAAGTCTTAACATGTCCAGACCTTGTGTCGCTAACAAATGATATATGATAATCTTTTAATACCATGCGAATGAAAGACATCTCTGGTGGAACCCAAAGCTCACACGCTCAGCTGTAAATTGATCTATTTTCAGCTACTATCTACTCTTTTATTGACATCCCTCGACCTAAAACGAGATATAAACACTAGAAACCATTATACAGTTACGGAAAGTCTCCGGGCCAGACGGGTGGCTCCCTCTAGACTTAGACCTCCCCCCCCCCCGCCCGCCCAACATCACTGAGCTTAGCTTGGCCCGGACGAGAAAGCATTGCTACAGCAAGCCAGCCAGACACGTCAGGTATTACTCATTCATTCCCACTGTCCAATGACTTGATTAGAGATACACTCTCTAACAAAACACTGTTTGTCTCATGGTCTGTTTCAGTGTTTTATGAGACAGGGCTATTTCTGAAGGTAGTGGTGTAGCTGTAGTTTATGGGATAGCTTATTAGACTATTTTCTGGGATAAAACAATCGTACTTTTAGTCAAAGATTTGAAGGGTAGCAAATTTCCTAACGAAAATTACAAATAGACTTAATGAAATAAACACTTTTCTTTTTCCATATGCAAGAAAAAACAAACGAACTTATTTTTCTTCACTCTGCAAATAGGCCTTAGAATGGGTTACCTGAACATTTATTCAATAAAAAATACATTTAAATCTTGATAAATTTTGCTACATTGTTCAACATTATAATTAAATTTTGCATTTAAATAAAGTATATAAAAATTTTTTTAAAGGATTAAAAAGTTCTACTGATTTATGTCAGTATCGTATTGCTGCATTTCATTGAATACTTTTCTTTAAAAATCAATTCATCATCATCAGTGGCACTCAGGGCCAGAAGGGGAACTTTGTCTGTCTAGTCTGTCTGTCCCCTTTCGACCTGTTGTTTCATAGCCATAACAGGACCTCTTTGTTCAGATAAATCCATGTCCACAATAACCTGCCAACTCAGGCCATGATCAGCATGAATGCAGCATTTCTCTTGCCTTGTTGGTCATTTTAGCAAAATTACGTCACTCGAGGTGACCAGTTCAACGCTATTCTATTGCTGCGGCTGTTATTTTTTTTCCAAAAAAATATTCATCAACTTCTGATGTGAACGTGTTCTTAACTTCAACAAAATGCAGTGTATTCATTCAGCTTGTCTCCAGTTTTCTTTCTCTGCAATTTTAAATCCGCATAACAACCAGCATGGAAAGTGTTAGCATTATAGAAGAAAGCATCCATTCATTCAGTCATATTTCTATCTTTTTTAAATAATATAAAGAGCCGAACTATTTTAATCAGTTATGTGAGTTAACGGTTAAACTACAAAATATTGTTTTTGTCCTTTTAAGTTTATCGAACTAATAGAACTGTTTCTTGAAACAAATTCATCACATAAGACTAAAGATTTGAAAAAAAAAAATTGAAAATCAAAACATATTGGAAAAAAGACATCTTCTTTTCATCCACGCGTTCGGTACGACAGTATGACTCACAGATCTAACGGACCGAAACATAACGAAACGTGACGAGTGAGATTAAACTTCACTGAGCTTCAAGTCAGCCTATGCAATCATCTCTTACAGTTACGTACGTCATTACTCCTGGGTGGATCTGAGATCGATTAGTTACTTAACTCCGTTAACTTGATAATCGTTCGTTCAATCAACTTTGGAAATACCCGGTGACTCGGCTCAAATATGAAACTTGTAGTGAACAGTCACTAAACGTGCATCATTCAAACGGTCTCTTCAAACGTCAACAAATTTATTAAAAATCTGACAAGTAAAACCATAAAACAAATCAGTCAGAGATTTAGCTTAAAATAAATTTGAATCATTTTGAAATAACCTTTTCTTAAAAATCAAAATAGTGTTGTTTTTTTTAACGTTATTCATATTATAGAAAGTCAACATTAGTTTATTTTTATTTTATTTTTATTGTTATTTTTGCCTTAAATGTGTCGCCGTTGTGAGTTTCATTATTTCATTTCTTTCTGATCGTGAGCTGAAAGTTAGAGGCTGCCTGGTCACATTTTTTCCGCCACACAACGTCACCATCTGGTGACAGTTAGGGGTCACCAGTTTGACCTTGAGACTAACAGACTGTCCACGGGGGCCGGGATCAGCATTCATCGCTTGTCTCGTGAAAATCTGAAGGGATATTTTGTATACGGCAACTGTACCGGAAGTGGTAGAAATCGTATCAATCAGATTTTGTGGAATGAATAATTAATCCTCGTGGCCGTCTTTATTGACAAACTTGGAAATTAATTTTAAATCCAACATTTACTATTTCAAAAAATTCACCATATTTTTAATGAAATTAAGTTCTATGGTTCAGCTTGTTTTTTTAAAAAAGAAGTTCTTCGAAGAATGCAACGAAGACAGTAAAATAAAAATTAAAATGAAAGACTTAAAGACATTATATTTTTCTAAAGTCCGCAACCAGCGGTTTACTTGCTAACCTTGCATGAGGAAACATGGAAAGAAGAAATTATTTTATTTGTTTTATTTACGTTCTCTTTATTGTTTGCTTTAATACTTTAAAATGACATACATTTTATCGTTAGTTTTCTAAGACTTTTTTTAAAAACTGAGACTTGTATGTGTTTTCAAATTGTTGAGTATTCTTTCATTGTATTTGTATGAGTTTTTATCCCGCTGTCATGAAAATTATTGCCGAGACGTTTTAATAAAATAATGAGATATTGGCAGTGGAAGTACTGAAGCTTCCAATATTTCATAGGTTATCTTGTGATTCCTCCCAATGTTAGCATTTATATAAAACTTACTTAGAAAAACAGTCGTGATTGTGACGGGTTATGTTTCTTACTGTGTTGATTTCACACAAATCTAAGAGGCGATGAATGTGATTAATTTATTCGAATAGTTCACCAACCATGACAATTGAGTTGTGCATCCTTGATGGTCTTTTAAACAATTTCCAAAGTGTCTCACAGTTCACCAGCTAATTCAATACTGTATATTAAATATTTAATTTTTAAAAAAAGCAATGTCTTGTTCCAGAAATGATTATTCAACACATTTAGTGTTCCTAGGACTTCTCCACTCAGACAATACCAACACAAATCTGGGTCTCAATCTAAAGAAACCTTACAAGTGACTTTGCTTTTAATCTTCTCACAAGTCTAGTCTGCCGTCTGAGGTTAAAAATGTGTGTCCCTTCCCGCCCATAATGGCAAAAGTCAAGCAGACGAAATTAAACTGTTTATAACATAAAATTTAGAAAACAACTACTTGTAAAATAAAACAAAAAACGTGCCTCACTGAAGCGTCGATGATTGGTTATTAACGACCAATTAGCTGTTGGGATGGGCACTGGGACAAATGTTAGCTAAAGTCTTGAATGGATTATTGATGGAACAGAATGTTCAATTGCTATTCTTTTTTTAAAATAAAAACAATAATACATTGAATTTTGATATCGAAGCTTTCACCTTCTTATGCTGTCATACATCTCTAATATACTTTGCTTTATTGGGCAAGTTAAACAAGGCCTAAACTTTACATTGGTATCAGAACTAAGTAGATCAGTGTAGTTTATCTTTCCTTAAATATCAGAGATTAATCTTTGGAAATTAACTCCACTCTTCAGAGTTAACTAGAGTTTTGAAAAATGTTTATGACTGTGTACGTGCACACAATGGTGTGTGTATTTGTATGTGTGTGTGGTGTGTGGTGCCTAGGTCACAGTTTTGTGTATGAGACAAGTAAGATAACTCACACCTGGACAACTTGTGCACACGACAAGAACAGTTAACTAACTAATGAACGCAAGCTATCATCCCTGGTCTGGCTGCAGATTTGTTAAAAAAATAATCTCCCCCAAATACTCGCCCACACGCCCATTGTTTTAAGATGCAGTGATCGTTGTTTCTTCCACTTAACTTCATCTGTTGATTTAACTCCGCTCTAAACACTGGGCCTATAGCACCATTTATTGATTGAACTGTTTTAAGTACTGGGCCTATAGCACCATTTATTGATTGAACT
>MUZC01004718.1:295018-308971 GCA_002072015.1 Radix auricularia | reverse complement strand
TTAAAAAAAAAAAAAAAAAGAAGCGGCTGATAAATAATAAATTTCCTAAAGATTACACGAACATTTTGGTTTTAAAATATTGACTGGCGGCATGTTCAAAATGTTAATAAATTTCGCCTACTTATCAAATCAAATAAAAAGCGTATTAAGCTAATGGGAGTAATTGAGTTTGACTTGAGACAGAAATGACGACAGCTCTTCTGATGAATTACTGAGTTACAAAATGGAGATGAAAGTTATTGAATCCATTTATCCTTTACAATGGTGGAAAAATAAGCAACACCGATATCCGATAATGTCATTCCTTGCCAAGACCGTTTTTAGCATACCAGTTTGAGTTTTCTCAGTTCCATGTGAATGATTGTTCAACTCGGCTGGTTATATTGTCAATTAGATCCGCTCATCACATGAACCTAATAATGTCAACACACCTGTCTTTTTGCGTAATTGATTAAAAGAAATATTTAAAGGAGACATGCCAACGTTATTTAGATTTTCAAGAAGAACGTGAAGTAAGTGTTACTTATGACATCATGAATTAAAATTTTGGGCTTTAATCGAAGTTTACGATTAATTAATCGTTATTTTTTTCAAAAGTTAACAATTAAATTTAAATTAATCGTTAACAGCCCTAGTATTTACCCAATGCTCTAATATTAGTAAAATTTTGCGGCGCCCCCTGAAATTCTCCTGCCCCCCCCCCACGCAGACAAAGCTAAATCCGCCACTGTACACCTTCCCCACTTTACTCCCTCCACAGTGGGATAGGGTACATACGATTTTTCTTTTTAAAAAGAAGTCACAGCATGCAGCAAAGGTACGCAAATTAGTTGCCCTTCCTCTAGCCACTCTTTCTTGTCTTTATCATTTTTCGTACTTGCAACAGTCGCTTAATCCCTTGTGGAATACATTAAGACATCGGTGTCCAAACTGTGGGTGTCGAGCCGCATGTCGCTCTTCTGTGTTCACATTGTGGCTCTTCTGTGTTCACTTTGTGGCTCTTCTGTGTTCACTTTGCGGCTCTTCTGTGTTCACTATGTGGCTCTTCTGTGTTCACTTTGTGGCTCTTCTGTGTTCACTTTGCGGCTCGCGAACAATTTATCAAATTAAAACTTTACGTTTGAAATATATGCTGTGAAATACGCGAAATGCTAAGAAAATAAAAATAAAAGTTTTCTACCAGAAGGTGAACAAGATTTTTCATTTATTGATAAAGATGTTAAGCCAGTCTGTCTCATCTGCCATACACTTCTAGTTCTAGCACATTACAAAGCCAGCATTTTGAAGCGACACTACGAAAAAAGTCATGACGAGTTGGCATTGTGATATCCTCTGCAGAGTGAATTGAGAAAAAGCCAACTTGCTGATTTTAAGTCTGGGATGTGTCAGCAGAAGACACAACTTTCTGCTTCTATCTTTTCAACTGAGGCAAGTTAAGTCATCATTAGGAATATTGCTAGTGCTAAACGACTTTATTCTGATGGGGAATTTATTAACAAAAATATCGAAGAATTAATTTCAATATTAGTTCATCTAACTAACTCCAGACGTCGGTGACTGATAACACAATGTCGCGCTATACCACTGAGAGACTATTTCAGACATTAACGCTGATATTGAAGGGACAATGTGGAACGATTTAAAGAACTGTGTTCAGTTTGGCTCTTGGTGAATCAACAAATATTTAAGGTACGCCACAATTGGCGGTGTAAGTTCGTTATGTTTCATTAGACGCGGCCGTAAAAAAAGAGCTATTAAACTTGATGGCACTGAAAGATACCACTCGCGATATTGATGTACAAAAACGCCCTTGATAAAATACTGATGGATGCTGGTGTACCACTAAATAGATTTGTAAGTATGGCAACGAATGGAAAACCGTCGATGCTTGGTAAAAATGTAGGTCTGATTCGGCTTTTACCGAATGATCCAAAATATCTTGATATCCTTCCTATACACTGTATCATTCACAGAGAAAATCTTGCAGCCAAATATTTTAAATTCGAAAGTGTAATGACGACGGTTCTACAAATTGTGAATTTCATCCGTTCAAGTGCAATGAATCACCGTCAGTTCAAAGACTTCATACGTCAGCTAGATCTCGCTGACAAACCAGATGACCTTTCATTTCACTGTGCTGTTAGGTGGTTATCAACCAGCAATGTTTCAAACAGATTTCTAGACTTGCTTGAAACCATCACTGGTTTCATTTCAGAGAAAGGCAAGTCTTATCCACAGCTGGTGAACGAAGCTTGCATGAACGATCTGATATTTTTAACTGACATTAAGCAGAATCTATCAAACTCTGATACCTTTCATTTCAAGGAATGAATTAGCTTATTTCTGATCTTATACAGACAGATTTAGCTTTCAGAACAAAATACAGATTCTTCAAAGAGATATCCTGTCAAGGGGGTTTAAACACTTTCCTCGTCTTCAGAATAGCGTTAGCTCATACTCTGAGGGTGGAGTGTAACTTAGAAAGCTTGGAGCATGTAGAGATAGGTTACAAGGATAACTGGAAGATTTCCACGCCAGATTTATTGACTTGCGGCAAGTAAAATCTTGTTCCGCTTTTCTCATAAATCCATTCATGATAGACGTAATCAAAAATGTTTTCCAGCTTCTATGAACATTGTTATGGAACCTTCTGCTCCTGAAATGGAGCTGTCAGAGTTACAATAAGATCAGGGTTCGGCAATTATACACAAATCTCAGTCTGTCATGATACACATGATGGAATTCCACCAGAAGCTCTCAAATGTGGAAAGGAAGTACTTTTACAGCCTTTGCATGACCTCCTCACTCTGTGCTGGGAACATGGACAGATACCACAGGAGTTGAAAGATGCCAACATCGTTACACTGTATAAGAATAAAGGAGACAAGAGTGACTGCCATAACTATCGTGGAATTTCTCTTCTGAGTATAGTTGGAAAGGCCTTCGCCCGAGTTGCTTTAACACGCCTGCAGACTTTATAATCCCGTGTACTCCCAGAATCGCAGTGCGGCTTTCGAGCCGGAAGATCAACTATAGACATGATCTTCTCTCTGCGCCAACTGCAGGAGAAATGCAGGGAGAAACATATGCCTCTATACATCGCGTTCGTCGACCTAACTAAAGCTTTCGATCTTGTCAACAGAAGCGGTCTTTTCCAAATTTTAGTACAAATAGGCTGCCCTACACATCCGCTTAACATTATCAAGCAATTCCACGAAAACATGCAGGGCACAGTGTGTTATAACGGTGCCACATCTGAAGCTTTCCCTGTAAGTAGTGGAGTAAAGCAAAGCTGCGTGCTGGCACCTACCCTGTTTGCATTATTCTTTTTCATCTTACTCCAGTATGCCTTCAAGAACAACTGCGAGGGGATATACATACACACAAGAGCTGATGGGAGATTATTTAATATTGCCCGACTTAGAGCAAAGTCCAAAATAAGAAGATTTTGCTGCGCGAGCTCTTATTTGCAGACGATGCAGCCTTAATATCTCACACTGCATACTGACTGCAGAACCTTGTATCCAGCTTCTTATCTTATCTTAGATATACAGACGCACCTTCTATGCAGAAGATAATTGCGTCCACAGACCATGAGAGATGATCTGTTGGCAAGTGATGCAGCGGTCACAGGCCACGGCTATAGGGGTTCCACGCATTACCCCAGCCGCCTAACTATTGTCTAGTTAGGTACCCATTCGGAGCTGGGTGACTCGGGGACTCCTCAGGCCGCGAGAACAAATCCACACCTTCGTGTGGATTCGAACCCGTGACCATCGGTATGACAGTCGAGAGCGCTACCTCTCGACCACCACGTCCCACCAGAAGCTCTCAAATGTGGCTTCTCCGCTGCCTGCAAAGATTTTGGCCTGACCATTGGCATAAAGAAAACCAACATTGTGGCACAGGATGCTGCCTCCCTCCCGACTATCACTATCGACGACTGAAACCTGGATGTTGTTGACAGTTTTACATATCTGTGATCAAACATCTCGAGCACCCTCTCACTGGAAGATGAGATAAGTGGTAGGATAGGGAAGGCAGCAACTGTTATTGCTAGACTGTACAAAAGAGTGTGGTCCAATACCAAACTCACATCAAGGACTAAGCTGCAGGTATACCAGGCCTGCGTACTGAGCACGCTCCTCTATGGATGCGAGTCATGGACCACTAATACCAGGCATGAAAGAAGGCTCAATAGCTTCCACCTCAGATGCCTGCACCGCATCCTTGACATCAAATGGCAAGAGAAGGTCCCCAACACAGAGGTTCTGGCTCAAGCAAGCATGAGCAGCATTCCAGCCATATTAAGCCAAAGACGCCTCCGCTGGCTTGGACACATCAAGAGAATGCAAACTGGTCGCATACCCAAATATGTGCTATACAGCGAGCAACAGGGAAGAGGTCGGTTGGTCGGCCATGTCTCAGATACACGGACATATGCAGGAGAGACATGAAAGTAGCCAACATTGATATACAAAAGTGGGAAAACCTGGCTGAGGATAGGACCACATGGCGAGCTATAGTGAAAGAAGGATCACTAAGAGCAGAGGAGCAGAGAAGAAGCAGTTGGAAAAAGAGCGAGGAGAAAGGCCAGGCAACACTGCCCAACTACATTCGTGTGTGTAAATGCAGAAGAGACTGCCACTCAAGGATTGGTCTCATCAGCCACACCAAGAGCTGCAAATATTAAAGATAAATCTATCGTCTTTCGTAGACGGACAGATGCCATACATGATACACAAATCATAATCTGTCATGATACACAAATCATAATCTTTCATGATACACAAATCATAATCTATCATGATACACAAATCATAATCTGTCATGATGCACAAATCATAATCGGTCATGCTAGACAAATCACAATCTGTCATGATACACAAATCATAATCTGTCATGGTACACAAATCATAATATGTCATGATACACAAATCATAATCTATCATGATACACAAATCATAATCTGTCATGGTACACAAATCATAATCTGTCATGATACACAATCTGTCATGATACACAAATCATAATCTATCATGATACACAATCTGTCATGTTACACAAATCATAATCTTTCATGGTACACAAATCACAATCTGTCATGATACACAAATCATAATCTGTCATGGTACACAAATCATAATCTGTCATGATACACAATCTGTCATGTTACACAAATCATAATCTTTCATGGTACACAAATCATAATCTGTCATGATACACAAATCATAATCTGTCATGATGCACAAATCATAATCTGTCATGATACACAAATCATAATCTGTCATGCTACACAAATCATAATCTGTCATGGTACACAAATCATAATCTGTCATGATACACAAATCATAATCTATCATGATACACAAATCATAATCTGTCATGATACACAAATCATAAACTGTCATGGTACACAAATCATAATCTGTCATGATGCACAAATCATAATCTGTCATGATACATAATCTGTCATGATGCACAAATCATAATCTATCATGATACACAAATCATAATATATCATGATACACAAATCATAATCTATCATGATACACAAATCATAATCTGTCATGATACACAAATCATAATCTATCATGGTACACAAATCATAATCTGTCATGATACACAATCTGTCATGATACACAAATCACAGTCTGTCATGATACACAAATAACAGTCATTTTCATTTTTAGTGTGGACCAATGTTCCCCCTAGGATTCGCTGGTCTGTGTGCAAACTTCCATTTTGTATGCAATATAAAACAAAATTTTGCTGCGCTTTAATTCTAAACAGCTGCGCGGCGTCGGTCAGATATCTGCGCAGATTAAAAGGGAACAATGGTGGGGACGTGAGCGATAATGTCTTAATTCGGCTCTCAATTTTTTTATTTTAAAAAAAATAAAATGGCTCTTACTTACTACAGGTCTGGTCACCCCTGCACTATTTTAAGATAAAAATTTGCGTCCATTTAGGTGGCTCTACGGAAAACGTGTTCTGAAATGTCATCTCAGAATAATAAACCAAACGCCTTGCAAAATTTTGGAAGCAAAAAATCTTCGATTTAAAGAGATCTTGTGGAAATTAGCCATTTTTAATATATATATTTCAGTTTTATTATTATTATTATTAGAATATGAAACAAAACAACAGCAGATTCATCTTAAATTATATCACAGCTATTAATTGTTCTTTCTTTTACAATAACAATTAGTGAATGTACGCACATATTAAGCTTGTTAAGGTTTTTTTTTTGGTCCCATAACATTTTTTTTAGTGGTCGTAGGGGTTCTAATGTTTCCGGTCTCTTCAGGGCAGCGGAGGACTTTCTTAGCATTAGAAATTCCCTAACATTTTTAAACCCCTTATATTAACTTCACCGTCGTCTCTCGGTCCGTACGTCGGGCGGAAAAACAAAAGTAAAAAATGACCCACTTTCAGTAATGCTATCCAGATGAAATTTTGCACATAGACTTGAATCACCTAACAATGTATTGTATCAAAATTATAGATCGATGGAATGTACTATAATTAAATTAATGCACTTTTAGTTTATCTATATTTAAAGATATGGAAACCGTTCACATGTTTGCTGGAGTTCAGTTTAACCATCGGTGACAACAAACCCACACCCACCCGTCCCCTTTTTGCACCAAAAGAGTTTAGTCAGATTCAGTATGTAAATGTTTGTCGCGGGGTGCATATTATTTTTAATATAATCAACTAGCTAATGATTTAGTGACGGGTGAGGACTTCCTGAAAAATACAGCCGGAATCGAAGAGAACAATGGAAAGGCAACGTGGCTCTGACGACCGTAGGAGATACCAAAGCGACTGACAACACATGAGCGATGATGTGCCCACTGCTGCGCATACACACAGTTCCGCATGCCTGGAGAGCGAGGGAGGGCGTCTAAAGTATTCATTTCTTTAAAGTAATTGTTGAGGAGAGTGTGTGACTACTTTTCTGTCAATGATGACAACGGAGAGAAAGAAGTTATGCCAATGTCGAGAAACAAAGCTTACAGCCGTGTTGCGAAGTCATGTTGGAAAAGAAAGTGGGAATTGAACGGGCACAAACATTTTTAAAAAATTAAAAAAAACTAATGTCTTAGCTTGGGCTTAAACCTACGACTTTCCGCGTGTTCGGCGAATGTAATAACCACTACACTACGAAATACATGCTAATCTATTGTTCTGAAAGAACAAAGTAATTGACCTCAATTGAACGCATTGTTGGTCTCGATGACCCCCACCCTCTGCACTACCTTTTCTTGCCAGCTGATTGGTCGGTGGGGTTAGACAGCTTGATGTCCGCATGGTTGAACCAAGAAGAGAATTATATAGATACTTTTAGTTCTGTCTCATATATAAGGGATTTATAGTAAAAAAAACTTTGTTTATACGGGTTGTTTTTTTATTGTGGTTTTAACGTGGGCTCAACCCCACGTCCCTCAGCTTGTCTAGAGCACTATTGACTTCGCTTTCCATCCGCCAAACGATTTTTTCAGTTACATTCTAAAACTTCCCCAATTTTGAGAAACAATTATGATTAGTAAGTCATGCATTATAACCTTTGTAAAACTTGATCTTGAAACATCGCCTCGCCACAAACTGTTTATCAATGAGGATAATAAGAACAAATAAATGGGCTCATTTTGAAAAGGTCCAACAACGCAATTTTCGAAACTCTTACAAATCTTTGTGAATTTTCTCAACAAATTCCTACATTACAAGGTGAATTCAACTAACAGAAGTTCTCTAGTCCTTCTACCTGACAGGTGATATAAAGAAATTTGACACGTAACCACACACCTATGGCATAATTAGGGCCTACATGACTCATAAGTTAAACATATATCAGTAAATGCTCTCCACCAGATTGACAACATAGCGAATCTCTCTAATCCACGTCTTTGTCGATGTTTTAACTGAGGAGTCAATGACGTCATACGAAGAAGCCAAACACACGAAACACAACTCTGAGTGCGTCCAACTTTAGTTGATGATTTATGGAACCTTTCCTGTTCTAACGCCACCCCCAACACGTCAGATTTTGGTGTACAATATTGTTTACACAATATGTTAACAGAGAGACAATGAAATAGAGAGAATGGCATAGAGAGAAGGAAATAGAGAGAATGGCATAGAGAGAATGACATAAAGAGAATGACATAAAGAGAATGACACAAAGAGAATGACATAAAGAGAATGACATAGAGAGAACGACACAGAGAGAATAATACAGAGACAATGGCATAGAGAGAATGACATAGAGAGATCGACATAGAGACAATGGTATAAAGAGAATGACAAAGAGAGAATGACACAGAGACTATGGTTCACTCACCGAACCCTCTGGAGATTGCGCCATTGACAGCAGCGAGTAGAGCCACAGAGATGGCGATGGTGAGACACAGGCGCGACATTTGTTCAACTCTCTAACAGATGAAGTGAAGACAGTTACTCAACATTACAATTAAATACTTTTTTCCAAACAGCCGATTCCACGTTAAGACAACCCTGATACAAGAAGAGCTTCGATTTATTGACTTGTTTTTAGTTTTATAAATTCCATTCTCTAACGAGTAATAGATACAGTCATCAAAATGTTATGTAAGCATGTCAAATTAAATGTTGACTACCTTGTCGTGGAACATAAATATAGATCTATACATGTTAAAATCATTGTTAAAATTTGTTCATTAATAATTTTCAAGCGCGTTCATAAATTATTGTAATTCAATTTCACAATTCGTTATTTCATCAATTTTTTATATGAAGTAATCAGAATACTAAGCTTAACGTTAAAGTGAAATTAAATGTATTGTATTAAAAATTATTGAATTTAATATAATATTATTCTGCTTAACTAACGAATGAATGTTAATGAATATGATTTTTATGTAAGTGGTTTGCTAATAAAGATTGTCTTGTTAAAAGCGATTTGTTACAGATATCTGACTGAGATTAACATAGGAATCAATGACTAACCGCTGTTTCAGTATATTTGGGATTAGTGATATTCAGACGATGGTTAAGAGAATTGAAAAACGCTTAATAGGGAACATGATATGTGAATAACAACTTAACAAAATGGAAATTATCGACAGGTTAAAAACAGCATAACAGAATGTGAAATGTGACAGACTGGATAACAAGACAACAACATAATAAATACATTTTTAAAATTATAAATTCAATAATAATAATAATAGTAATAAAAGTCTTTTCAGATTGGTAGGAATCGCTACTAGAAAGATAAAAATTAAATAAATAATTACATAAATGCGTGAATATCGCTGATTATCGCGGATCTTAAGTTAAAATTTGAGTTTGTCGCCTACAAAGTGATGATCCACAACAACGTTTGGGAAAGTTATAATTTGTATTTAAACTTTATTAGTATTAACTTGAGTTTATTGGACACAGTTAGTGGACATTGTTAGTAGATATTGTTACTGGACACAGTTAGAGGACACAATTAGTGGACACAGTTTGTGGACACATTTAGAGGACACAGTTGGTGGACACAATTAGAGGACACAGTTAGTGGACACAATTAGAGGACACAGTTTGTGGACACATTTAGAGGACACAGTTAGTGGGCACAGTTAGTGGACACAGTTAGAGGACACAATTAGAGGACACAGTTAGTGGACACAATTAGAGGACACAGTTAGTGGACACAATTAGAGGACACAGTTAGTGGACACAATTGGAGGACACAATTTGTGGACACAGTTAGTGGGCGCAGTTAGTGGACACAGTGGACACATTAGGAGGACACAGTTAGTGGACACAGTGCAGACAGTGGACACAGTGGACAAAGTTAGTGTACAAAGTTAGTGGACATACTTGTTCAAAACAGTTAGAGGACACAGTGGACACAGTTAATGGACACTGTTAGTGGACACATTTAGAGGACACAGTGAGGAGACAAAGTTAGTGGACACATTTAGTGGACACAGTTAATGGACACTGTTAGTGGACACATTTAGAGGACACAGTGAGGAGACAAAGTTAGTGGACACAGTGGACACAGTTAATGGACACTGTTAGTGGACACATTTAGAGGACACAGTGAGGAGACAAAGTTAGTGGACACAGTGGGCACAGTTAGGCCTAGTGTACATAGTTAGTGGACATACTTGTTCAAAACAGTTAGTGGACAGATTACAGTATGTATGATTATTTTGCTAGTAGTCACAATTCGTTGTGTTACTATCACATGTCACATGTTACAAGTAATCACAAGGCTACTTTCTGCCATTACTATCAAAAGTAACAACAAATAACTAATAGGACATTTTTTTTTACGTTTCCATTTTGAATGTTTAAAAAATGTAGATTCCTCTTTATAACAAGGCACAGTCAGCATATTTGACCGTCTTTAGAGTCAAGTACAGATAAATAGTATATACCCTTGGTGTGAACTAATACCTACCAAGAGACGACAGAACATTTATCTGGACATGACAGAATGTCGCTGTCTCGACTAAGTTTGTGACACATCTGACATTATAAATGTAGCATTTCATTTAAAACAAAAACAAAACAAAAATTAATTTAAAACTTAGAGTTGATTTCATTAAGTCCACTATTTGGTGGTTTTCGACTCGCTCTGCCCCTAGTACTTGTATTTAAGGATTTCGTTAAATAAATCTTCTAAATAAATCTATTCAAACCGCGGCTATACTGTCTCAACTATGAGGATCGCGAACAATTTCATCGAACAATTTATGAAGTTAAACGCTTTGTTATAAATGTATACAATCAAAAAATAATTTCAATTATTCTATATTAAAAGTTTGGCCAAAAAAACAAGGGACTGAATATAATTTCGTCTCTGTTTAAATTGTAAGGGGGGGGGGCGATAGGTTTCTGATCTAAGGTGTACATTTAAATGTCTTGTAAACATCAGTATTACGAAGTGTTGACCATTACTGTTAGTCCCCTACTTAATAAGTTAGTAACTAGTCATTTAAAAGTTGACATCAAATATGGCTAGGGGCCGTCCATAAAGTATGTCACGCTAGTTTTGACCATTTTTAACTCCCCCCCCCCTCCCCCTGTCACAAATCTCGGAACCCCCACCCTAAAGTACGTCACACTTTCGAACAAAAATATTTTTTATTAACAAAATAATTAAAATTTAACATAAAACACCGTGTTGTCACACATGGCAGGACACAAACTGTCACACTTTCTTACACCCCTGTGGGTCGTGGTGGTCGAGAGGTAGCGCTCTCGACTGTCATACCGATGATCACGAGTTCGAATCCACACGAAGGTGAGGATTTGCTCTCGGGGCCCTGAGGAGTCCCCGAGTCACCCAGCTCCGAATGGGTACCTAACTAGACAATAGTTAGGCGGCTGGGGTAATGCGTGGAACCCCTATAGCCGTGGCCTGTGACCGCTGTATCACTTGCCAACAGATCATCTCTCATGGTCTGTGGACGCAATTATCTTCTGCATAGAAGGAGCGTCTGTATATCTAAGATAAGACCCCGTCTTATGATGATTTTTTTTCTATCAGAATGGGAAAAGGACTTTGCATTTAATATCTTATCTTATCTGTTACAGACGCTCCTTCTATACAGAAGATTATTGCGCTTTACTCTTAGCCATGGTTTTGACTCGTCCTGTATTCTTATTAGAGTTTTAAATGTTGATAAAGTGTTGGTTTTCCTGGTTTCTTTAGGCAACCTATACCACGCCCGAATTCCGGACGGAAACAACGAAAATGTGTATGTTTTTGTTCTTGCATATGCCATATAGAATAAGAAAGCTGTTTATCTGATGGTTTTATTAAGTTATCTTTGTGTTTGATTTCTAAATTAGAATTAATTGCTTAATATGTATAAATACTACTTTACTCTTGGTTCTTCTATCCTCTAGTGTTTCCAGGTTTAATGATTTAACTAATGGTGTTATTTTGTCAGTTTTGAATATTCTCCAGTAATGAATCTGGGAGCTCTTTTTTGAATTTGTTCTAGTTTATCATTGTTTCTCTGGTGGAAGGGTCCCATACAGAAGATGTATATTCTAGTACAGGTCTCACCAGTGAGAGGTAACATTTTAGTTTTATAACTCTATTACATCTGTAAATGTTCCTTTTTATAAAGGTTTTCTTAATAACTTATTGACACGGGGATTCCATGATAGGTTCTCATTTATTATGACTCCTAAGGATTTTGCATCATTAGTTTGGGTCAGTTCTTTTCATGAGTGAAACATTTTGAATTTATTTGTTTCTTTTTCTTTGTTGCTCTTAAAAGTTGGCCCTTTTCGGTGGAAAGACGTACTCCAGTTAGTTTCCGATTTTATCAGTTCATCAAAGTCCTTCTGTAAAATTTTGCTTTCTTGTACTGATTTAATTATTTTATAGATTATACAATCATCAGCAAATAAACTAACTTTTTTTCCCTTTGGATGTTGTTGGGTAAATCATTTATTTAAATTAAAAAGAGGAAAGGACCTAGCACAGCTCCTTGTGTAACTCCTGAGTTAACCTTTATTGGTGCAGATTTACATCCTATTTATTAATGAAACGTTGCTACCAAAGAATGCACTTCTGACTATGTTTTCTCACTCACATTACTTTTTTAATGACTATACTATAGTTTTTTTAGTTAAATTGAAGTATTTTTATTTTTACGTATTTGTCTTATTCGTATGTTTTTATTTTTGGCACTGTTTTTCTTTCTGACTGATTGCATACTTTCACTCTGTGGCTGCGTGTCGGATAAATAATTAAATTTTTAGTTCTTCAAGTTCGACAAAATCTTGGGAATTTTAAAAGTATTGAGTGGCAGCAAAGGCTCAATTTTTTAAAAAAATTATCAACTGAAATCTAAAATTCAATCTTTAGCTCTTTAATAACCGGAACAATTTTTCTTTATTTAGGCGTGAGAAAAATGTGCAACTACTGCAACACTACTGGACATACAAGTCATGCAATCCAAGTATAATATCAAATCAGGTAATTACCTGCAGATCAAGGCTGAGGGTCGCTTACTAATTCATTATAATTTGATTTATTTTCTCTACTTTGGGCTATATAGTTTCACGACATATAGAGTAAATTACCACTTTGCAAACGCTTTACGCTAAAATTAGCACGACTTCTTGCTTTCAAGGCTTAGTTTCTAAACCGCTCGACATGGAGTAAAAATGAAAGCACATACAAGTAGTATGACCACAAGACTACTTTAATGTGAAAGCATTTTTTTAATACTGCGCGAGGTTAGAGTGTAAAAGCAATATTAGCTGACCCAGTAAGCTACCGCCTGAGAAACACTTTTTTGCATATTTTTTTTCAAAGGATACACTTTGACCTCATCTCATAGGAAACACATAACCAAAATCACCAAAATAATCATTTTTAAGTAAAGGGAGTCTAACAAATAACACTGGAGATGTCAATAATAATGCAAAAACTTTTATTAAAGAAATTAGAGCCCAAATAACTTAGTTCTGTATGATATGTACATTTAAATAAAGGCACACAGAATCAAAGAACAACATAGTAGACTGACAATATCAGTATAAGCTTTTTTTTTACAAAATAAACTTTAGGTAGATAAAATACGTTTAGAAATAAAAAAAACATTTAGAAATAAAATAACATAACATAAAATATAACATAGTCTACAGTCACTGGTCAGGGCAGCAAACAGTGCAAACAAAAGTGTCCTGTTTTAAGGATGCACAATTTTTCGTGCACTGTGCATGCCACCAGCCATCACACACATCACATTGGACCCAAACCTCTGCCCCTCCCCCTTTTTTGCACCCTTGACACATTCCTGCCAACAAGTGATCCTCTTCTATATTAAAAAATATTGTCTGCAGCGATGTCAAGTTCTACTTTTTTAATTAACTGTGCGTTCAGATAGATCTATTACTGGATACTTCTTTACTTTCTTGGACTCCACTATTTTCCTTTTTTTT
>MUZC01004718.1:279199-294755 GCA_002072015.1 Radix auricularia | reverse complement strand
GCTAGACATTGCTTTAAATCTGAAATATAATTATATTCTATTTAATTTTCATCCTAATAAAAACTTAGGAGTCTAGATATAGACTAGACTTAGATATTTACCTTAATTTTCCTACATGAAAAGTGTTTTGCCACGAAGTAATATTCTACAATAAAACAAATATACTTCAACGTTAACATGCCCTCAAAACAAACATTACTATTTTCAAATAACTCTAGAGGCCAAGAATTAGTCCCATATCTATTTTTTTTTCTGCAGAAATAAAAGCGTTTCGTACGAAGTAAAAATCAACGTTAAGCTTACTTCGTCGTAAACACCAAAAGAACATTACTATTAAAAAGCATTGCAAAGTTTAACAGAGTGGTTACTGACCTATTAGTAAGTGATTATGCAATCCGAAAAAGAGAGTTTTCCAAATCAAACAGGAAAAGTAGTCTTAACCCGGATATCACCATCGTTCTTCCTAGGGAAGTTGACAGCATACAGGGCACAAGGTTCAAGATGTTGACACAAATTTACTCACAAAATAGTATTTCCCGGAAAACGAAACGATGAAATTATATTGACAAATGGACTATTTGGACTTATGCATGTTCGTTTTTGTGTTAGACAAGCAAATAAACATACAGAGAACGCTTAATGAAATAGTGTTTCGTACGACATAGTGTTTCTCTAGTGGTAATTTACTCTAGCATAAGTTAGTTATTGAAAATTAAAAAAGGTAGAGATTGTTGTGGTCGTGGGCCTTGTCATGAAAATCATAATGATTCATAAAATTAGTGAATAATGATGACAAAAAAATCAATGATTATGAATAATTTTAAATTATAGTGTTGCTTTTCCTGGTTTCATCAGGCAACCTATTCCACATAAATCATTGTGTAATAGTATACTAATTACGAATTCTGGACAGCAAAAATGAGCATTTGCATGTTTGTTCTTGCATGCTGCATATTCATGTATGATAATGATATTCATATCATGAATCATAGTAAATTATAGTAGGCAGCAGGCATTATAGTAGTAGTAGGCAATCCTCCAAATCCCGGTCCCAAATTATTTTTAGTGAGTTATCGATTATTATTTAGGGTAAAAGCGAAGTATATCAACCGTGACGTCACGGTCATGGTGGCCTTCTTTGTTGTTATAGTACTTACTTATAACACGTCCTTTAAAAAGCGTTAAAATTAAAATTCTACAGCTATACCTAACCCAAACCCTAAAACCTTCAATTTTCCAAAAATTCTTATACCTAACCCAAACTCTAAAACCTTCCACCCATTTTTTTTAAAATAATCCCTTTAGAATTTATAGAGCTTTCTTTTCCAGTAACCGGTAGCATCGTGACGTCACGCTCGACATACTTCGCTTCAGCCTTATTTAGTTAATCAGTACATAATTCAGTGTAATTTCATGAATAAAAACAAATTATGGCAGGTAGACCAGCCGCTCAATAAATATTACTCCCAATGCCCAATGTTTTACCTGCAGCCCAACTAAGCCAACTAGCAGAAATTAAACTCAGACTATCGAAGGACTATGGATAATGGATGCAAGCCTAACGTTAACTCCGGTATTAGAGTGGTTCAAGTCGAGCTCTGTTTGCAAGCTACTTGTTGGCCTTTCACTTTCAGTGGCGCAACAGTCACAAGCAGAATGTTTTCACCAGCTATTTGGAAATGCTGTGCGAAAATTACAATATTTAGTATTTATTATATAATGAATGGTTATTGGACAATATTATATGCATCACTTGTCCATTTTTTATCAATAAATAACATATAAATGACATATTTTCATGTACTATCTGTTTACTTCCCCTTATTAAGGGTACAATAATTTGGGATCAGGATTCAAAGGATTGCCCATATAGTATATAGTAATTTAAAGTATATTATAGGAATAAGAAAAGTAAAGTTTTTTATCCTTAACTGCCCTAAGTCCCAAGTCTATCTGAGGGTTGTATTTCCAGTTGTAGTTAGAATGAATTGCCTGCCTTATGTATTATCACTAGTTTGCTCTTTTTTCTTCTATTTATATCCTCTAGTGTTTTGATTTAATGATTTAACTAATACAATGTTATTGTTATTTATGTCAGAATATTCTCCAGTAATGAATCTTGAAGCTCTTTTCTGAATGTGTTCTAATTTATCAATAATAAATGCTTTCTTTTAGGGTCCCATACGGCAGATGCATATTCATACTCTAGTACAAAGTGAAGTAGCATTTTAGTTTTATATGTTTATTACATCTGTAAAAGTATCTCTTTATACTGTATATAGCCTCAGGTTTTGTTTGATTTTTAAAATTACTTCACTGACATGGGGATTCCACGATAATTTCTCATTTATTCTTACTCCTATGTATTTAGCATCTTAAGTTTAGATTAGTTGTTTTCCATGAATGAAATATTTTGCATTTATTTGTTACTTTTTCTTTGTTACTCTAATGTCTTAACAGTTGACACTTTTCTGGATCGATAGACATACTCCAAATAGTTTCCCATTTTATTAATTCATGTAGGTCATTTTGTAAGATTTTAATATCTTGTTATGATTTAATTATTCTATAGATTATAAAATCATCAAGAAAACTAACTTTTTTTCTTGTTGAAATGCTTTTGGGTAGGCCTTTCAACAGGAACCCGGGTAGCAAAATTGTACTCGAGTACCCATGGAAATTTGCTGCAATTTCTATACCAACGGTGGCTTAAGTGCGGCTCTGTTGTGTTCATATTGCGGAATAATTAATCAAATCAAAAATTTTCATTTGAAATATTTGCTGTGAAATAAGTTTAAAACACAAAAACGCTTAAAGAGTTTTATCTGTCAATAGGAAATAAAATAAGGTCCTGACAAACTACAAAGTTTTTTAATACTGTTTTTTCTCTGAAAAAAATATTGAACACAAAAAGATTATGGTTCTTTGAATGATTCAATAAAAGGAATTTAACTTTTCTTTGAATTACACTGACAACATTGAGTTTCCATATGTTTTAATCTAACCCTACCCCTCCACTCCTGTCCCCACCATCAATCAATCGATTATGGGGTTGTTAAAAATTATATATTTCAATTATTCAAGGCTTTGAACTGCAATAACAAAAGTAAATGAATTTTTTTTTTAAGGTGTCGGCATGCTTAATGACTGACACACCTGGAAACCTCTGAAATCATTACAAACCCGCACCCTTTCCATTTACTTGTGTTTCTTGTGCTCATTAATAAGTGTTGACATAGCAAAAAATACTGATTTTAATAAAACATACAAAATTTTCAGTCGTAAGTGTTTAAAGTTAATAAATTTAATAATTCCTGCGCAGCCTAGCAGACACATTAAAGCTGCTGGGACCGTATGACCTGTCTGAAAATTATGTCATTTTTGTTCAGATTTTGTTTGAATGTTCAGTTTATGAGTATAATGAATGCATTTACAGCAGGAATAAAAGTTTGTAGTGTTTGAGTTCACAATAGTTTGTTATTGGAAGCATGCTGTTGGCTACTGTGTGAAATGAGGTGGCTAGTTTGCATTGTATAGTGGCCATGAGGGCAAAATTTATGCTGGGTTTAGAACGAGTACCTGGGCATCTTTTTTCAACACTATTGACACCCCTACTGTTGGGTAAATCATTTATATAAATTAAAAAGAGTAGGGAATCTAAGACAGTTCCTTTTTGAGCTCCTGAGTGTTGAGTACCTCAGTACAGTTTTAGAATCATAACAATCTTAGAACCGTTGTGGGTAGGGGTTGGGTTAGCCATCATGTACCAATTCCTTAGCAGATGCTCCCATGCATATATTGAGGAATCATCAGGCATCCGATACGTGATCATATGTGACTAAGCAGTTGTACCGTCCTAATAAATTTCCCATCATCAGATTATCCATAATCTTTGTCCAACTCAAGGTTAGCGTCTCCTATTACGTTTGTTGGACCTAACCCCTACCCACAACAGTTCTAAAATTGTTATGATTCTAAAACTCTATACTGAGGTACTCAACCCTGAGTTAACAGTTATTAGTGCTGATTTAGATCCATTAATTATTGAACAAACTGGGTGTGAGACTGCAATCAGTTTATAAATTAGTAAATGGAAAACAGGTAAACAGGGTATGAGTTAGCCTGAAAGGACTTAACAAAACAGTGAATGTCTCAGCAAAGAGCCTTCCTCAACGAATAAACAATACACAAATAAAACGAATATAAAGAAATGAAAAATAAAAACTTAGCTGCTGTGAAATCCAAAGAGTCAATGAAACCTAAATCATACCCTGTTTACCCATTTTCCAACCATTAATTATTACAGTTTGCTCTCTACCCAAAAGGAAGTCTTGGATCCAATGATATATGGGATTCGAGATTGCAAAGTAGATAGAGTTACTGCAGAGCAAATTTTGACAAGAATAGTGTATATTAATTTGTTACTATATGTGTTTGTTGGAAGTAAAATTAAAAAATGAACAGAGACAAATCCAATTCCTGATACTTAGGTTTAATATTGGTCAAATAAATATTATCTTCATTTACATACATTAAATTTGACTTCATTTTAATGTCCAGCCAAAGGTTGTCCAGAGGTTCTCAAACTTTGTCATAGAGACATAAATAGAAAGAAAAAATATTATAATAATAACATTAAAACTTTGTTGTTGGAAATGTTGTTTACTTCACAGACTTAAAATTTAAATTTTCACAACAAAAATAAAAATCAAGTTTTTATTATACTATTATCCCAGTCATTATTATTCTTCACTCATAAATGTCATTTATGTTCTCTCAAGACTGGTGACCCTCTCCTGCTCAATTAAAATCTACTACATTGTCTACTGGGATGGTGCCTGCTCATTAAAGTCTTCTACATTGACTATTGGAACGGTGCCTGCTCGTCAAAATGACTTCTAAATTGGAAGTGTCATCTTTACAACAACAATGCTGCCAAGCTATTAGTTTGAATTGTGAATTTTTTCAAGAGTCATTTTTAGATGGTAAGTTTGAGGAAGTCATTGTAAACCTGCTATAACAGCATTTATTAATGTTAATGTCTTTGTTAATTCTTCTATAACAGCACCGATTAATGTTAATGTCTTTGTTAATTCTGCTTTAACAACACTGATTAATGTTCATGTCATTCTAAACCTGCTATAAGAGATTACTGTTAATGTCATTGTAAACCTGCTATAAATGGTATTGTCCTTGTTTATGATGTTCCATGTTCTCTCAGTACATTAGTCTATTGTGCCATAGTTATAAAAATGTTTTCAACAGTTTGCCTAATTCTAAATCATGATATCCATCACTGATGCTGACAAGTGTTTCCAGCTGTTAAAAAAAATTAACCATTTCATTTTGTTTCATCTTTCTCAGAGCTGAATCAGCCTTGCCTTAGTGCACTAGTGGATCATCTTTCTATGTTTGACCTGCTGCGACTAGAGCATGTTTTGCAAGGACGAGGCAATTTAACAAATTAGTTTTGATTTATTATTCCTTAGTTTCTATAAGAAATTAATTGTATGTTAATTATGTAAAATAACTATTTACATAGATTCTATTATTTAAATAACTTTTTTTAACAGTTTTATCATCATCCACAAATTTTATTTTTAGCTATCTTAATTTTAAACTGCAGTAAATACAAGAAGACTTTAATTAAGTTGTTTGTAAATAAACGAGAAACGTTGTATGTTGTGGTAATGGTGTTGTACTAAATAGTTATATTACCATCTTTAGGAATCGACACCAAAAGTGCCATGTACAGACTACAGCAGATTTTATTCATCAATAATGAGACGTACCCCATCAAGTCGACGACATGTCCTCACTTGCTTGACCTCTTCCCCTGTGATGGGTGGGAGTGGGGTCTGTCTCGTCTCTTGTACCGTAGGGCTATTGTACAGCTGATAGAAGAGTACGACAAGCATTCCAATCTTCCCAAAGGTATTTACGGCAATTTATGAGTCTGTTTTATACCTCATCAGTGTGGTACAGGAGTCAAAGGTTGTCTACACAAGTCTGATGCCTAATCTGATTTTGTAGTGAATTTTAAAAAGAACACGGATACATGTAGGTCTGATTTATTCACTATTTCCTATGGAACCGTTATCTAGGATTCTTTGCAATCAAAAATTATTTTTTTTATTACTTTTATTTAATTTTTTTTATTGCTTTTCAAGATGTGCTCATTTTAATTGTGCAAATTTATGTAAAACTTCACAGTTTAAATAGATGTTTATTTTAACTGTGATAAATATATAGAAACCAAAATATTGTAATTTTTGAATTGTTTGGTAGTCTTTTAATTCTATTTGTTTCCTAGCAGTTCACAGCTTCCTTTTTTAGTTATTACCTTTGTAATCTCAGATTATTAAGAAAAAAATTAAGTAATTATTCTCACTCGAAAATGTGAAGGAGGAAATGAAATTTTTTAATCAATAGTAATGTTTGTGTTTTACAAATGGTTCTAATCAGGGGCTAAATTTGAAGTTTGTGTAATGTTGAAAAATGTTTTGATGTCATCATCTGAAGTGATCAAATATTATTCCTTCAAAATTAAAAATGGTAAATTTGCAAGTCTTTAAAAACTGCATTGTTCTATGTGTGTGCCTAGCTTTACAAAAAATAACATTGTTAACACCTTTTATGGGTTATTGATTGAAATGTATAATTGATATGATTAAATGTTGTCTTCACTCAGACATTCAAGGTCACCTGGTGGACGTGCACTCCTATCTGCTAGACCTCTTCTGCCCGACTCAAACAATTCACAGAGAGAAGGTCAAGGAGAAAGTCCAAAACTCTGAAGACATGGTCTTGACCTTGGCAGCCCTGGCAGCGCGTCATATCCTGTTCATCACGGCCAATGATAAGCAATGCAAGTTTCTCCTGGACAAAAGATTCGGAGCCATCCTCAATGGATTTTGTGAGTCGCTGCTTGTGATATCACTCATATTGAAGAGCTCTCCGACTCTTTTAGACTTAGTCAAAGTTCTCAAAAACCGAGGCAAAAAATTGGAAAGAGTCTGTATCAATGTGATACGCACCAGTGACTTGCAGTACTTTGACGCCATCTTGTCCACGTGCAGTGGTGTGGTCAGCTACTATTTAACGGACGAGGGCCAGAGGGAGAAGGAAGCACTTGATGCTGTTGTCAGTGAGTGCCCTGATGACTCGTCTGCTGCTGGTGACACAAGTCAACTGACACATGACATCGATGCAGAAGTTCAGAGCTCTGTGCCACAGTAAGTAACGTCATTGTAATGACCCTTCGGTTAAAAATAAATTAACTTTAGGATAGTCTGTTAAGGAAAAACAACAATTTTTAACTTTGGGAAAGTCTGTTTATCAACAACAACCAGTTTTTAAAGAAATGTTATATAGTGAAACATTTTTTTCATTCCGTGTATAATTTATAGTAATTAAAATAACTTCAGAACTTATATAGAGCAGTGCCCCAGCAAGCAGCTCGGCTAACAGCGGTTCATATAATAATAGAACACATGTGTGTTAATGAATGCTTTCAATGGAAACATTCATCTCCTAATTAAACACAACATGTAATGACATAATGGTGGCCATAAGCCGTGTTGATCACTCAGACAAGTCTTGGCTTGTTCATTTGGAAATTAAAGTTTGAAATTGACTGAGGTTTTATATTCTTATTTACTCACCCAATGAAAGAAACGATCCCTGACAAATAATTTCAGTTACTTGTAACTTGATATCATCTCTGACAAATAATTTCAGTAACTCGTAAATTGATATCATCTCTGACAAATAATTTCAGTTACTCGTAAATTTATATAATCTTTGACAAATAATTTCAGTAACTCTTAACTTGATATCATCACTGACAAATGATTTCAGTTACTCATAACTAGATATAATTTCTAACTAAGGAGTTTAGCCGACTATAACTTTATTAAATTTAATGAAATTAAGGTATTATTATTGAGTTTAAGGGCAGATAAATTGGTTTTTAAAAAATTGGTTTTTGATAAAATTACCTATAACATTTTGTTAGTTTAAGTCAGGAGTGCGCAACCTTTGGGCTATTGTCGGACGCATAAAAAAAACCCACTATTTTTGCGCTCACTATTAAAAATGTACCTCTGGCAATATTCAACGTGAGATAATAAGGTCATAATCATAATGTATTGTAGGCAAACACAGTGCTTAATTGCAAACAAAAACATTTCCATCTATATTCTCTTATATTTCTACTTTATTGAACATTGTCATGTAAACTTAACATCATGTCACACAAGTACATAATGAGTATATTTTTAAGTGGCATTAGTACACTGAGAGCACAATAATTGAACAAGTGATAAGCTGCTTCACTAATACTGTCCATGTAACTTAGCAGTCGAGAGTCCAGAAATTAGTGAATTCCTTACTCTTGGATGTTTATCGAATGTCACACAATGTCTGGGCACTTGCTTGAGATCATCAGTCGTATTCCTGATGCCAAATTGGTGTCTACCAGTCGGGTTTGATATTCGTTCTGGAGATATTTCATTCGTGATAATGACGCTATGCATATTTAAGTGTTTCCAAGCAAGTGTTTCTTGCTATTTCACGACGCTTGGGATACTCCACTGCTTCTTTCCATGTCTCCAGTAAATTGTATTTGTCCTCGAATTTCTTTTCAACCTGCGCATTATTTTTTAGTTTTATCAGTTCCATTTTGACATCCAACGGTGCACTCTCAGTCTCAACCAGATGTGGAGAAGAAATGAGTCTCATATTTTCTGAGATCTGAAAACGCTCTGGGCATTCCAACAACAGCGCTTTGAAGACGCCTGAAAAGGACGTAACTGAAATTTCATCTTTTCTTATTTCTTAGTGTGGTGAGTTTCAGGAAATGATAGAGATTGAGCTGTTCAATATGACTTTGTAGCTGACGACATTTGTCACAGAAATCCTGTACTTTGCTGTGCATGAGGCAAACTGATTTTCCTTGCCATGAGGCAAACTGTTATTCCTTCGCAATAAGACAAGTGCTTAAGAGTTTAAATGAATATTCGATATTTCATTTACACCTTTGAATAATATATTGCCAAAATGCAAATATTTGATGGCCGCAGGCTATTATAATTTAAACATATTTCCACTGCTGCACATTTTGGTGCTCACGGCCGCATGCTGCTGTACGGTCGCAGGTTGCGCACTCCTGGTTTAAGTAAATGGTTACTTATGAGAAGTTTGTGTTTAGGATGACTGTTTTACCATACTAACAGGTATATTACTTATTATATGGTACAACTGAAACAGCTTTTATATGGTAAGACTATTAGTTATATAATTTTGACTGTAGTGTTTAAATATAACTGTAGTGGATGTATGCCACTGTGATACTTAAAAAAACAAATTACACAGACTATTTGTGTAAGGAAACAATAAATTAAAGCTTTATTATCAACTAATACAAATAATGGTAGACGTTTCGGCTCATGCCTTCATCAGTACAAAAACAATTACATGTACTTACATATATATTAAAATTAAAACATATTAAAGTCTATGTGATAAAATGAAAAGAAATGAAAGACAAAAATAAACACGGACATAGAATATAAGAAAAAGGAGGAAGTTGAAGTATCTAAAGTAACAGTGAAAACCACAACGGGAAAACGATTTTGCAGTCATGTAAAATTGTGGATTTGGTTAATTCCATATGGAGTCAACGTACCAAATCGTTTTATGAGTCTATTTTCCATGTGGACTCTATCATGGGTATTGGTTGCATATAAAATACCAGTAACTACAATATCCAAAATGCCATCGTGGTCAACACTGTTAAAATGTTTAGACACAGGACACTGAGCCTGTTTATTTATATTGTACAGGTGTTCTCTAAACCGATCTCCAAGACGACGACCTGTCTCACCCACATAAATTTTTTTACATCTCTTGCAAATAATTGCATAAATCACGTTGCGACTGGTGCAAGTGAATCCATCTTTTATTAAGAATTGTTCAAGAGGGAAAGAAATTTTGTTAATTTCAACCACATATGGACAAGTATTGCAACGGTTACGGTTGCAACCTTTTGTTCCAATATGTGCTTTCATTGTGGGAAGGTGACTTCTTACAAGTATGTCTCTGAGGCTTTTATCTCTCCGGAAAGCAAAAAGAGGAGGTTTTTTGAAGACCTGCTGAGTTAGAGGGTCAGCCATAAGGATTGATCGGTTTTTGAGAATCACCTGGCGGGCCTTAAAATTATGGGGATGGAAAGTTAAAACAAATTTGCATCTATCACATTGATCGTGAACAGATGATGTAAATGTGTCCTGTCTGGTCATGCCTTTAATTCTATTGACAGCTGATGTTAAGATTGTTTCCGGGTATGACCTCCTTCTAAAAAAGTCCAGCATCTCATCACTTCTTTCCAAGAAGTCTGCCTCATCACTGCAGAGTCTTTTAAGTCTTAGTAGTTGTGAAAATGGGATAGAGTTCCTACACGATTGTGATACTTATATGTTAAAATTAGTAGCCACATGATATGAATCAGATACTCACATCAAAGTACTTTTACTTACATGCTAGGACTTTTACTTACATTCTATGATTGGAGCTGTGGTACTAAGTCAGTGGGTTAGTATGTATGCACATTAAAACTGTTATAAACAAACTAAAATTGTTACAAACACACTTACAATTTTATAAACATATTAAAACTGTTACAAATACATTAAAACTGTTATAAACACACTAAAAATATGATAAACACACTAAAAATATGATAAACACACTAAAAATATGATAAACACACTAAAAATATGATAAACACACTAAAGCTCTAAAAAAACCTCACTAAAACTGTTATGACACCTTAAAACTGCTATAAACAAACTAAATCTGTCATAAACATTACTTCTAACATGTAATACCTCATCAGCTGTACCAAGAGTTCGGAGTTTGATTTGATGGACGACGCTGTGCTGTTTGGAACACTTAATTCATCCACTCAATTGTAAGTCACTGTACATTGTCTCAGGCTATTTACATTTTAAAAAATTTAATTTCAATCTGAAATATCTAATTGACACATCTAGATTTACAAAATAAAATGATTTGATAATTTAAAGTTTGACGTTACTTTTATTTTTTTTAAATGAATTGAAATCTAGTTTTTATTATATGTTTAGATTTCATATTTGTACAACAAAAGTTGACCATAATAATAACAAAAATGGGCAACAAATATTGAATGACTCACCTGATAATAGTGAATGTCTCGTCTGATAATAGTGAATGACTCACCTGATAATAGTGAATGACTCACCTGATGATAGTGAATAACTCACCTGATAATAGTGAATGACTCACCTGATAATGGTGAATAACTCACCTGATAATAGTGAATGACTCACCTGATAATGGTGAATGTCTCGTCTGATAATAGTGAATGACTCACCTGATGATAGTGAATGACTCACCTGATAATAGTGAATGACTCATCTGATAATAGTGAATGACTCACCTGATAATGGTGAATGTCTCGTCTGATAATAGTGAATGACTCACCTGATAATAGTGAATGACTCACCTGATGATAGTGAATGACTCATCTGATAATAGTGAATGACTCACCTGATAATAGTGAATAACTCACCTGATAATGGTGAATGAATCACTTGACAATTGTGAATGTCTCGTCTGATAATAGTGAGTGACTCACCTGATAATAGTGAATGACTCACCTGATAATAGTGAATGACTCACCAGATAATAGTGAATGACTCACCTGATAATGGTGAATGAATCACCTGATAACAGTGAACCATTATTTCTCCAGTGACACTGACTGTGGTATGCAGAAAGCTGACTTTAAATTCACCAATCTGGTTGACAAGAACTTGTACGTGCCTGTCTTGGACCATCACCTGCAATCTTGGCTGTCCATTCGGGAGCTGCACTTGGGGGGTTAGTTCAAACTTAGGGGCCAGTCTCAGAGGCATTGCTAGGGTTGGTGTCACCCAGGGCGGTAGCTCATGGTGTCACCCCTTCATGACGTAAGGGGCCGTCCATGAGGTTACCGATTTTACCCCACACTATCCCCGCGTCAATACTTTGTCACAAAAACTTAGACCCCCACCCCTTTTTTCTGCTATGATGTAACAAAGCTTTGATGCGCCCAGCCCACCCCCCCAGCCGCATTTTCTAAATAAAAATAGCATGTTGAAGATATTTTTTTTTTCATATAAATATGTGTTTAGTGTAAGTCTGCACTCTAACTTCGTAACATGTGTGAAGTAATTGAAAACGTCATTATATAAATTATAAACAATCAAACATTTAGTGGAACTTGTATTTAAAGTTCAATGTTTTTTATGTGATGTCAAATTTTTTTAAACATCCCCCCCCTCGTCACACATCGTCACAAATGCGTGATTACTCCCCCTATGGCTAGTTAAAAGGAGGGGGGCTGCTAAAGCCAGGGGCCCCCAATGATTTAAAAGTTATTATAGTGTATAATAAAGATGGGCAAGAGAGGCATGCACGCTTGACTGGTGTACCAAAGGTCGCGGGTTCGAATCCATGTAAAGGTAAGGGTTTGTTCCCGGAGCCTAGGATGTCCCTGAGTACTTCCAGCTCCAAATGCGTACCTAACACTAGTTAGGAAAATAAAGGTGGCTGGGTGATGCGTGGAACCCTCATACCCGTGGCCTGTGAACGCTGCATCACTTGCCAACAGACCAGAATGGTCTTTGGATGCAATAATCTTCTTTTTAGACAAGACAAGGCGAATGTTTGTATGAATCCCTGAAAATGTCTTGGACAGTCACATGGCAATGCTGCAAATATGAGTAGGAAGTATGACTGAGTCCAGGCTAATCTTCGTGAGAAATGCAGTGCACAGCTTATTCCCTTATTGTCAGATGTTTTTGGGGTCTTCTGCAAAATCTTTATACCTGGCTTGTTGCATCTACTCATTGTTGACAGGTACTTCATAAATACATGATATTGATAACTGTTAACAAAGCCTTGTCTGACACAAGATTGTCAGCCCATCATAAAGCTGTAAGGTCTGTTAATAACTCATACCATGAGAATATTGCAGCACTGAAAAAACCAGCAACTAACGAAAATCAGCCACGTGACTTAAAGCAGAAGGATTTAGGACAGAACTGGAACAACTGGAAGTCGCTATTTTACTTGAAATTTGAGAAATAATTTTAGAGCGATTTCAGAAAATGAATGTATCCCTTCAAGAGCCGAGAATATATTTAATTCAGCCAACATTTGAATTTGAAGTCTCTCATTTAGTTTGTTAAAAGAGAGCATTCTTAATTTGATTTCTATGAAGACAAAGGAAATGACAAGTCTGTGGAAAAAAAGAGAATAAACAATCTACAATAATATCAAAAAAGAGAAAGTGTCTGTTTGTTAAAGAGACATCACCAAACGGTATTTCTGGTAATCATTGACAAACTTTCTTGAGCCCTACAACATCGGTTAGACACTCATAAAGACAGCAATGACGCCATCCGATTGGCAGCAGCTAAGTGAATGGAAGAATATTCAAGTGGTTTCAAAAACTGCTTCCCTTTGTCAGATTTTCAGAACTCTTAAAAAATTTCTTGTCCAGCCCCAGGCTCAGGTTAAGGAAAAGGAAGTAGCACTGTGCAAAACTCAAAATACGTGCACAGAGCTAAAAAAATGTGCTGCTTTTGAATGAGCTAAATTTCACAGTCCTATACAAATGTAACATCGCACTTCACATCTTTCTCTCAATTTTGACATCAAACTGCAGCAGGACAACAAAGACTGAGTATGCCCTCTCTAATGACATTGAAAAGGAACTTGTAAGCTTTCTTAGCTTTGCCTACTTGATTGATAACTTTGCCATGAGAAAAATGCACAAACTAAAGTTGTAGATTGAAATAATAATAAATATGTTAATAACTTTTTGATTTCAAATAGAGAAAACAATTCGTTGCCCCATGAAAAACAAAAGTTTTTTAAAAAAAACATTTAAAAATACGGAATAATGTGTAATATTCTTTATGGAGGCGTGCTAGTAAAGAAAAAAACAGCGTAAATCGGGATGGGACTGTCATAACTGTAGGACTACCTTTATATAAACATGCATATCTATGCTTGCACACATTTAATAAATATTAATAAAACAAAATATTAACTCAAAGACATTAAATTCATAATTTTCTTCTAAAATGACAACAAAGAAAACCTATCTTTTGATTCATTATGTTTTTTTTGAGAAAAATCGTACTCCCCCCCTACCCCCACCACCACCTCTCACCAACCATTGTGGAGGATATAGTGGGGTGGGATTCATCCATGCTGTTGGTGTGTCAAAAGCCCAAATGGCTTTGTATCTTTAAAAACAGAAGTCACCGCCTCTTTAAAGTCCAGCCTTTTTCAAGATCTCTCTGCTGCAACTGTTTCTTTTCTTTTTTTGTTCCTAATTTGTTCAATGTTGTTTTTGTGTTTGGACTGTTTTATTATTGCAACTTAACTGATATTTTTTAAGTAATAGTTTTTGCGTTCAACATATAGCATTTTATTTCTTAATTTTTTTCTAGTTGAAAGAAATGTTTCCTCTTTTTTTTCTGACATAATATCGAACACAGTAAAAAAAATTTGGTATCGCCCTGGGCGGCCCGCCCCTCCTCCCTCAAACTTGGTGGCCAGTCTCAAACTTGGTGGCCAGTCTCTAACTTGGTGGTTAGTCTCAAACTTGAGGGTCAGCTCAAACTTGGTGGCCAGTCTCAAACTTGGTGGCCAGTCTCAAACTTGATGGCCAGTCTCAAACTTGGTGGCCAGTCTCAAACTTGAGGGTCAGCTCAAACTTGGTAGCCAGTCTCAAACTTGGTGGCTAGTCTCAAACTTTGTGGCCAGTCTCAAACTTGGTGCCCAGTCTCAAACTTGGTGGCCAGTCTCAAACTTGATGGCCAGTCTCAAACTTGAGGGTCAGCTCAAACTTGGTGGCCAGTCTCAAATTCGTGGGCCAGTTTCAAACTTGAGGGCCAGTCTCAAATTCGGTGGCCAGTCTCAAACTTGGTGGCCAGTTTCAAACTTGAGGGTCAGCTCAAACTTGATGGCCAGTCTCAAACTTGGTGGCCAGTCTCAAACTTGATGGCCAGTCTCAAACTTGAGGGTCAGGTCAAACTTGATGGCCAGTCTCAAACTTGAGGGTCAGGTCAAACTTGGTGGCCAGTCTCAAACTTGGTGGCCAGTCTCAAACTTGAAGGTCAGGTCAAACTTGATGGCCAGTCTCAAACTTGAGGGTCAGGTCAAAATTGATGGCCAGTCTCAAACTTGGAGGGTCAGCTCAAACTTGGTGGCCAGTCTCAAACTTGAAGGTCAGGTCAAACTTGGTGGCCAGTCTCAAACTTGAGGGTCAGTTCAAACTTGTTGGCCAGTCTTAAACTTTGAGGTCAGTTCAAATTTGTGGGGAGGAGTCAATCTCAAACTTGGTGGTCAGTCTCAAATTCGGTGGCCAGTCTCAAACTTGGTGGCCAGTCTCAAACTTGATTGCCAGTCTCAAACTTGAGGGTCAGTTCAAACTTAGTGGCCAGTCTCAAACTTG
>MUZC01004718.1:228852-279169 GCA_002072015.1 Radix auricularia | reverse complement strand
GGGGGGGGGGGTGGTGGTTCAGTTCAAACTTTGGTCTTTTCATGTTCTAGGAAGATTTTTAGACATATTGTTCCATTTGTTAACAAGGTTCACATTTTGTTTTATTGACAGTGCCTGATTTACACCCTAAACTACTGCAAGGGATCTGCTGTCTGCTGCAGCGGAACCAATTCAAAAGTTTGACTTTGTCGTCTGCTGATTTCAGCCCCCAAGTATTGGACGACATTCTTACAACTGTAGCCCAACACAGGTAGTTACCATTAGATGTAGTCCAACAACACAGGTAGTTACTATTAGATGTAGTCCAACAACACAGGTAGTTACCATTTGATGTAGTCCAACAACACAGGTAGTTACTATTAGATGTTGTAACTGCAACCAGGACAGCCAACCCTTTATCAACATTTAAAACTAATAAGTAAGCGTATGATGCAATAATCTTCTGTATTGAAGGAACGTCTGTAACAGATAAAATAAATTACTTTTGAAGAAATTTTATTTTTGAAATTATGATTAGTTCAGTTGTTTTTTTTTGTTTAAAAATCTTTATGGAGGAACGAAAACTCTGAGAAAAGAGTTTGTTTTGTGGTGAGAATTTATGGAGCAACAACAGGCTTAATTTCATCTTGACATTAAGTCTTGGCAGCCTGTTGTCTATTAGCCTCACAGACAGCTGTGCCATTCAGCATCATAGAGTGGGTTCAGCTGTTTCCCAGGAGTCATGTCTAATGTCAATGGCCTTTAGAACGGTTTTGAGTGCATCCTTGTATCACTTGCTTGGACTCCCATGCCCTGCAGTGAGCTCACCATAGAAGAGCCTCTTGGGGAGGTGATGATCGGGTATGCGCACTACATGCCCTGCCCAGCGTAGTTGGCTCTGCATTAGGCTAGTGTGGATGCTGGGTAGGCCTGACCTGGCTAATATTTTGGAGTCTGGAACTTTTTCCTCCATTTTACATTGAGAATCTTTTGGTGTGGAAGTGGTTCAGCAACCTCGCATGGCATTGGTATACGGACCAAGTTTCACATACATGTGCAAGGTGGGAAGCACTACAGCTCTGTATACATTTAGTTTTGCTTGGGTTCTGATTCCTCTTCTATTCCAGACACTGTCATGCAATCTGCCAAATGCTGCGCAGGCCTTGTAAATTCTCACATTCTCCTCTTCATCAATATTGGCATTCTGAGACAGTGTGCTGCCAAGATAAGTAAAGTGGCTCACAGTGTTATTTTGTTGCCATTGATGATTATGTTAGGCTCAGTATAGGATTTGCCTGGGGCGGCTGGTGTAAGACTTCTGTTTTCTTTGTGCTGAGGGTTAGCCTGACAGGACGTAACAAAACAGCGAACATTTTGGCAAAAAGTCTTTTTCAACGGACATACAATACACAAATAAAATGTAAAAAATAAAAACTTAGCTGCGGTGAAATCAAAAGAATCAATGAAAGTGAAGCAGGAAGAGAGCAGAGCGAGCCTATATAGAAAAGGAGGGAGTGGGTGGGGCAAAACAGCTAGGTGGTCAAAGCGACCATACTTGGCGATAATCCTCCATAATCTCTATGAACACTGACGAAGGCTTTTTCAGGTCTATATAGATGGAAAATAGGTCCATATTCTGCTCTTGACAAATTTCCTGCCACTGCCTTGCTAAAGACACATTTGCTTTCTTGTAATAGACCCTGATCAAGGTGTGCATTTAGGTAATTTAAGAGGATTCTGGTGAATATTTTCCTGCAATTGATAGCAGTGATATTCCACGATGATTATCGCAGGCTTGGCGATTCCCTTTTTGTTTATACAAGTTGACTATAGAGGCATCTTTGAAATCCTTGGGATAGCCTCTTGCTGCCATGTCATGCAGAAGATTTCATGAAGCTTTTCCAGTAGAACCACGCCGCCCTCTTTGTATATTTCAGCTGGAATTGAGTCTGCTCCAGGAGCTTATCCACATGACAGAAGATGTACAGTCCTTTGTGTCTAAAGAATTGTAGGCCGGTCATCCATTGCCAAGTTAATTGTTACTTGAGGGAGGCAACTGATAGCATCTTCATTAAGACTTGAGTTGCTGTGTAGGACAGAATGAAAGTGTTCAGCCCAGCGCTCAAGAATCTTCTCTCTGTCAGTAATTAGATATGTCCCATCAGCACTGAGAAGCAGGGATTACTTTGTGGGCCCGTATACTTCCTTGAGGGCATTGTAAAAATTCTTCATATCATGCCTGTGTACATATTGTTGAATCTCATCAGCTTTCTTGCTTAGCCATGAGCCTCGCATCCAGCAAAATTTTTGTTGTATGATGCGGCTTATGCTATTATATGATTCTGTTACGGCTGAAGACCTGGGATTGCTCATGTATTTTATGTGGGGTTGATGTTTCTCTGCCAATATTTGCTTGATCTCATCACAGTTGTCATCGTACAAGGCTTTCTCGTCGCAGGTCAAAGGATTTGAGAGGCTGTGTTATAGATTAGATTAGATCTCTAAAGTCCGTCCAAACAGTCTCAATGTTCGTATTGTTCAGTGTAGTGGATCTCAGTTTGTCCTTCAGGGAAGTCTCAAGAGATTGTTTAGTACTGGCAAATATTGGCCTTGTGATGTATGGTACTGGCACAGTTTAGCTTTGTGATGTTGTACTGGCACAGTTTAGCTTTGTGATGTTTAGTACTGGCACAGTTTAGTGTTGTGGTGTTTAGTACTGGCACAGTTTAGTGTTGTGGTGTTTAGTACTGGCACAGTTTAGTGTTGTGGTGTTTAGTACTGGCACAGTTTAGCTTTGTGATGTTGAGTTGTTTTAGCGTTTTCCTCCCATCTGGCCGTCTTTTGGGCTGAATGCGAATATTAAGTTTGGAGATGATGGTCTGTCCAGTTTTCGGCACCATTGAGAGATTTGGCCACTCGAATGTCTTGTCCATCTTTCTTCCTTGTAATGACGTAGTCTATTAGATGCCAGTGCTTGGAGCGAGGGTGCATCCATGAGGTCCTGTATCTTGTGGGAAGACTGAATACTGTGTTTGTGATCAATAAATCATGTTCAACACACCTCATAGACGATGTGGTTCATAAGTAAATTATAATATTAATATTGTTTCTTCTTTATCCCTGCAGACATAAAAATCCTCTTGATAAACTGATGTTTGTAAGCATGCAGGAGAAGGTGGAAAACATGGAGGACCACCTAGTGACAGATCACCTCAGTGGCAAAAGTAAACAAAATTAACATCACCTGGTCACAGGTTAACTCAGTGGCAAAAGTAAACAATATTAACATAGTCTAGTCACATATTACCAGTCAAAATAGAAAAGTATGATATTCATTAGAAAGGACATTAAAAAAAGTGTATAACCATGTTGCTTAGTCTTTTAAATTTTTATATGTTAATGAATTCTTTTCTTAAGTTTCTTGTAATAAACTTTTTCAGATGAATTAAAAACTAAATTTTATTTTAAAAAAACAAAATCAGTTGGTCACACTATGTTTGTTAATGGAAAACAGAATCACATGGATTATGCTCATAAAACATTTTTCATCCTACTTCTACAAATATTTGTGGTAAATTATTTCATCCTGACTTCTACAAATAGTTGTGGTAAATAATTTCATAGCCACTTCTACAAATATTTGTAGTAAATAATTTGATCCTGACTTCTACAAATATTTGTAATAATAATTTAAAAAATGCATTGAGACAGCAAAAATAAGAATAACTCTTGGTTTTCTATAATAGAAAAAATATTTTTTAAGATGAACTGGAATATTTTTTTAAAATAATCTGCTTCAGAACATGCTTCTATGTGTGTTTAGAATACCTACTTATGTGTGCTTAGAGTGTATGTTTATAAGTACTTAGAGTGTGCATGTATGTGTACTTGGAGTGTGTATTTGTGTTTGTATGTGTACTTAGTGTATGTATGTGTACTTAGAGTGTATATTTATAAGTACTTAGAGTGTGTACGTATGTGTACTTAGAGCATACATATATCTGTACTTAGAATGTGTATGTATGTGTACTTGGAGTGTGTATTTGTGTTTGTATCTGTACTTAGTGTATGTAAGTGTACTTAGAGTGTATATTTATAAGTACTTAGAGTGTGTAAGTATGTGTACTTAGAGCATACATATTTCTGTACTTAGAGTGTGTATGTATGTTTACTTAGAGTGTTATGTATGTATACTTAGAGTATACATATATCTGTACTTAGAGTGTTATGTATGTGTACTTGGAGTGTGTATGTATGTGTACTTAGAGTGTTATATATGTGTACTCACTTGACGTATGACCACAAAGTGTCTGGTGTGATTAGTTCAGTGATACATGATTAAATAATTTAAATGTAGAGGATTCAAGGCTGTAAGAATAATGTGAGCAGGGGTGGGCAAACTTTTTTGGTCAAGGGTCGCATTAGTGAGAAATGAAACATTTAGGGACCCACGCCTAACCAAAATTTACCCTCGATTTAAGTACAAACATCTATCTTTAACATTAATTTATTGATTTTTTCTACATTACCGCTGGCTTCGGCAGGCTGCAAATATCTCCGTAACGGCCGGCATGCAGGCCATAGTTTGCCCACCCTTGATCTAGAGGATGTTAGGCTGTAAGATTAAAAATTTATTTATTTTTAAAAATATGTTTTGTCTCAATGGATCTAAATTGGTGCAAGATGCCGCTTTAAATGTCCCTATATATTATTTATTCTATAGCTATAAATGTCCCTGTATATTATTTATTCTATAGCTATAAATGTCCCTGTATATTATTTATTCTGTAGGTGATGAAGAAATGATGATATTTGTAAAGCAATTTGAATCTACAAGGATAGCAGAGACTGCAGGTGAGTGTATGGGGGTAGGTCATTATCATATTACTATTGTACTATATTTATATGGAGGGAAGAAGGTCATTATCATATTACTATTGTACTATATTTATATGTAGGGATAAAGGTTATTATCATATTACTATTGTACTACATTTATATGGAGGGAAAAGGTCATTATCATATTACTATTGTACTATATTTATATGTAGGGATAAAGGTTATTATCATATTACTATTGCACTATATTTATATGGAGGGGAAAAGGTCATTATCATATTACTATTGTACTATATTTATATGGAGGGAAAAGGTTATTATCATATTACTATTGCACTATATTTATATGGAGGGGAAAAGGTTATTATCTTAACGTGTAAATGGCTTTCCATTTCTTACAATTGTTAAAGCACCAGCAAAACTTATAGCTGAATCCCAGTCTTCTTGTTATGTCCAAACACGGATTAGCTGCTGACAAGCTTGCATTCTTGGTAGCAATGTTTGACATGCTTTCTTCCTGCTGTCTCCTGCAGGATATTTCAATGAAAATGTAGAATGGCGTGTCTCCAAGTGTCGCATTACAATTGATCCTTTCATAGACTTAATTTTATCACTGCATATATTATAAACAGGCAGGCCCAAGCCCTACATGGGCTGTAGCGCCACAGGGATGGATGGATATATTATAAACACACTGCAGAACCTGTATTCTCCATACAGGCAAAGTCCATTCCTGCTGAAAACTACTATACTCATTGTCTTTCTTTTTTTTAACCATCTTGTCAAAAATGTTTCTAAAATTAGTAAGCTTACAACACGATTAAAATGAAAGTTTACTATCTGATCCGATGATAATCTGTCGTACGGACCCTTTTGCACATGCACATATCGTCCGCTATTTTCGAAAGCAATATATTTCCAACCCTACTTGAACAATATATTTTTGCCACTTTTCCAAAGATCTCTTTCCCTAATTCCAAATCTGTCTCCTTTAAATAGCAATCTCTCTTCTTAGGTTACTAACCCCTAACCTTAATTATGTCATGTATTCTATCAAGTATGGCTATCCTCGCTACTCTTCGGATAGAATTGATTGGTCAAACAATATGTGACCTCCAAAAGTTTTCCCACTTCTAAACTTTCGAGACTGTCTTAAATCTCGTATGCCATTCAAAAGAAAATAATTATTAAGGTTATTGAATAATGACATGTGAGGTTGTTGTTTTTTTTATTTTATTTTTTATTTTTTAAAGGATTTTTTCCCCATTAATAATATAGCTCAAAGGAGTCTGAAGAAACATTTTGTTAATAATGAACAATTTTCTGCGAGCCAGATGCGCCAGAGCCAGCTGCTACCATTAAAAGAGCCATATATGGCTCATGAGCCTTGGTTTCCAGACCCCTGCACTAGACTGCTGGAAGTTTACTTGTGTAGTCTTGCTGTCATTATCACTGTCTGACTGCCCCAACTATTGTGTCCGGAGTGACAGACCCATCTATTTTTTCCTGAGTGATTGACCCATCTATTGTGTCCTGACTGACTGACCCAACTATTGTGTCCTGAGTGACTGACCCATCTATTGTGTCCTGACTGACTGGCCCATCTATTGTGTCCTGACTGACTGACTGACCATCTATTGTGTCCTGACTGACTGACCCAACTATTGTGTCCTGACTGACTGACCCAACTATTGTATCCTGACTGATTGGTCCAACTATTGTGTCCTGACTGACTGACCCAACTATTGTGTCCTGACTGACTGTGTCCACAGAGTTTCAAGGCACGAGACTGTTGGAAGTTTACTTGTGTAGTCTGGGTGTCAAGTCCGAATGCCTGCTGCTGGGCTATGTGGTCAGAGACATCGCATTGACCAGCCTGTGTTTCAGTAACAGTGTGTCCAGGCTGTTTGTCCAGCTTCATCTCAAGTACCTCACTCTGAAAGGTCAGAAATAAATTCATTCTAAATGATGTGTCATCAAAAATTGTTTGGAATGCAGACCATACATTTCATGTATATTTCTGCTGCTAATGGTATATTTAATTGAATTTAGGCATAGTTTATGGTCATCAATTTCTTTACTTAAGTACTAGAGAAAATTTGAGATAATTGAAAACAGTAATCCAATTTTTTATATTCCTTGAACTTACACAATTTTTTAATTGCAGTTCGGATTTGATCCATGTTTTTACACATTGTAACCGCAGGACATGCAAACTGTTAGCTGTCAAAGATTGTTAAGTTTTATATTTGATCTTAGATGATCTGAACTAATCTCTTGTCTGAATTGTCTGAACTAATCTCTTGTCTGAACTAATCTCTGGTCTGAACTAATCTCTGGTCTGAACTAATGTCTTGTCTGAACTAATCTCTGGTCTGAACTAATTTCTGGTCTGAACTAATCTCTATTCTGAACTAATGTCTTGTCTGAACTAATGTCTGGTCTGAACTAATGTCTGGTCTGAACTAATCTCTGGTCTGAACTAATGTCTTGTCTGAACTAATCTCTGGTCTGAACTAATGTCTTGTCTGAACTAATCTCTAGTCTGAACTAATCTCTTGTCTGAACTAATCTCTGGTCTGAACTAATCTCTGGTCTGAACTAATCTCTGGTCTGAACTAATTTCTGGTCTGAACTAATCTCTAGTCTAAACTAATGTCTTGTCTGAACTAATGTCTTGTCTGAACTAATTTCTGGTCTGAACTAATCTCTAGTCTGAACTAATCTCTGGTCTGAATCATCTTTGCAGAAAGACAACTCTCTACATTGATCCTTGAAGAGTGGCAGATTCTAGGCACCTCAAGCTGCCAGGTTTTAATCAATTTTTTGTCCTCTGTCTCATCATCCTTACAGCACCTGAGTCTCAAGGGTTGTCTCAACTTTTCAGGCTCCGATAAGTTCACAGGTAAGTCCTCCTAGTTAGAAGGATGCCATTGTCTGAGAGATGATAACTTGTTCAATATTCTTCATGTTCTCAGTTTGATCAACTACCAGTTGGATGTGAATGAAATGTTTCCTTTACTTTATTTTACCAGACTTCTGATAGCGAAAAAAAATATTGTTGAAGTTTAAATAAAATAATTTAATTTTCCTCTTTCCAAAAGTAACAGTACACCTAACAATTCTTCCTCATCAGAACAGCCAACAGTTAATGGTCTACTGAACTTATATTCATGCACGAAACTCCTTTCTTATTGTTTCCATTGAACACACTGTGTCTGTTATTGTTTCTATTGAACACTCTGTGTCTGTTATTGTTTCCATTGAACACACTGTGTCTATTATTGTTTCCATTGAAAACACTGTGTCTGTTATTGTTTCCATTTAACACACCGTGTTTATTATTGTTTCCATTGAACACACTGTGTCCGATATTGTTTCTATTGAACACACTGTGTCTGTTATTGTTTCTATTGAACACACTGTGTCTGTTATTGTTTCTATTAAACACACTGTGTCTGTTATTGTTTCTATTGAACACACTGTGTATGTTATTGTTTCTTTTGAACACACTGTGTCTGTTATTGTTTCTATTGAACACACTGTGTCTTTTATTGTTTCCATTGAACACACTGTGTCTGATATTGTTTCTATTGAATACACTGTGTCTATTATTTGATCCAGGTATTTTGGAGATGATCTCAAACTGCAAGAATCTCAGATCCTTGGAACTGTCAGAAAATCACCTTGGTGTGTAGATTGGTGTTTATCTTGGTCTGTATCTTGGTGTGTAAATTGGTGTGTACATTGGTGTGTATCTTGATGTGTGTAGATTGGTGTTTATCTTGGTCTGTATCTTGGTGTGTATCTTGATGTGTGTAGATTGGTGTGTACATTGATGTGTATCTTGATGTGTGTAGATTGGTGTGTATATTGGAATGAGAAATGAGATTTTACTAAACTAAAACAATAAAACTTCTACACAATTTACAAATGTCTATTTAGATACGCTTTCAACTCTTCAGACAGCTAAGATTTTTCTACTAAAATGTGTTTGATCATTAAACTAAACCATTTATTTGAATCTATCAAATCCGACTTAATGACTTTATGAGTTTCTGATGTGTTTGTCAAAATTCTAAACTTTCTTGTAGGTGAGAACTGTCTTCAATATTTAATCAAAATCCTGGCTAATACCCAAATTAGAGAACTGGCAGTAAGGTAAAAAAAATGTTCCAAGTGTTAATTTCAATTATTTTTTTTTTTTAATTAGTTGTTTGCATTTACTTAGCAAACTGATGTACAACAATCTTTCCATAATAAACATTCAGATGCAGATCATTGTAAATTTACATATTTACTTATTATATTAATTTTTAATTTTAACAGGTTTGGGTGGATGGAATTTAAGTGAACAGGGGAGATACGTTTTAGAGTTTTTGTTTTTTTCAAGCTGTTCTACAGAATTAATTTGTGTTGGATTCGTAACTGTAAAAAATGTTTTCTGTTGTAATGTTTGTCTTGATATGTCTCCAGGAAAAACGGCCTGTCCCTGTCAACTATCCTCCAGCTGTTGACAGAAATTTCTCACTCCAGGAACCACTCACTGGACACCTTAGACTTACGGAGAAATTCATTTTGGGAGAGCCAAAGACTTCAATATAGAGACCTGATTAAAAGTGCTACTCGATACCTGTTGATAGACCATGGTCCCAGCTCTGCTGACGATACCTGACAAAAGCATGACCATTTCTGCATTGCTTAAAAAGTTTGGACATGCAGAAATAACTTTTCAGTTTTTTGGTAACATTTCGTTTGCTTAACTCTGCTTTCAAATCATCTGACCTGTGTAAGCATCTTAATCAAGTTTGTTCTTAAGTTTACCTTAAGTCTTAGCAACAAAGATGTGGGCAAATATCAGCTGATAACAATCTGTCAGACCCTGCCCACATGAAGACGTGACATTGACATTAACTTACTAACTGTGATTGGCTGATCTTCATGCTCAGTGTTGGCTGATAAAATGCGCCTATAAGTCATTTTTACAATTATCTTTGGCAAATAAATTTGTGTAAGTAGATTTTCATGAAATAGATGAGGACTTACAAAATAAATCAGTCAGGAATCTTTTTGATACTGGCTAGTTAATGATTTAAGTGATTCCAAAGATGATTTTACAATCATGACAAAGACATTATTAAATCCAAAGATTTTTCTTGTTACTTGAATTTAGGCATAGGCCTAGAAATAAATAGTCAGTTTTGTTTATTTTTTTCATGACATTTAAAATTATTATATTATAGGTATCAGAAGAATACTATAATAAATAGGGCTGGTAACGATTAATTTTAATTTAATCATTAACTTTAAAAAAATTAACAATTAATTATATGAATGAATCTTTACTTTGGATTAAAGCCAAACATCTCAAGGGAAGTAACAAAAACAAGTTATAGACATTTTTTGTTTTATTGAGTTATTTCCCTGTCTAATATGTTTGCACTGAAGATGGTACCTCAGTGATGTATTCAATTCCCTAAATGCGAATGGTTTATGCCCGTGAACACAGTAAACTTTTTTCAGTATCTTCGACTTTTCCATTCGTAGTTAGCTTAATAACATAGCTCTTTGTTTATATTATTAAATTGAACTATGCTGAAGCTGTCACTTTTTTTTTTACATCCGCATGTCTACATAAATTAATAAATAATAATAATACGCAGGAGAAGTTTGTACTTTGAAAAATATATTAATTATCATTAAATACTAATAATTAATTATTTTTTACTAAATTGAAGAAAAAGTATTTTCTTAAATTTTAATCGAGTTTTCATCGATTGCTATTATTTGAATTTATAAAATTTTAAACTATTAATTGTGAAATTAATAGCTTATTTCCGCAGCCCTAATAATAATATAATAGTAAAATATTATAGGTATCAGAAAAATTTTTATTTTAAATATGTTATTGGTATCAGAATAAATACTTGTTTAAAATTATTATATTATAGGTATCAGAAGAAATACTATTTTGAAATTTATTAATAACTAAAATATATAAAAATAATTTATTTTCTGAAAAGTAAATAAAAATGCTCTCATTCTCACACATATTAATATTAACATCATAATAATATGCCTTTAATAATAATAAGGAAAGGGAGATAACTCTGACCAGCTAAATAATAATCAGTTACTTCACAACAAATTTTAAAGCCTCTTACTCTTATGATTCTTATTTATTTAAATAGGCCTTCATAGCGGTTTATATAAAATAAAAGTTTATGATGTTTGTCATGTTCAAGACAGTGCAATAAATCTTTTGTCTCGTTTTGTAGAGGACTTTTGACTTGTTTGACAAAATTAACAATAAATAAAGAAAATAGATTTTTTGAGTTTTAATATTACTTTAAAAGTTCAGAATATTGAATAATTTACTTGGCTAATTTTCTATGTACAATTATTATGCATTGAACATAAATACAAAACCATTGTAAACGTAATGTTCAAATAGTAAATTTTCCTTTCATTAACAATCATCTTGTCAAACTTAAAATATATGCATATATTGATTTTTATTAAACAATGATCTGTGACAGCATTAAAATAATGTTTACAGCCATCAAATCTAAAAATTGTGTTTACTTTGATTTAGGTGGAGCTTTTAGTAAACAATTATCTGTGACAGTTTTTGTGTGTCTTAATATATGTTTACTTTGATTCAGGTGGAGCTTTTATGAAACAATCACCTGTGACAGTTTTTGTGTGTTTTATTGTTAAATGACTTTTCAGCATTAAAATAATGTTTATAGGGATCAAGTCTGATTGAATGGGTTATATTACTTATATGAGGCAAAAACCTTTTAAATTTATTAGGACAATATAGTGACAAAAAGTACATCTCTTGCCATAAGAGGATTGTATGTAAAAATATGCTATAATTGTTATCACCTTATTTGTATTAATGCTTGTGTAAATATGTCTCCATGTTTTTAACTTGGTGTAAATATATGTCCATGTTGTTGTTCATCTCTGCACTTAATATTGGACTGTGGTATATCTACAACATGGTAGATCTACTGCGCCACAAGACATGTGTCTATCAACACGACATGTGTCTATGTATTGATTGGACTATGCAACACGACATGTGTCTATGTATTGATTGGACTATGCAACATGACATGTATCCATGTATTAATTCCAAGGAACCTTTTTAAGAATTGAATAACAAGTTAATTTTTATATTTATTGGATGATTTTTAAAAAATAAATCTTTGAGTGTTTCATGAGTTCTTAATTAAAGAGTTCAACCTGTCAGTGACCACAGTGATCACATTTCTTAGATTCTTAGACTTCACAAAATTAAAAACATGGATCAAATTACATGTCAGAAATGATCAAATTGTGGCAAAGCAGCCAGCGTGCTCTGGTGGTGTCATGGGTTTGAAATTTGTGAAGATTTGATCTTTCCAATGGTGTCCCTGAGTCAACTGTGCCCTGAGTCCACCCAACTCCAAATGGGTACTTGAAACTTGTTATGTTAACAAAGGGGGCTTGGAAATATTGTGGCCAGAGTTTACTCCGTCATTTGGTCATCCTTTCTTAGCAGAATGTAGGACGCAATGATCTTCTGCATAGAAAGAGCGTCTGTAATATAAGCTTACTTCCCTGTAAATTGTTTCGTATGTGCTTGCAATAAATCTCCATGTTTTTAATTATCTTTTCAAACAAAATTAATGGAAATTCCCTTAACTGTCCTTTGACTTTCTAAAACTTATTGACACAATAATATTCTTTGTTTTTAAAAAAATTGACTAATTCTATGATATCAATTCCTCAATTTTAATGTTTTGAAGCATACAACTTCATTTTAACTTAAACATCTTTTTCCAAATCATATTGTGTCACAGCCATAATAAGAACTGAAAAATGTGAGCTAATTTGACATACGAATACAAATTGCTGAACTATGCTACACTAGTGAGGTTCAGTATAAGTGGTCCCCAGAAATTTCGTGGGCCAGTGCATGTATTTCACTGCCCATACTTATATGATACGAGATTCAGATGTGTAGTTAACATGTTAGCGTAAGTTGTTGCTAACCTGCTCGGTAGATATGATACGCGAGCTGCCCAACAAACGTCAGCATCAATGATCAAATATTCCCTCATTTATGTGATTCATGGCCAGAATCTGATGATCATTTTCTGGGTTGAGACGCTAAATATTTTTGTCACGTGTTAATATTTTTTAAATTCCTTATTTTAACCTCACCGTTTTGCCTGTCTGGTCCCGCGGAGAAACGAAAGGTTAAAAAATGACCCACTTCCCGTGATCCTATCGAGCTGAAAAATGACACATAGACTTTTGTCACCAAACAATGCAATCTATCAAAATTCCAGAACGATCAAATGTACTGTACTTAAATTAATTAATTTTTTTTATTATCTCTATGTAGTAGGTAAATATGTGTACGCTAATCTGTCACGTGGTGCATGTTATATTGAACCAATACTTTTAGTCTCATATATAAGGGATTTATAGTCACAATTTTTACTGGTTGTTTATTAAAATATTTATTAATTACTGTAAGTGTGTAATAACGCATTTCAGGAGAAAAATGATAATTACGATTTGTCAGTTTTAATTTTTAAAAATTAAGTAACATTTAAAAAAAATAAGTATTTTACGATAATATCTACGTGGACTATCTCAAAAATAAATAACCGCATTCTAATTTCATATTGAACTTTGAATATTGAATTGCGTGTAATATTCTTTAGGACTTTGGGCTTTTAATTTTACTCACTTTTACCTATATTAAAAATAGAAGTGTAGTAGTCTTAAGTGTTTCATTCGTAAAATCTTTTTTTTTTAAATTACAGCTTAATTTCAATTTTATATCAATGCCAATTTTATTTCATTAATAAAAAGATCATATGTCATAGCCATTAGTTCAATTATTAACTATTTAACGTCCACGTTTCCATCGTATAAAAATAATTTATCGGTTTTGTTTTAAAATTTAAAGTTTCTTTCAAGATCCATCCCGTTAAATTGCATGGTAAAAACTACCATAAAAACAACAACAACAAAAACTGCTTTTATTAGAATATATACGGTAGTAGCGCAAGCTCTAAGTTTAAATGACCTTGTCAGTACATGACACTGACACAAATGTTTGGGCGGTGAGTCATGAAGTCTAATTTTAGAATTTTTAATTTTGTAAGCAAAGACGCGCAGGGATTTTCTGTTGGCGTTTCAGACCACTAATCATCACACTATCGATCTTTACCCTACTCGTAATAGCAATGGGCATGGGGAGAGGAAAAGAGCAAGCAGAAATTTTATATTAGCATACAAAGTCATCTTTTATAACTAGATCTATTGATGGACCAAACAATTACAAATTAGTATAAAAATAGTTTTGTCTTCCACATTGATTAATTAAAATTTGATGTCTTTCTTTCATTTCTCTCATGCCTTATTCATTTATTACACAACGGGCATCTGATAAGTTGAAAGCTATCATCATTTTTGTTTTGTGATTTTTATATTGGCTTTTTTTCCCCGCGGTATCCGCACTGGGCTATATATACACATGTGTGAATGGGAAGTATTATATGTTGATGTAAAAATAAATTAATTAATTTGTATTCAATAATCAGAATAATTAATGTGGGAAATTCACTTTAAAAAAAGAATCCAGTCTGAGATTTAAGTTAATTAATGCAACAATTATTAATTATTGTTACTGAAACTAAAATCATTTTGAATTACTTGTGTTTTTTTTAATAATTAAAAGTAAAATGATTTCTGGTATAAAATAATTTTTGGTTTCTAAGTCTAAGGTACCAAGTGTTTATGAGTTTAGATATAAATTGAATGATTGAATACATTTCTAGGCGCCAAATGTAAATGAGTATTACTAATTAGTCATAATTAGTAAAAAAAAACTAGGGCTTTTATCCATTAATTTAAATTTAATCATAATCCTTAAGTTAAGGACTTTAACCTTTGAAAAATTAATGAATAATTAATAGATAATTTTGATTAAAGATGTATGAAGTCATTAAACTGGATGTTTCATAAAATGCCCATAAGTTAAGTATTTAAGAACAAATTTTAAAAATATATTAATAGGTGATATGTTTAAAAATATAAATATAGTCATGGAATTTAAATTTTGTTATTATTAATTATATAAAAACAATGTTTATTTGTCTATATTATATCATTTTGCTTATAAAAACTGCTTATTTCAAAGTTTACACTTTAAAAATCTTATTTTAATGGAGAAGTTTGTACGTAAAAAAATCTTTTCATTATTAATAATTATTTATGTTTAATAAATCGAAAAAATTGTTTAAATATCTTCTTTAATTTTAATCGCTATTTTATCTATTAAAATAATGTTATTTGATTTTAAAAATTTACCGATTAATCCAGAAATTAATCATTAATTTCTGCAGCCCTAGTAAAAACTAATTATTGTAGTTTACACTGAATTGTGAAAATTAATACCTGGAATTGAACCAGTTATTGAATTTACATTACAATGATGACACAATTTTAAGTTTTGAAATTTGTTGTTAAAAATGTTTCTGTACATCTTGTATAAAAACAGGAATTTTTAAAGCTTAAAGAAAAGAAACTTATTGATGTATAACTGGTATTACTTCAATGGTAGTTTTTCAAAAATGCAGTAATCAAACTAAAAACTCTGATTTTTTTTAATGTACTCTTAAAATTGTATCTGGTGCTAAATATTATGTGAATAATATTTGCCATTGATTAATAATTTGTATACTTATATGTTCTTTATTTAACTATAGTTGGTTTGAGTTGTACTGTGTTTGTTAATGTATTAACACTGATTTTATTTATATTTAATAAGAGTAAGAGTCTTACGTTTCATTCACAATTTTTAGGGGTCTTTAATTTTCCAAAGTTCAAGAGATAAAATTTATTTTCCTCTGCATCATATTTTAAAATAATTAATTAACTGGTGTAGATAATTTTCTTATGTTATTTAAGTAAGTTAAAAATATTATTTTAACTTTAGTAACAGTTGCTTTACAAGCTACTTGGGTTAATGGATAAGTTATATGTGAAGGACTGTTTCCATTCATTAAAATAAAACAGAAAACATTTATGTGACTTATACAAATAACTGTGCTAATGTAAAAATAATCTCTTACAGAAATGACTTTAGTGGTTATGTTATTTTTATAACAATGAAATTCTTTGATTAACAAGAGAAAATATTGATTGTAAAAATCCAAATACATTAATATTTATGAGAATGATTCAGATGTGTATCTGATGTTCAACATAATAAATTATTTTTAATGTTTTTTTGTAAACTACTTCATTGTTTTTCAAGGCTAATATTTAGGGAGGGTTAAATTATATATATTGTTAAATTGTTGCATCATTTTAGAATACAGAGTTTAAAATCTCCTAGATCTCCAATGCATTGTGTTAACTGTAATGTTTCTTAATTTTCTTACCTATTAAATATGTGTAAATTAAAAACCTATTGGGTTAGTGAAGCAGTGTTCTCAAGTTTCTATAGCCACGTCAACAACATATGAGGGATTTGCGTGGCTAGCACAATGCCCAGCCGCCTTTACGTTCCCCAAATGATTTCAGGCACCCATTTGGAGCTGGGTGGACTCAGGGACGCCCTTTAGCCATGGGAGCTTTACCATGCCACCAATGTTCCCCTTAAGCTGCGGGGCTGGGCAGATATTTGACACATGGCGCACAGCATATTTTATATTATATTGCACAAAAAATGGATGCACACAAGTTTTTTTACGAGAACACAGTCCAAGACACCTTTGAGGGAATATTGCCTGCCACTGAGATTCACAACCTTTAATATCAGTAAAATATCCAAGCACACTGCCACCCGACCATCTTTCCATTTTTTAAAAAAGTTCGCTGACATTATTTCTAAACAATCAAATTGTGACATGGTAGACAAGATCACAAGACATTGAAAAAACAAAGATTTTGGAATTACACATTGTAGTTAATTATGCTTTGTATTATCAATTTAAAACAATAAGTCATTCTTAAAAGTATCACATTATAATAAGCATTAATTACAATAACAAGAACATAATGATGTAAACAAACATGATATATTCAATGAGAGTGTGTTTCAGAATTTTACATATCGCATTTTAAATGATAACATAAAACAAATTATCATCAAAAAATGAATTGTTAGAATCAGTATATCAGTTCTTGTCTCAATAATGTAAGAAAATCAAACTTACATCAAAAAGAGAAACAAAAATATAGGCCTATGCCTATATGAAACAAAATGGCATGTTTACTGAATCTTACAACAGTATTTATTAATTATAAGAAACTAATATTGATTAATGGTATAGAACTCCTTCGCACACACACAAAATAATCACATTTTATGGAAGCGCCTATTACTATACTATAAAGAATTTTCAGGAAATTACTTAGATCTAGTTAGCTGTAGTCTGTAGTTAAAAGTTTAACATAGGAAAAAAATCCACTAATCCCTGCTTGAAATGAAGTGTTGAAAGAAAGGTTGACACAGATGGGTTTGTGTTCAACCCCAAAAAGAAGTCCATTGCAGATTCATAAAACTTTGTAAACAGAACACAAGAAGCTGAAGCTTGAGAAAACGAAATGTTTGTTTAGAGTTAGAATGCAAGATTTGGAGCCATCATAATCTGACAGCCGCTATTTACATGTTCAACAATTTGCTGCTTAAGTTTCATAACTTGATCTCTAAGATTTGTCGCTGTGGTCACGAGATCATTATTTTGTCCTTTAAGTTCTTTAACGCGATCTTCTAGCCGCGAAATCCTCTCCAGTTTCCTTGTACGACACTTACGGGCTGCTACTCTGTTACGAGCCCTTTTACGCTCAAGTTTAATTTTTTCCTGAGATTCCATGTTTATAGGTGACAGTGGTGGAGACGAACCAAGACAGGGAACTGTTTGTGGTTCGTCTTTGATGTGTGGTATCCTTGCATCGAGCCCTGCAGATGAAACTGGCATACTAGCCTTTGTTGTGGGCAAAACAGTTCTTGGAGGACTTATGGTAGATGGTAGTCTACCAATAAGCCCACCAGGCAAAGTTGTTGTTGCTAAAAGTTCACTTGCAGTGGCGAAAACAGGAACTGCTGCTGATGTTGGCACAGAGGCACTTTGAGAAAGTGCCGTGGGAACCGTTAAAGTTGTAAATGTTCGAGTAAGTTCTTGTGTACGATTAGCTGAAAGTGCACCACTGCTCTGAAGTTCAGCAAGAGCGTCGACAAAACCTCTAGCGTAGGCCTCCTGCTCCTCTGTTACGAATTTCGGAAATATAAACTGAGTTGGGGTGGGCGTTGTCGTTACCATACCGTTAGCTTGAATAATCATCTTTTCCAACTCCGGTGAAGCCAGCTTTAACATATTAAGATCTGGAGAAGCTAGCACAGTTGCTAGTTTCTTCTGTTTAGTAGCTGAACTGGAATTAAAATCCAATGTCATACTCCGTTTTAACTTTTTGACAGCTGAGTCTGGGCCGTCCGTATCAGAATAAAGCGAATGCTCCATTCTGGACTTTGAAGATGATGTTCGTAAATCCAGATTGAAAAAAGGACACGCGTGTCAAAACTGACTCGCCAAACACTAGAAAAATAATAATGAGTCACTTTGGTTTCGGCCGCGTTCCGTTCGGAAGCCAATGATCTTAGTCACACCCAGACGAGTTTCTGGAGAGATCAAAATTTGTAATGTTAAAATGCCGTGTGGTACTGCCTATATACGGATGAGTCACAGTGCTATATATGGAAAATTACAACATTTTACCGAATTTTGGTTGGCTAGAAATGATATCATCGATCACGTGGTAATACTATTTCGAGACAACGGAAGCTGGAAGTGGGTTTAAAGAACACACAATACGATGATGCTCTACACATGTTTTATTTTAAGAAGAGGATTTCCCCTACGTGCGACCCTTGACCTTAAAGTTTTTATAAATTATAGGAAGGAATCAATAGGAAAAACGTTTTAGATTTTAAATGTTATTTTTTTAAAAACAAACTAGGATGGGTGTAGAGTAGGAAAATGATCCCGTAACACATTAATTCCAAAATTGCTTGGTTACAATTTCGGAGTGTTCAAGTTCAAGCTTTAAAAGTAATGGTAAATTATTTCGCCTACTATTGAGTTGAGACTATTGACAACATTGACATTGAAGTTCTTTAATTTTGTTGTTTTGTCTAAATCTAAATGTTTGTTATGTTTGTTTCGAGATCGATCTCTTTCCAAGTCTCTTACTCTTACCAAATTCTAAGACTTTGATTTGAGTCTACAATACTAATAAAATATCAGTAAGGTAAGGAGCTTAAGAATGAGATTGCTTTAAAAAGTATTTAATTTGTTTTACATCGTAACTTCTTTTAAATCTTTTACTTTAAATAATTTTAATACAAAATTGCATGTAATTTTTAAGGTGAACGAACATATTAACATATACATTATACATACATAATTATCCGTTTAAATATTTAGGAGAAAAGGAAATCCAGTCCACAATTGAATCAAAGCCTGAAATTTATATTTATCAATTTATGTATCGTCTGCTTTGTTTGATAAAGTTTGCCACACTTGAGACGGGGTGGCCAAATAAAATAATTTGATGTATATAGAAAAGGGTATTGAGGCACATTATTATTTTCCTGGTACGTTTTCTTCTTATTTATAATTTTACACAAATAATATTAATTAATAATCTATTACTATTAACTTCAAATTGTCTAAGTCTAGACTAACATTACTAACAAGTGGACTTGACTCTTGACAAGTGAGTTTGACAAGTGTCTTGTCTAACTAAAGTAAAAGTCTGAAAACTACAAAAATACAAGTTCAATTCAATTTTGAATTGTCAATTACGAAAATGTTTTGATACTCAAAAGTTCAAAGACTTAATCTAAAATATAAAGTTTATTATAAAGATTAATAATAATCTTGATTAAATTATAAATTATATAAAATTATAATTAGGATGGTGCTAGTGTCTAGTCATCTAGTGTTGTCTTGTCTTATCTTTAGACTTTAGTCTATTAATACTATACATTATACAGACACTCCTCTTCTATACTCTACACAGAAGATTATTGCATCCACAGACCATGCCAGTCTGTTTGCAAGTGATGCAGCATCCACAGGCCATGGCTACGAGTGTTCCATGCATTGCCCAGTCGCATTTATTTCCCTAACTAGTATTAGTTGTTAGGTATCCATTTTAGGTTCAGGGAGGCCAGGGAACAAATCTTTGCCTTCACATGGATTCAAACCCATGACCATCGGTATGCCAGCCGATCGTGCATGTCACTCGAGCGTGCATGCCACTCGACCACTGTGCCCCTAGTGTTACAAGACGAGGGGGGAGGTGGAGTGTAAAAAATCATCCAAAATTGCGTGACATCATTTTTGGACAGCCCCTTATTAAACTTTCTTGTTGAAAATCTAAATAACTTAATAACACTGGAATGTCTCCTTTACAGAGGCGTCACTAGGGTTGGTGTCACCAGGGGCGGTAGCTCATGGTCACCCGGGGCGGTAGCTCCTGGTGTCACCCCCTCATGATTTAACCCATAGAACTCATCCGAGTTTTCCATTGCCAAATAACGGGAATATATAGAATTTTACTGTCTGGTGTCACCCCTCTGATGGTGTCACCCGGGGAGGCCCGCCCCCACCCCGCACCCCCCTAGCGACGCCACTGCTCCTTTATGTCATCTTTTAACCAATTACGCAAAAAGACAAGTGTATTGACATTATTTGATTCAAGTCATGAGCAGGTCTAATTGACAATATAACCAGCCGAGCTGAACAATCATTCACATGGAAATGAGGCCACTGGTATGCTTAAAACAGTCTGGGCAAGGAATGACATTATCAGATATTGGTGTTCATTAGGCTTCCACCATTGTATTGGGCTAATGGATTCAGGAAGTTTTATCTCCATTTTGTAACACCCAAATTCATCATAAGAGCTGTCGTCTTTTTCTGTCTGAGTCAGGCTCCATTACTGCCATTAGCTTAATACGCTTTTCATTTGGTTTGACAAGTAGGCAAAGTATTTTAAAACCAAAATGTTTGTGTAATTGTTTTACTTTTTGAGTGATGGGTCGATTAATTGTTAAAAAATAATTTAATGGTACAATTTTTAAAACTATTAATCGAGAAATTAATAGTTAAATTCTGCAGCCCTAATTAAATGCATTGTTATATGTTGTATTTTAGCAATTACAGTGCTAACTTGTAAGTCTTATTAATTTCTAAAGCATGTTTCAGCTATCTGTGATACTTAACTGAAACTGGTCTCGTTACATCCCTTTTGTTTATCTAGCACCCTGCTAAGTAAAAAATGACCCATTTCCCATATTGCTATTGAGCTGAAATTTTGCTCATAGACTCGTGACACTTAACAATGCATTGTCTCAAAATTTCAGATCGATCGAATGTATCATATTTAAATTAATGCACTTTTAGTTTATCTCTATATAAATGTATGGTAGCCGTCTGTTGTTGACATCCACGTGTTTGCTGGAGTTCAGTCTAACCATCGGTGACCACACCTCACCCATTCCCTTTTTACACCAAGAGAGCTCAGTCATGTTCAGTCTGTAAATGTTTGTTTGTCGCATAGTGAATATTGTTTTGAATAAAAATGAATACTTTTGGTTCTGTCTCATATATATGGGATTTTTAGTAAAAAACTTTGGTTTTACAGGTTGTTTTTATTATGTATTATTTTTATTCTACTTCCCGCTGATTTTACTTTACTTCCTGTTGCAAAGTTGACAGATCACTTTGATTTAAAATGTATGTCTCATATTTTAAATTACTGTTACTTTATTTATACTTAGCTTACATCAAGTCACAGATAAAAGATAGCAACAAATCATGGAAGGCTTAGTTAAAGTGGGCACAGTGGTCGAGCTGCATGCTGGCTCCGCTGATGTAATGATGGTTACTGGTTCGATTCCATATGAAGTCAAGGATTTGTTACAGGGACCAGGCTTGCACCTCAGTCCACCCAGCTTCGAATGCTTACCTAACACACACTAGTTAGGGAAACAAAGGTGGCTGGGTAATGCATAGTTGTGGCCTGTAAACGCTGCATCACTTGCCAACAGACCATCATGGTCTGTGGACACAATAATCTTCTGCATAGGAGCGTCTGTACAGATCAGATGAGACAAGACATGAAATTAGAATTACTCAAAAATTCCAAACAAAAAACACACAATTTTTTTAGTTTATGTAACATAAACTCAATTATATAGGCAAAAGATACATTTTTAAATAGTTGAGAATCGTCTGTTTTGGAACAGTAACAAGACGTAAAACTTCTGGACGTCAAACTCCATGATTACCCAAAATTAAAATAATATCACAAACTGCACATATAAAGAAACCACATTGTATTTCAAATTATTTCCAAAACTGGTTTTATGTGAGCAATGGATATTAAATAACTGCAACTTTGATTTAATTTGACTAAAAATGTGGGAAGGGTGCTTCAAAATCCTATTCTAATTTAGAAATACAACACAAAGATAGGGTTTGGTATAAAAATTAAAGATTTATAAGTTAAAAGGCAAAAGAGAGATCTATAAATGAGAGAATGAGGGAACTGCAATATGTAAAACCTCATAAGCAAGCGCCCAACGTTTTTAGTTAAATTAAATCAAAATACTTGAACTTATAAGTTTTAATTTATTTTCCTTTTTTCAGTCCACTTAAATTACTTCAAAAACATGTTTGTTTGTTTTTTTAAATTTTTACCTTAAATATTCTGCTTTGTACTAATTGTTGCTGCCCTTAAAAAAACTTTTCAAAACATTTTTTAATGAATTTTGGTTGTTTTTGTTGTTTATTAACTTTTTTTAGTAGAAAGATGAAAAAAAGAATAACTGCTCTGTACATTAATTATGATCAATCCTTCCACCCATCATAGTGATTTAAGCTTGCAGTGTGGTGTATACAACTTGTGAAATGAGATTGCAACTGGTAAGGCTTTGTATTTTTTGTTAGAAGCAATAAGGAAATCACCTATTTTTATCATGTGATTGTTATGCCATTATGTACTTCATCTCTGTGCTTGAATTTAGTTTTTTTCTTTTTCCCTTCATCAAGTATGCTTGTTATGTCTTGTACTTGTATCCCCCATATAAATGGTAGCCATTTGAATAACTATGCAAGTTGTTTATCTAATATCAACCACACCGTATTGTATACCATTTTTCTAATACTTTTTGATAAATGAAATAATTTTAAATAAAGTGAAAATTTCTAATGTTTTTAATTTTTATCTATCAGTTCAGTAAATCAATAATTCCTAGTTTTCAGATTTTTCCTGTTTTAGGAAATATTGTAAAAAGGTATTTTTAGGCCTAAAATTAAAAGACAGGACAAATTTTGCTGCGGATAATACAACAAAAGGTTATTAGAATTAGAACTATGAAATCTAAAAAATCAATTTTGCTTTAAAACATTAGTGAATTATTAATTTTAGCTTCTGTTGAGGCTTCTTGTTCTTTACTATCTATAAATCACTGACTTGACTTACAGTTGGTTAAGCTGTGGTAATTTCATGGCTCCCAACTATCTATAAATCACTGACTTACAGTTGGTGAAGTCACAGTTGGTTAAGTCGTGGTAATACCATGGCTCCCAAATTTTGTGACATAACATAACAATAAATATTACGTACATATAATTTTCACCATGATTTAATGTTTCTGTTTGCCGTGGTAGTTGTAGTTACTGGTTGAATTTTTTTCTTCTAAAATGTCATTTCCGAAAGAGTTGGTAAAACCAATGATCATATAAGCTAAAGGCTTATGTTATCAAGGAAAAAATTACTTTAATTGAGAGAATTCGGAAAGGTTCAAAACTAGCAGATATATACAGGAAACTTAATTTGGCAGTCTACTCTACAAGGCTGGTTAGAGAATTAAGCTGGAATTAGAGAGTTTGTTGATAATATGGACAGTGATAAGGGAATGTCAAGGAAAAGATCTAGAACAGCACAGAACACTGATTTAGACAAATGTATGTTAGATTATTTTGTAACTAAAAGGAATGATGGAAAGACTGCTACTTAACGAGGTTTCACTGTATTTAGTTGGCCTACAAACTTAGTTACAGATTTTGCTTAAACTATTTCTTCTTATTATTTTCTTAAATGACCAATATCTATTAAATTACTGAATTTGAATGTTGATAAAATTATTTTAAAAACTGCATTTAATTTTTCAAAAAAGCTTTATTTAGTGAACTTTTTGTCATCAATCATGAACAAATTTATAAATCTTAGACTTTAATATTATTTTATTTGATTTTTTTTTCAAATTACAATTTTACCACAACTGAATTTTGAGTGAAATACAACAAACCAAGATTTATATATTAAAAAAAAAAGTAAGAGAACATGTAACAGACAACCAAATGAATCAAGAAAAAGGTCTCTAATCATTATTATTTTTTTTATGGTATTTCAGTTGTAGCCAAACAAAACTAGATTATTGAAATTCAGATATTCATTACTTTATTAGACAGCTACTGACATATATATGTATATTTCTCTTTCAAATTTTAGCTTTAAATCATAGTGCTTAACAGCGCATTATAAAACATTTTTTATACATAATGATGACCTTCTATTCAAATAGTAGTAATAGCGATCCCAGGTTCCTCCATTACTATTGAATCTTTTATTGTTATTAAATGAAGCCAAGGGAAAATTTATTTGAATTTTTCCTTCATTTTTTTTTAAAAAAATATTTTATATGAAACTGAAAGACTTTTGAATTCTTTTCTTCTGTCTCAAAAGTAGGCTCTGAATCAGAACACCTGTAGTTCCAAACACAGATGAGTAATGTTGTTAAAACTGATGTCTGGCTAGGCCACGGGAAATCCCCAAGCTCCTTTGCTTGGCTGGCAGTCACAGACCCAGTGAGTCACCACTTGGTGTTTACTGTTGTGTGTGCTGACCCAGTTTTCACCAGGGCTGTTTTACTTTTCAGCAGCTGGCCATTTATAAGGATCTCACATATTAGATATTGCTGTTATTAAGGATTGGGCCATTTTTCCCACCCCCCTCCCCTGGATTGTCTTAGTACAATAATTTAAAATGTTAAAAGAAAGGAAGTAAATTTACTATTTTATATTTCAAAGAACAAAGTGTCATTTCAACTAGTAAACCTCTATGTAATTTGTGGAACCATTGGTTATGGAATTTAAAGAGGGAAGGGGAGGCATATGATTTTGATATCATTATCAGGCTGTTGTTTAGGGAAGGCCATGGGGTCCTGGGGTTGGCACAAAAAAGCTACATTTAATATTACCGTAATCCAAATGTAATATTGCTAATAATGTCAACTCACCTAAAAATTCATTAATTTTTGTCTAAAATTAATGCCATGTGCTGTGATGTGTAACAAAATTTGTGACATTATTATTTGATTGGGTTGAACAACCTCTTCAGTGGTGACCAAAATTTTGAGCAAGTTGGAATCACTGGTAGGATGGCAGGATTTAAACCTGCTCAATGGTTCTATCAGCCCCCCCCCCCCCCCCCCCATAAAATGGTGGCAAAAGTTGTCTTAATGCTACTTTGCTACTTAACAATTAAATTGAATTTCTATTGTCCAAAGAAGACCTTTAGATTAAAAATTCTGGATTTAAAACAAAAAATAAAAGTAAGTGAGTAAGTGTAGAAAAATAATGTATTAAAAGCATAAAAACACCACAAATCAACATTTTCTTTGGTATTTTAAATTCAATATATTTCTAATTCTAATATTCCAAGGCTTTAGCACAGCCCTCCTACATCCCAAAGGGAGAGTTGAAATAATGTATCTGTTGGCTGTCATGACAAACTCTCTAGAAAGTGCTGCCCTTTATATATAATATATGAATTTATTATATGCCTTGTCAATGGTGAATTCCCTCTTCACTCCTTCCCCATTGTCCCTCATGGCCTTTTATGTAAGAGAAACTGCCTCTGTGTGTCAGGCTTAAAGTTTGGGGTACATTGCTGACTTACCTCCCCTATAATCCCCTCGGTGAGACGAGGCATCTTTTGCCATCATTTGAAACTCTCTTCCTATATCTTTTCTAAATAGAGGGTGTAGCAAGTTGACTATTGCAAATCTGTCTGCCCTCATTATCACTGTTATGTTGTTATCTGGACAAGATACTTTCCCAATATCAAGCTTCCCCTTATTTTATAATTGCATATCTAGCGTGTCTTTGCTTGGACTGCTTTTGTTGTTATTTTGGCTCTGCTATTGAACTACCTTCCTGTATCACTTACCAGTATCACCTGTAAATTGCTGGAACACATAATATATAGTAGAATAGTAAACACCTTGACAAATATAATGCCCTATGGCCACACCAACATGGCTTTAGAAAAACACAAATAATAGGTCTAATAGTAATAGATGAACTATTAAAAGGCTTAGACAATAATAATAATAATCAAATAGATACAATATTACTAGACTTCTCAAAAGCATTTGACAAAGTTCACCACCTTAGTTTACTTAAAAAACTTAAATACTTAGGAATCGCAGGTCCCTTACATCACTGGATCCAAGACTTCCTATTGGGTAAGTAGCAAACTGTAATAATTAATGGATCTAAATCTGCACCAATAAAGGTTAACTCAGGAGTTCCACAAGGAACTGTGCTAGGTCCCTTACTATTTTTAATTTATATTAATGATTTACCCAACAATATCTCAACAGGAACAAAAGTTAGGTTATTTGCTGATGATTGTATAATTTATAGAACAATTAAGACAGAACAAGATAGTAAAATTTTATAAAAACTTTAGATGAATTAATAAAATGGGAAACTAACTGGAGTAACAGAAAAGTGTCAACTGCTAAGAGTGACAAAGAAAAATAAATTCAAAATATTTCATTCATGGAAAAGACCTAACCCAAACTGAAGATGCAAAATACTTAGGAGTCATAATAAATGAGAAACTATCTTGAAATCCCCATGACAATGAAGTTATTAAGAAATCAAACAAAACCTTAGGTTTTATTTTATAAAAAGAAACTTTTATAAATGTCATAAAGTTATAATTAATATAAAACTAAAATGCTACCTTACACTGGTGAGACCTATACCAGAACATGCATCTTCTGTATGGGGACCAATCCACCAAAGAAAATATTGATAAAATAGATTAAATTCAAAAAAGAGCTGCCAGATTCATTACTGGAGAATATTCAAAACTCACAAGAGTAACACCATTAGTTAAATCATTAAACCTTGAAACACTAGAGGATAGAAGAACCAAGAGTAAATTAGTAATTATACATAAATCAATTAATTATAATTTAGAAATACAACATAAAGATAAAAACACCTTTCTTATTCTGTATGCAAGAACAAACACATACAAGTTTTCTTTCTTCCCATCCGGTATTACTATTAGGGCGTGGAAGAACCCAAGCAAGCCAACACTTTATCATCATTTAAATTTAAAAATCTAATAAGAATACTGGACTAAACACAAACCATAGATAAATGTTGGACGCAATAATCTTCTGTACAGAAGGAGCATCTGTAACATATAAGATAAGATAAAATTTTAACTGTTTTCTCTGTGCTCAATTATGTCCAGCATTATAATAAATATTTATTCCTGTTTTATCATAGATATCTTTTCTTGCTGTATCTTACTTGACATCTTTTCTTGTTATATCATAGATATCTTTTCTTGTTATATCATAAACTAGATGCCCGCGGCGTAGCATACGCCACAGATTTGCTCATAGATAGTGCAAAGAAAGTGGGGTGGGGGGGTGAACAGACACAAACTACATCACAATGAAATCAGAACAACACAAATGAACCTCAGATGCAGGGATAACTGCGACACATTGTTGATCTTGAAACATGTGCACTGTGGTTAGCCACTTGCCACCCCGCACCCTCCTAGCTTGCCAACAAAAAACTAATTGGCATAACCAGACAAAGGTCATTCGTCAAGCTTATTTCCACTCGTCTTGTGCTTGTTATGGTGTTGCATAGTCATGATAAAAAAGAAAGAGGGAAATGAACGGGCACAAATACAAACATTTTTAAAAATTAAGAAAGTAATGTCTTAGCTGCGACCTTGGCGTGTTAGGCAAATGTTATAACCATTACACTATGAAATACATGTTATTTTGTTGTTCTGAAAGAACATAGTAATTTACTTCAATTCAACATTGATGACCCCCAACGCTGTGCACTAACTTTTCTTGCAATCTGATTGGTCCGTGGGTTCAGACAGCTTGCTACTTGGTGTCTAGCACTGTTGGACCATGATGAGAATTATATATATAGATATCTTCTCTTGTTGTATCATAGATATCTTTTCTTGTTATATCATAGATATATTTCCTTGTGATATCATAAATATATTTTCTAATTATATCATAGATATCTTTTCTTGTTATATCATATACAACGTTTTCTTCTTACACCATAGATAGTTTTCTTGTTATGTCATAGATAGCTTTCTTTGTTATATCATAGATATATTTCCTTGTTATATCATAGATATATTTTCTTCTTATATCATAGATATATTTTCTTCTTATATAATACATATATTTTCTTGTTATATCATAAATATCTTTTCTTCTTATATCATAGATATTTTTTTCTTGTTATATCATAGCTAGCTTTTTTTGTTATATCATAGATATATTTTCTTGTTATATCATAGACATATTTTCTTGTTATATCATAGATATTTTTTCTTGTTATATCATAAATATCTTTTCTTGTTATATCACATATATCTTTTCTTGTTATATCATAGATAGCTTTTCTTGTTATATCATAAATATTTTTTCATATTATATCATAGATATTTTTTCTCCTTATATCATAATATTTAAAAAAAACTACTGCACATGCATCAAATATTAACAGATCTCATGACAGTATTTTACTGTTATATGTTTATTTAAATATTGTATGGTTTTATTTAACGTTTTTAGTTGTGAAAATCTGATTTTTTAGAGTGTTTAAAGTATTTCACATTTTTACAGAGTTTTATTTCTTTTATTTACATTTTTTTTTGTGAACAGTTTGATGAAGGGCGACGTTAAAATTCTCAATCATTTAACTGATTGATTCATGAATTTGTTAAGACTCTGTGTGAACATAAGCAAGGCCAACTGATTGACAAAATTGATAGGCAGATCTTATTTTGTGACACACAGGAACATAGTTCAGTAATCCTTGACGGCTAAAACCATTTTGTCGCAACAAATCTTAACTAGGGTTACGAGCAATGTTTCCTTTAAGCCGCACAGATATCAGACTGCCACTACGCAGAAGTTTAGGATTACAGCGGAGGAAATTTAGTAAAATTTTGCACACAGACCAAAGAACCATAGAGGGAACATTGGTTACAAATATTTCATTCCCATTGAGGAATTTTTCAGTAGCACATGACCTCATCTTTGAGTTAATCTTTAGATTGGTTACATTTAAGAATAATTAAGTATCTTAAACAGTTGTACAGTTTTTTAAGATTGAAATTCACTTCATGTTTTCTTTTATAAGACCCATCACAATAATCATGATCTTTCAAGGCACAACCTCCCGGCCCCTTTCAACTTCCAATGTATATTAAAAACATTGGCCAGCAACAAAAGTTACCAAATAATTTTAATGTATAGCATAAAAAATAGCAATAGATTAATGTATTTAGATCCGTAATGAAGTTTTGAATGCTTGCACATGGCTTTACGGTGTTTATTGATGCCTAAATGAGATAATAGACATGAAAAGCTTATTTGGAGTAGAAATGAGCTTTAATTTTAATTCAAGCCTTGAAGAATAAAATTGCTATTTTCATCTTATCTTTTCTGTTACAGATGCTCCTTCTATACATCAAAGATACAAATGTTTTCAAAAGTTCTCAACAGTCCACAAAGATGACAATGTTCAAAAATTCTATTAACTTTCATACAATAGGTATATGAAAGACATCTAAGCTCACGTGTAGAACATATATTTTCCTGGCTGAGTCACACATGACAAATCATTAAAGTACTTTGGCCCAATAGCATATAAATGGTTTACAGCTTACAGTCTCATAATCTAAACACTACAAGGATATAGGTAGGAGCAGCTAAGCTTTCAAGGGTACAATTTGTTCTGATTTACCTTAACTGCAATCTGGCAGCATCCACACACCTTCCCCTACAGCTCTTGTACTAGCTCTAAATCCAACCACTGCATGTTTACAAGTGGGTCAAATTATAACACCTTCACTGCCATATAGCAAATCTTTTTTGCCATCCAAATATTTACTCAAATGAATCCCATTTTAAATTTTTTAAAAAAAATCACTAGACTTAACCAGAACATGAGTATGAGTGGATACAATCTTTTGGGCATAAAACTGAGATTTTTATCTATAAAAATTACAAAGTGCCTAGTACTAGTAGGTTCATGACACTGCTTATATAATAATTATTATAATAGAGTATTTAGTTATCATTTCCTCTTTGCTACATGTTCAGATTTGAAGAGCTTAATATCTGAAACTATTTCTTATCATAGCTTTCTGTTGATTTTTACCAGTTTCTTAATGACTGACTCATCACCTCAACACTAAGGAACATGACATCAACTAGTAGCATTCATTATCAAGACCATTTTCCTGCATTGTCTCATACCATTCATCAATTGAGAGATGAAGATGAGGAAATAGGAAATGAGATTTCATATGATGACATTGCCAGTGCTGGAAAAGGCACACGATCAGACACATCAGGCATTGAATCTGAGGTAAATTAGGACTGGCTCAAATAATGGGAAAGATTTGTAGTTTTTAAAGTTACTTTTTAATTAGCAATATTTCTGAGAAACTTCATCATGAAGTGTTATGAAGATGGCATGAATAATTTTAAAAGTTAAGTTTAACCTATAACAGTTTTCAAATATTATTATTACCCATCACATCAGTTACATAAAAGGGGGAAATTTAGCAGTTAGATATTTACTCTGAATTTCTTTTAGGAAATTCTTCATTTTTAAATATATGTCAAAGTATTAAAAAGTTAAATATGCTTCAATAATATTGTTAAATGAGTTGTACAACGCTATTTTCTTGTCCCATTACTATGATTACTATTGTTCTATGACCTGTGGGATGATGACAAACAGGGGTTTCCAAATAGACACTTAAAACAGAGTGTGCTCTTGACCCACACAACTATGATTCATCTACTCTTAACAGTATACTTACCGTATTTACTCGTTCTAAAGCCGACTTTTTTTGGACAAAATCTATGGGAAAAGATTGGCGGGTCGGTTTATGAGCGGGTCATAGGTGATTTTTTTCAAATTTACGAATTACATTGATAAAACATTTCTGTTGTTATTAAAATGAAATATAAAAAACAACATTTTCTTTTCATGTTAATATTAAAATCCCCCTAGATATAAAAAATGACATCCATCTACTATGTTATTGAAATCTCTTTATTCATCAACCTAAACAAAAGTAAAGAATCATAATGACTAATTTAGCATGTAGTTTTTAAAAAATGTGTACCATTTTGTTTAAGCTGTCCTATTATTTTTTTGAGGTCGGCTTATGAGCAGTTTACACAATTTTTAAACTTTTCTCTTCTGAAAGATGGGGGGTGGCTTACGAATGAACGGGCTATAGAAAAAGTATTTACATGCCATGCCAAACTCATTATCCTACTAAGTTAAATACATTGTTTCCGAAACATTTAAATATGAATTAAATTATTCATGTTTGTTCAGTTTTCAATTTTCTTCACTATATTGTGATCAGTTGTTGAGAATTTGATAGAAATGTTATCTCCTTACCCAAACACTAATAAACTGGTCCCTTCTTGATGTGCATTTTGGTGACTAAATGGCTGTTTGAGGTAGTATAATTTATTGGCCATATACCCACGACCATTTTATTTTATGATCATTTTTATACTAAACTAAACAATTCTATGATAAGATGTGAAGTAAACTCCATCAATTGCTTGAAGTATATTCATTACTTATGGTCACGAATTCAATTCCTAAGTTTCTTCTATATATTTAATACTAATATGCTGTCACTAAGAGTTCCACTTTCAAACATACTAAAAAAAATTTGACTTCACTCAAAATGAAGTTTTGAATAGAATAATGGCAGGCATATTTCTTTGTAACAGCATTTTGACATTCTATAAAATTTTATCAGCAATAAAGTTGTTTGAACATGTACTCTGTTAATGATTATGTTTTACAAATATTAATTTATGGCAAATATAAGGTATAGATATCTTTTCTAGATGATATACATCATTTTGGTCTTTAATAACCTGTTCAAAGAATAAAAAGCATTATTGTTTATTGTGCTCATGTTTTTATTAGTTTGAACTACCAGTGAAATTAATTTATGAAATTTATTTTAGCTTCAGTTAATTTAAATAATGAAAATTATAATGATCTGTAACAAGTCTGTCCTGAGCTTTTTTTCAACAAATTTTTCTTGTTGTCAACAAATTTTATTACTTGAGGCATTTGTTAACATTTTTTATATAAAAGAGAAAGTTCGAGTGTCAAATAATTTTTTAAATAATTTGTTTAAAGCATCAACTAACATTTCTTATCAGTGTTTCCTAACATTTTTCAAACCCATCCAGGTATACGCATCCATTGTTTGGCACAGTGGTCATTTGGCATTAGCCTTTTATGATCTTAGCAGTAGACAGATTTTCTTGGTCCCTGACATTCCAGAACAGGATGATTTTACAGCTGTGAAACAAAGTGAGTCATGTCTAGATAGTCTCCTGACTAATAACATCAAGTGTAAGTTGAATACTTGAGAGGGACACAAGCGTTGGTCCGGCTCTAATGTGGTTTAAAAAAGAGGTTTAAAGACTCTGGGAAAATCTTTATTAAAAAATAAATATAATGCAGACTGATGGAAGTGCTGTATTAAATTAAACAGTAACTTACACAAAGAAGCTTATTGTTACGATGCACTGAAGTTGTTAACTCATTGCAACACCAGTGCTGCTCTTAACCAGCTCCATTACCCAAATAGCAAACGGTTGAACAATATAAATTGGATCAAATGATAATAACCTTTGAGATAATCAGGCTTCAATGAAACAAACTCTTGGGATCAAATAATTGCTTGTGTGTTAGAAAGATGATGTGTGTTTGAAAGATGACTTGTGTGTTTGAAAGATGACTTGTGTGTTTGAAAGATGACATGTGTTTGTTTGAAAGATTACTTGTGTATTTGAAAGATGATGAGTGTGTTTGAAAGATGACTTTTGAAATACAATGAAAGCCATTTCCAAAAATATTTATAAATTGTCAAATTGGAAACTAAATTTTAGTTTTAATGGTAATGATTTCTTTTTGTCACTATTTTGCACAATATTCCAATATATTATTCATTTTGAGTAATTTCTTTCAAATCATAGACATCTGAAAGGGGAATAGAAATTCTATATCATATAAATTCCTATAATTAATTATTAAATTATTTTCAGTTTTACGAGAGATACAGCCTAAAACTATTGTAACTAGTTCTCTGCAAGACGGTCGTTTAATCAGCTGTCTTAAAAGACTAAGTAAGTGAAGTATCTTTCACAAAGATTTTTGCTAAAAAATTGTTTAGTTTAACCTTAATACAATTATTATTTCAAAGTGATAAAATATCTTCTTCAACAATACTGTAAATGTTTATTTTGAATCAATCTTCCAACTTTGTTATGAAGATCATTTGTTTAAAGTTTGAGAATAATATCATTTGTTTTCTTATACTTACAGTAACTAATCAAAGTCCAACTGAAATTGGCATTGATAATGAATCATGTAGGCTAGAAATTATGATCAATGCAGATTTCAGTAAGTTTTATTTCAACTGAGCTAAGTAAATAACTTATCATGTGTTAAATAAGTTACAATTTTTTGTTAAACCTCTGCCAGGTAAGTTGTAACTTTAAATTGTCAGCATGTACATACGAATGTAAAAATGTATATTTTTATTTGAATATTTCCTAATATTCGCAGCTGTGGCCTATAAATAAAATTTGTTTGCTTAAATGCTTTGTTAAAATGATACAATTAAAAAAGATTGTTACATATTATAATTGCATTATTTTAAAAGCAAGTTTAAGTTAAAAATAAATTTCTAGTAATCTAAGATTAATATATGAATGTGTAATTTTCTGCTCCCGGATAGAATAATTTTTTTCTTCTGCTTAAACCATTTGAAGGAAATCCTGACACAAATAGAAGATATTATTTATCTTAACTCAGAATGTAATAGCTTTCTACAACGTTTAACTTTAATTTACGAAATTGTTTAGATTTCTCCAGTTTGCCTTATTAGTTAAGATTTTTCCATTACTTTTATCAGCTGTTTTCCACATATCCAAATAAGACATTCTGTCTGTACACACTCTAGGTTATGATGTAGGCAAACGTCGCATCCTTGCACTGACACTGCCTGGCATGCCAAAACACTTTACAGAGGAAGAGAAGAAAATCTACTTGTCATCACTTATATCTTTTGACAGCACCAATTTGGTAAACTGATTTTAATGTTATCTTTGTGTTTATAGGATATGAATGATGAATCGTCTTTGTGCTGTGTTAAAAAACTGAGAATATTTTTTTTTCTTAAAATAGATGACGCTTTAAGTCTTGAAATGATAGGATTTTTCTTGGCATGTGAGCACTCAATAAAGACATTGTTGTCTTTGTCTTAGGTCAGAGCCGTGGGAGGTTTACTCAAGTACTTACAAAAAACTCGGGTTGGTTTTGAGTTGGAGGACACAGACACTCATGTGCCTGTCATTGGATTTCATATCTATGCCATGTAAGTAGTTTGTTAAGGGCACATACACTCATGTGCCTGTCATTGGATGTTATACCTATGCCATGTAAGTAGTTTGTTGATAGCTTCTTTCTGATAGTCAGAGACAGTAAAGACCAAGGCTATTTCAATAGAGCATGTACAGTCGGAGACAGTAGAGACACAGGCTATTTCAATAAAACATGCTAGTCAGCAAAGTTATCACTTTTTGGCTCCCTGCATCACTTATTGTATGTTATGCACTTTTCCCTTGGCACTGGGGCTACATACAAGTGAGGAACTTAAATGACATAAGATCATCATTTATATTTAACTAGAAACATCAGAACATACTTACAAAATTATTATATAATAATATAATAGTCCAAGTCACTCACTGGATGGATGGGGAACGCTGAGGAATGATGTACAACAGTCTATAGCAGTTGAAAAATCGTGTGGTGATTAGCGCTGTAAAAATATTAACATGACCTCATTGTGCATCGGTGCGCAAAATGATTTATAAATAAAATAGAACGCCAATTACCCGTAACAACACACGCACCTGTGACATCAGCATGTGTGTTGATGTATACAACATAGACACCATTTTGTGTACTTTAGATTAGACAATTACATTATTATCGTTGCTATTGTGTTGAAGTAGACAACATTTTGTGTTTATTAATCCTAATAAATAAAATACTTTGTGTACATTAGATTATATAATTAATTTATTTTGGTGTTGAAGGGGGTATTAATCATTTGCTTATCATTTGTAGTTTTATCTTTGCTATTGGGGACGAACAGTAATCAATTTGTGAGATGTTATGGAGAAATGTATCGTTGATAGATATAATTATGAAGCAATTTGTTTAAAACAGATTATGATGGAGGTGGATGAAGACCCTGTCACCAGAAAATGACGTACATATAAGGAACGTAGAGATAGATTGCGTGCAAAGCAAACGCCCGAATCAGTTGAAGAAATTCGCGCAAAAAATAATGAGTCGCAAAAGACACGCCTGAGAAGCCTGTCCCCTGCTTTGTTACAAGCCCATCGAGTGGCCAAAGCTGCATCTGAACATCAACGCGTTTCACACATGTCTTCAGCTCATCTTCAAGCCTATCGAGTGGCCAAAGCTGCATCTGAAAATCAAAGCGTTTCACACGTCTTCACCTCAGCTTCAAGCCTATCGAGCGGCCAACGCTGCATCTCAAAATCAACGCGTTTCACACATGTCTTCTGCTCAGCTTCGAGCCCATCGAGCGGCCAACGCTGCATCTCAACAACATCAAGAGCATCTGAATGAGGCTCTTCGTCGGCAATCAATCAATTTCAACGTTAGCAACACTGTTCAACATGATTGTGGAGAGTTTGGTGGGCAATCTCTAAATTGTCAGTATTGTGGTGAGCGTCCATCAGATGCCCTATTTATGTTGTGCTGTCTCAAAGGAAAGGTTATGCTACCTAAGCCACAAGACATCAATGGAGACGTTGTTGAGTATCCCGAGTTCCTTAGACAACTTTTATCAGAACCTAATCATTCCAAATTTCAAACATTTTCGGCACAACATCCGATCGCATAACAGCGCAATTTCGTTTGCATCATTGGGTGCTAATATCATGGACTTACCAGGGAGAGGCCCGTACAGATTCAAGATTCACGGACAAATGTACAATCGTACGTCACATCTACAGCCAGTCAATGCCCAAGAACCGCAATTTGCCCAGCTTTATGTTGTTGACAGTACCCAGGCTACAGACGTAAGAGAAGGAAACTACGCTGAGAACTGCAAGCGGGAAATACTAGATCAAATCGATTGATTTTGTCGTCAACACAATCGTTTGGCTCAGACTTTTACATCTATTAGAGATGTCGAAGTGCGAGAAGCTGCACGTGCCGCTGAGGCAGGTGATGAAGCGCCAAAAATCAACATTTATAATATAAGAAAATATTTTGTATACATTTCATGAAGTTTAATATTTCGTATTCATGAAACAAGGATAAGTTATTTGGGCTTTTGACCAAAAAAAAAGAGTGGGCGCCGTAGGAGCCCTACAACCCCTAGTATAATAATATTTGTTATTTTTAACGTTTGATGTCCCAGAAGGTTTTTGCAAAACTTCCGCCTCAATCCCGTAAGGAATCCCCATATTGAAATCAACTGGTTATGAAGTTTAAAAAATTGTGTAAAATGTATTTATGTTATTATAGTTATAGTCATACTGACATCATTTTTTAAAAAAAGAATAGTTATTTTACTTAATCAAAGACCGTCTTGACTTTAAAACTATTTTTACCTGTAGTTTAGAACTATTATTTTTATAATAAAGTATAGCAAAATCGCATCTTCAAAAAAAAAAAAACAACAACGTATAAACTACAAAAAACTTCACAAATTGAGCGATAACACTAGTGAGGGAAACGGCCGCCATTGCCGGAATTCTAATACGTCATCTTTCACGCACTGAAGAGTATTTACTTTCTGTGATTTCATTTCTAAAGAGATCATCATCAAGGCGCGCTTTACAACACTTGGCAGTAGCGGACAGGCGTCCATTACAACGCTTAGGGGCATTAAACGTTAAACATTAATTCTATATAAACCAAGTTTTTATACACTTACTTGCTGCTGGTTTTAAACCAATGATTATTTATTATTGATCATTGATGAGAATCAAATAATTTTCAGTGAAAATCAACTCCAAATTGATTCAATGACTTACTGGGGCCTCAGTATTTTCAACACAGAGCTTCATCCTTCAGCCTACAAATGTGGGACAAGCAGCAAAGAGGGTCTGAGTCTATTTGGTAAGAGTTAAGGCTACTTGATGTCTAATCATATTTTGGAAATCTTAAGTTATATGAGAAAGAGCTCAATACTTTTATAAATTGATTTTTATAAAGATGAATTTAAAAATTAATAGTACATGTACTATCAAATATATATGTAACCGAGTTTTCTTTCTGTTTCTGAGTATTGATGAAAGAGATGTCATCTTATAATTTTGGATTTGAACTCTGTTGTTTTGACAGGCATACTCAACAGATGCAAGACATCGGTTGGAAGCAGGTTGCTGAGGTTATCTTTCTTTGCCTCAAGATTTTTTTAAAGCACTGTATGGGTTCTTGAGTAACCTAATTTCAAAACTAAACATTATTAAGATGTAATAGTAATATCTGATATCAGTTGAAAGTTAGTAATTTGATGTTAATGCAGTTTATTGTTAATTCTTGCAGACGCTGGTTTCTACGTCCTCTAAAAAATGCTGCAATTCTAAATGAAAGATATGATGCCATCTCCTTTTTTCTGAAATCTTGCAACATGGATGTTGTAAACAATCTTCAGGACTGCCTCAAAAAGATCAAATATATACCTGTATGTAAATGCTTCATTTATATGTTTTTATGTTTCAAATGTTTTCTTAAATTGACACACAAAATTTTGGTTTTATAATGAGAATAACTGTGTGTAGGTGGTACATGTCGTCAAATAAAATAACAAAAATTTTGTGTTATTAAATGTTTGCTAAATTTAAAGACTTTAATGTCTCATTTATATTTAGTATCTCTGTTTGAATTAATAACATGCAAAGTATAATCCAAATGTAATTTAAGATAGTTAAATATCTTTATACTCCGTTATTATAACCAATATTTGTTTGATCATCAGAAAATCTTGCTGAAAATGAGTAAAGCTCAAGCTTCTGTAGGAGACTGGGTGGCCCTTTTCCAGGTACTAAATAAATTACAAATAAATTTTTGTTTACCCTTTAAATGAGGGAATAATGTTTTTGAAAATTGCTCACATCAACTCTTGGTCATAATAAACTGATTTTTTAAAAAACAATAATGGGGTACTTTGATCATGACTGATGTTTTATTCATTCACAGACCATTTACCATGCTGTCTACATTGGCAATATTTGCAAAAAACAGAATCAGAACATTGACATTTTCAAACAGGTTTGTTTTACATTTTGTCATGAAAAATCAGGGATTGACTTATATAAACACCTATTCTATTCATTGACAATACTACGTATAATTACAGTTAGCTATCATTTAATTCATTTTTTTCAATAATTATAACTGGGGAAAATTTAATAGTTTCTTTTTCCTCGAGGTCTTCTATTTTTATTTCTTATAAAGCATTAACACCCATATATTATATTATACCCCAAACAAGTGAGGATCACTGTCAGTAATTGAGACTCATGGCTTTCTTGAATTACTTTTACGTCATTCAAAGAATTGACACATCTCAATTTTGTTCAATGGTTTTAAATGAGTCTATCAAAGTCATCATCTTAGTAAAGTTAGACAGTGGCATTCACTCTCTTTGTCATCTTAACATCGATGTCACTCCAGTATTTCTTTCGAGTAAGCATTTTTTACATCCACACTATATCTGATAAATAGCTCAACATCAGTGCCTAGACTTAGTTACATAAGTTAGCATTCATACATGGCAAGTTGACTGCAGTGTTTTGTTAAGTCACCTCTCACACATGTGAGGCTGGCTAGCTGCCCTTATACTCACATAGGAAAAACCTGCACATTACCTAGTGGGTCAAATGTTGGGGATAGTGATCCCCGACATGGACCATGAACTTCTACCTTTAATATCTGCTTCTCTTTCAACTGAATGAAAATATGAATATTTACTAACATTTTCATTTAGATTACTGCAACCTTTACAGATGAACTTCATCGCTGTGCACATTTAATAAGCACAACAGTGAGCATTTAAATATATAATTTATATAATTTTTAAATTAATTTAAATAAAAAAATTGTCTTAAGACATTCTTCCAACTAAATGTTTCGTAGAATTGTTCCAAGTATTGATGAGACATGTCGTTTAATTATTTACCAAATCTTATTAAAATTTTGTTTAAAATTTAACCAAATATGAACTAGCTTCCTAACCTTTTGTGGCATGTTTTTCAGATAGACTTTGAAGAGTCCAAACTTAAGAGTAGATTTGTTGTTAAACCTAATGTTGATGGCACTCTAGATGAAAGTAAGGTTTTTATTGCTTCCACTTCTTTCTTAGGTTTACAATCTTTTTTAAAATATTCAACTCTGCAATCTATTAAGTGATTTTAACACTAGAAATTGAATGTTACAATTATCTAGGCCAACATGTTTTATTTCATGACAGTCTTTAATAACTTGCAGAGATTTTGTTAATCACTTTATTCTTTCTACAGAAAAGCGTACATATAATGGATTGCCAGACTTTTTAAGTAATGTGGCAAGAGAAGAGCTGAAATGTTTGAGTGATGATGTTAAAGGATGTGTCGTCAGCTATTTGCCTCAGGTGAGCTTTTTATAAATATTCGTTGCAACAATCTCAGTGTATAGGAATAAATTCAAAAGAATCAATGATTGGTACTTTTAAAAAAATGACTACGCCAGAAACATTTGCAGAAGTGTGGAAAAAAAATCCACATTTTATAGCAAATGGATAAGTAAAGTAATATTTTGAAAGCTTACAAAAGAAAAAAATATATATTAAGGGATCGGGCCTAAAATGAGTGATAATTTGAAATTATTTTATTTCCATTCTACGTTATGGACTTTAGGAGTTCAGTTCTATATAGTAATTTAATTTAGGCTCTTAAGTTTTTATAAACCAAGTTTGTTCAAGATCCATTTTCTCATTATCTAACGCTAAATCTAATTTTTATATAGCTAATAAAGAAAAAAAACATAAAGGGGCAAGGTGTTAAGTTCGTAACATCTGTTTGTATTAATCAATGTCATAATGTACTTATATTTCTCAAGATCATTAAAAATTCATCATCATTATTGTTTGTCGTCCCATCCGGATCATGGACCACGAACAAAGACTCCCCAGGCATCCCGGTCTTGTGCCAATCTCTCTAACTGTCCCCAGCTGCGCCCACTCTTTTTGGAGTCTGTCTCCAGTTCCCTTCTCCAGGTCATTTTGGGTTGACTTCTTTTCCTCTTGCCCTGGGGGTTCTAAGTGAGGGCTTGTCTCACAATGCTGGATGTAGGATTTCTGAGGGTGTGGCCAATCCATCTCCATCTGGGCTGACGTATTAGTTCTTCCACTGGCTCTTGTGTATTTGCCAGAGGTCCTCGTTGGTGATGATATTGGGCCAACGGATTCGGAGAATTGTTCGGAGACCTGTGTTTATAAATGCTTGAAGCTTTTTCGAAACGGCTGCTGTAATCCGCCATGTTTCAGCTCCATATAGCAAGACAGGCTTTACTGTGGTGTTGAATATCCTGACCTAGGTCTGGAGGGTCAAGTTGTTGCAGCAACAAACATTTTATAGCTGTTTAAATACTGTTCTTGCTTTGCCAATTTTCACTCTAACATCAGTGTCTGTCCCGCCAACGGATTCGGAGAATTGTTCGGAGACCTGTGTTTATAAATGCTTGAAGCTTTTTCGAAACGGCTGCTGTAATCCGCCATGTTTCAGCTCCATATAGCAAGACAGGCTTTACTGTGGTGTTGAATATCCTGACTTAGGTCTGGAGGGTCAAGTTGTTGCAGCAATAAACATTTTATAGCTGTTTAAATACTGTTCTTGCTTTGCCAATTTTCACTCTAACATCAGTGTCTGTCCCTCCCTGCATGTCTATGATGCTACCGAGGTACGTAAAGCTATCCACCTCCTCCAGATTTGTTCCTCCCAGTGTTATTAGGGTGTTGCTTGATGTATTTATTTTAGGGACTTTTTCCCTTGTGGATGTTCAGGCCAACACAAGCAGAGAACTGTGCTACATAGTTAGTTTTCTCCTGCATCTGTTGCTGTGTGTGGGATATAAGGGCCAGATCATCAACAAAATCCAGGTCATCAAGTTGTTCTTGTGATTGCTATGTATGTAACTATATTTAATGTCTATTCATCTTCTAGATTGGCTACCTTCTTGTGATTGCTATGCCTGTAACTATATTTAATGTCTATTCATCTTCTAGATTGGCTACCTTCTTGTGATTGCTATGCCTGAAGGAGGAAATGAAGATGATGATCACAGTATCCCAGGTCTTGAGTTTAAGGTAAAGGGAGATACATTTTATTACAGTGATTATTTTAAATACTTGTCAATGTAGGAGAAAAAAATAAGAATTATCAGTGACTGTTAGTGCTTTTTTTTCTAGCAGAAGGCACCTTTTTCAGCACCTTTTTTCCACAGACTTTTTTATATTACTACCTGGAATGTTTTATCTTACTGCTTTTTTGGGTTGTGTTAAATATATATTCCGGTAGCTTTTTTAAAGAAAAATAAGCACTGTTGACAGTGGCATGTTAAGTAGGCATCTTTTAGATCACACCAAAATGTTCTTTTTAAACCTTTGGTACTGAACAGTGAATTGTTTAGATGTTTGTGTCATATAACTCAAGTTCCTCCACAAGATATGATAAGATAAAAGTGGTTTCTTTTCCTTGCTGCTGTAGTTTACATTGGTGATGACCAAGTACTAGTCCAAAATAGCAAAATAACTAATCTTCTAGTATAGTGTAGACAACACAGGCAAACTAGTAAGCCAACTAAAATCAGAAAATAATTTTATCACCAATTTTTACATGTGATTATATTTAGTAAATCAGATAATGATATTGCTGGAATAAAGTATACATACTGTTCATAGAAGCCTTTAATGAACAGATAGAGGCTTATTCGTTTTTCCTAACTGTAAAGCAGAATATTTTGGTGGACAGGCAGAAAAATAGGTAACAGGAAAAATCTATTGTATTTCTTATTTTGTACTCAATGAACTGCTCCCTCAATCAGAATTAGGCCACACAAAAAATTGCAGCCTCTAAACTCTACTAATCACAATTTTTTAGGAAAGAGACAAACAAAGTATGGTTTTTTAAATATAATATTTGACATCAGTCTGAATAGCTTGGTGTACTAGTTACTCCTTTCATGTTTCAGTTTGTTTCCAACAATCAGCTTTTCTACAAGTCTCCAAAAACACTTGGTATATTGAAAAAATTTTGACGTATTCCCCAGTTTTAAGTTCATGTGCACAATAGTTATATTTTGTTGCAAATTACCTTTCTTGTTGCAGTGGGCTGTCACAGTCAAAGATCATTTTCATATTTTAATATTATATTATTAGTATTATATATTGTTCTGTTTTGACCTGCTGCTTTCTATTAAAAAGCAGTGGCATAGCAAGGGGAGGGGAGAGTAGGGGGGTCAAATTGGAAAGTCCCCCCCCCCGGCCCCCACTTGAGGAGGGCCCCCAAAGTAATAATAATAAATTTATAATTTATATGGCGCTGTATTCCAGCAAGGAGCAAAGTAGTGTCCGAAATTGTTTTTTACATTAAAATTTACGCCACCACCAAAGATGCCAAGCCCCGCGGGTGCCAAAACCCTAGCTATGCCACTGTTAAAAAGCCTAAAATATTCTCAAACAATTTATTTTATCTTACAGTAGTTAAAGTTGTTTGAGAAGTTATGTAAAGTTCTTTTTCTTCTTTTTTGCTTCCTAATTTGGAATTGAATTTTGTGACATATTAAATTATTCTACATTGTTTAAATATAAAATTGCATCCTTCTTTTTTTTTGTTACTAACAGTACAATGGCTAATTTTTGGTTAATGGTCATTTCATTTTTTCAATTCTTTACTTTTTTTTTTAAACTGCTTTTTTCTTATCTGGTTTGTGCAAAGAACAATTCAGACAAAATGGAAAAAAAAAATGTGTACCTTAACTTGGTTGTGCATAAAAATATAAGAAATATTTTAGTGTCCTTTTTTTTTACTTAAAGAGCTGGATAGGTTACTTGGAGACACACAAGTTGATATTATTGGTAAGTCAAGCTTTATAAAGTCAAATTTAAAGTCAGTAAGAATTAAATCGTTAAGTCAAATTTAAGAATATGCATATCAAATGTTTTGACTTGGAATATTGTAGTTTGACACATAAGCAATGCTCTCAAGTTTTTAATCATAGAAGTAATAGAAAATCGTAGCATGACCATCACGATTTTAAATATTTAATTATGATTACTGTTTAGGTGCATTTGAACTGGCACAGGCTCAAAATTGCGACTGTCAAAACAGCGACTGTCACAATAGCGACTGTATCAAAACAGCGACCATCATAACAGCGTCTTCACCTCATAGCTATTTTTGTCTAACCATTCACCTATCACAGTGGTTCCAAACTTTCTTGATACATAGACCCCTTTTCATTGTTTGATCTAACCCAAGGACCCCAAGTGAAAATACTACAAACATGCATAGTGAAATAAAAACTCCAAAAAATGGCAGCATTTTGATGAAGTATTTATTGAAATTATAAATTTTGATTATAAATACAATTTAAAAACTATTAATGACTTAGATTAACTTATGCTACATACACACGCACTCATTCATATACAAACAACTGCTCAGTGAAATAAAATTATACCAACAGAGAATTAGAAATAACATTTTTTGTCTTAGCTACATAATATATAAATGAATTAAAAGGAAGATTTAAAACAGTGGGACGTGGTGGTCGAGAGGTAGCGCTCTTGACTGTCATACCGATGGTCACGAGTTCAAATCCACACGAAGGTGAGGATTTGTTCTCGGGGCCTGAGGAGTCCCCGAGTCACCCAGCTCCGAATGGGTACCTAACTAGACAATAGTTAGGCGGCTGGAGTAATGCGTGGAACCTCTATAGCCGTGGCCTGTGACCGCTGCATCACTTGCCAACAGATCATCTCTCATGGTCTGTGGACGCAATTATCTTCTGCATAGAAGGAGCGTCTGTATATCTAAGATAAGATAGAATAGAAAAGGTCAAGGCTATGTAAATTATGTGACATTTATCTCATTTTCATGAAGTATTTATTGAAATTAAAAATTGCATTTAAAATTAAATTTAAATCAATTCACTTAAGCTACAAATACACACATTATGCTGATGTACAGCAGTGATTCTTGTGTTCATTGTCACATATTTCTTCAATCTCTGAGTCAGAAAATGTGTATACACTGTTTAAAACACCAACATTTATTTATACACACTTTGAGTTGTATTTAATTTTATATTGCCCCTTCTCTACAAAAACCTACATGGCTTATCATCTCATTCTTTTCTTGATTTTATAAACTCCATTGTTAGTTTAGGCACATTAAGTTTTTCAAACATTATCACAAGCAAAACAAGATGGTCGCTATTTTGATGCAGTCGCTATTATGACGGTCGCTGTTTTGACAGTGTTATTTTAGATATACAGACGCTCCTTCTATGCAGAAGATAATTGCCTCCACAGACCATGACAGATGATCTTTTGGCCAGTGATGCAGCGGTCACAGGCCACGGCTATGAGGGTTTCACGCATTACCCAACCGCTTAACTATTGTTAGTTAGGTACCCATTCGGAGCTGGGTGACTCAGGGACTCCTTAGGCCACAGGAACAAATCCTTGCCTTCACATGGATTCGAATTCATGACCATCATTACGCCAGTCGAGTGGCTTGCCGCTCGACCACCGTATCTCTATTTTGCCCCCATGGGATTTGAACTTCCCTACTATGCAATCAAATAATTTTACCATAGAAATTATGTTGATAATCTTTCTTGACAACAATTTGTATTTTCTGGATAAGGTATAAAAATAAAATGTGTTTATTACAGAGAGAGAAATGAACATCATGCTTGACCTTCAGACAGCCATCCTAGAGCACACTCAAGTCTTACTCAATGTCATAGACAAGGCTGCTGAGTTGGACTGGTAGGTAACAGGTTGCTAGTCCTAGAGCACACTCAAGTCTTTGCTAGTCCTAGAGTTCACTCAAGTCTTTGCTAGTCCTAGAGCACACTCAAGTCTTTGCTAGTCCTAGAGTACACTCAAGTCTTTGCTAGTCCTAGAGCACACTCAAGTCTTTGCTAGTCCTAGAGCACACTCAAGTCTTTGCTAGTCCTAGAGCGCACTCAAGTCTTTGCTAGTCCTATAGTTCACTCAAGTCTTTGCTAGTCCTAGAGTACACTCAAGTCTTTGCTAGTCCTAGAGTACACTCAAGTCTTTGCTGGTCCTAGAGTTCACTCAAGTCTTTGCTAGTCCTAGAGCACACTCAAGTCTTTGCTAGTCCTAGAGTACACTCAAGTCTTTGCTAGTCTTAAAACACACTCAAGTCTTTGCTAGTCCTAGAGTTCACTCAAGTCTTTGCTAGTCCTAGAGCACACTCAAGTCTTTGCTAGTCCTAGAGCACACTCAAGTCTTTGCTAGTCTTAAAACACACTCAAGTCTTTGCTAGTCTTAAAACACACTCAAGTCTTTGCTAGTCCTAGAGCACAGGCAAGTCTTTGCTAGTTCTAGAGTACACTCAAGTCTTTGCTAGTCCTAGAGCACACTCAAGTCTTTGCTAGTCCTAGAGCACACTCAAATCTTTGCTAGTCCTAGAGCACACAAAAGTCTTACTCAATGTCATAGACAAGGCTGCTGAGTTGGACTGGTAGGTAAAAAGTTGCTAGTGAGTGTTGCTTCAGTCTGTTTCAAACATGTTGATAGAAAATCACTGCATCATTCTATTTCTAGTAAATGTTATTAATAGAATCAGTCAATTTCTAACATGTTGCTTGTAAATGTTGGTGTCTGCGTCAGTCTATTTCTTATTTAGGACTTTTGATTCATGCTATTAAAAATTGATTGATTCACTATATGTACCTAAATTTAAATTTTATTAATCTCATAACCTAACATTTCAATCGTCATTGGTAGTATTATCTTTGTAAAGGTTAATGCTAAAATGTTTGCTCTTTTCATACACTTATTTCATCTTCAAATAGCAGAGAGCACCATCCATAAAACCATCTCACTACTACTACCATCAGCTTCAATAACACATGATAATATCAACACTTCATTGGTTTGTTTCTAACCTGTTGACAAATTTTGTTAAATGTTCAATTCAAGTTTGATGGCTCTGGCCATATGTGCTGGTGAAGGTGCCTTTGTCCGACCCAGTCTTGTTTATGAAGAAGTTATTGACATCGAATCTGGAAGGTTAGTGTTGAACTTTCATGTGGAATTATAAACTTTATTGTCAAGTTTTAGTTTGAAACAACTACTTAACCTGCTGATCAATGTTCACTTTAAGCTGTTCAGCCATGCAGATATCTGACAGACGCCGCACAGCAGTTAAGAATTACAGCACAGCTAATTTTGTAAAATATTATTATTGTTTACTCATTTGCTTACATGTAAGTTTTAGCACCATAATCAAATCCACTCTAAAACTTCACTAAAAAAACTAGTGAACTAACCAAAATTCATGTGCTTTTTTTGTGGCTAGTAATCCATCATTGTTTACATGGTTCTCAGACATCCTTTACAGGAGCTTTGTTGCAGTCCATATGTGCCTAATGATACAAAAATGGGAGGGCCATACAGCAAAATAAAGCTGCTGACAGGACCAAATGCTTGTGGGAAAAGTGTTTACCTAAAACAGGTTGAAGTTCAGTTTTATTTGCCCATTTCCCTATCAATTGCTATGCTAAGATCCAATGTGTGAGAATGATTATCCAAATCACATGGGTGAGCTTAGGCTTTCACTCACATGTCTCCTTGAACTGAACAAATCCATATCACATATACTTCAGTACTGCTTGTTTATTTAAGTCCAACTACTCCACAGGTCGGAATAATTGTCTTCATGGCTCACATAGGAAGCTTTGTGCCAGCCCAACATGCCAACATAGGTCCAGTGGATCAGATCCTCTCTAGGATCAAATCTGTGGAAAGTGTGTCCTCAGGAATGTCCAGCTTCTTTCAAGATAACATGCAGATGACCGAAGCCTTGCGTTCAGCAACATCAAAGTCCCTTGTTATTGTGGATGAGTATGGCAAGGGGACAGAACCAGTGAGTTGTCCTACTCACAGTTTGAAAGTCAACTGTTACAAGTTGTACAACAGGCTGAAATAAAGCTTTATACAACAGGCTGAAATAAAGCTTTATACAACATGCTAAAATAAAGCTTTATACAACATGCTGAAATAAAGATGCTCATAAATAAAGGTTCATTTTACAGACAGACGGTTTGTCCCTTTTAACTGCCACAATAAAGTTTTGGATTGCCAAAGGATCATCCTGCCCATTGGTGCTGGTGTCAACCCACTACCACAGCATCATTCAACAAAAGTTGCTACCCAAATCAAGACTACTCCAATTTTTAGTAAGTCATAGGATTCTATAAGTCTCTTTATGTGTTAAAGCGCAGTAATGCGCGCCTTGCGTTATTTTCAAAGGGCGGTATAGCGCGCCTCGACAGAAATCTCTTTAGAAACAAAATTATAGAAAATAAAATCTCTTCAGTGCGTGAAAAAGGTGTATTCGACTTCCGGCAATTGCAGTCGTTTCCCTCGCTCGTGTTATCGCTCGATTTGCGAAGTTTTTTAGTATATTTTACTTCTTTTTTTTTTTTGCTATTGCGCTTTTGCAATACTTTATTACTTTTTTATTAATAAAATAATAGTACTAAACTACAGGTATAAATAGTTTTTAACTCAATACGGTCTTTTGAATACATAAAATAACCATTCTTATCCTAAAAGATGAAGTGAGTATGACAATAATATAAATGGATTTTACGCATTTTTTAAATTTCATAACCAGTTGATTGCAATTTGGGAAATTCTTATGGGGCTGAGACAGAAGTTTCCTGAAAACCTTATAACACATTAAGAGTTAAATATCTAGATAAATTTTTTTATACACTGTTTGGAAGTCTTGAGAAAAGACCTTCTTCAGTTTGGTGAAATGATCTTTGGTTATTTGAAACTGTAACTTTGACTTGACTTACAATTTATATAGCTGGTCTGAGAACAGCAGGAAACAAAAAACTTTGGAAAACCAATAATTTGCTATACAGAAACAACAAACCAGTAACTTGTTACACAAAATAACAAACCAGTAACTTGCTATACAAAACAACAAACCAGTAACTTGCTATACAAAAACAACAAACCAGTAACTTGCTACACAAAACAACAAACCAGTAACTTGCTATACAAAAACAACAAACCAGTAACTTGCTAAACAAAACAACAAACCAGTAACTTGCTATACAAAACAACAAACCAGTAATTTGCTATACAAAACAACAAACCAGTAACTTGCTATACAAAACAACAAACCAGTATTTTGCTATACAAAAACAACAAACCAGTAACTTGCTATACAGAAACAACTTTATGAAATAAAAAGTTTGTATTCCAAACACTTGGGATTGGGAATAGTGTGTGTGGTAAGTTACCTGAAATAGATCCCTATTTACTTAAATCTAGAACTTTTTTTCCATTCTTTATCCCTATATACTTAAATCTCAATAAGTATTTTAAAGGAGGTATGATTTAAATTTGTTGAGATTCCAACCCCATGACAACAGACTGTGTGAGTTATTGTTTCTATTATTTTATAACTGTTCACAGACACTAGAAACAGTGATGAATGGAGATGAACTGGTATTTCTCTATCAAATTAAAGAAGGCCACACCAGCTCAAGCTATGCCTGTAACATTGCATCACAGGTTGGTATGCCAGCCTCAGTTGTACAGAGAGGAAAGGAGGTAGGCCATACTCTATTTATACAAACCTTACCCTGTAGGCCATACTCTAATACAGCGGTTCTCAACCTAGGGGTCGCGACCCCTTTGGGGGTCGATCAGCCCTTTCCCGGGGGTCGCCGGGGCTCAGACTGTGGATGTCCTAGAAGCGGCGCTGCGGATGCGGCGATACGAGCGGCGGGCGCAGCTTACATAGCTTAGGCAGGGCGCCCGGCACTGTTCTATATCTCCGGTCTTTCTCTGCAGGCAGCCAATCGGAATCCAGCATTGGGCGCCGCCGAGCGCCACTAGGCCTTCCGGCCCCACAAAACGACGGATGGCTGTTCCATCAGCGGCGCCCTCTGACCTACCGCGCATGCGTGGTAGTCGGATCAGGGATGGCTGCAGAAGATGGAACAGCCATTGAAGTTAAGATCGGACAACACTTGAATTATTATTCATCGCTATTTGCATATATTTTTTAAATGTATATAACAAAGTATCCCATGACAATGGATCTTGTAGAGAAGATGCCTAAAAAAGAAAATATTGTGAGGATTTTTTACAGTATGGATTTAGTTCAATAATTACGGCAGGAAATGAGAAATCGCAATGTGTTATTTGTTGTGAAGTTCTATCAGCCGAATCTATGAAGCCAAACAAACTAAAACGCCATTTTGGTAGCAAGCATCCAAGCTTTGCCAGCAGGGATATCAACTATTTTAGAAGCAAAGCTGATGCACTCCAGAAAGCCAGAATTGACACTGGTGGCAAGTACTACAAACAAAATGCAGCAGCTGTTGAAGCTTCATATCTGGTGGCACTCAGAATCGCCAGAGCTATGAAACCTCACACCATTGGTGAGGATTTACTGTTGCCAGCGGCCAAAGACATTGTTCGAGTTATGATCGGAGACGAATTTGTTACAAAATTGAATGCAATTTCCTTATCCAACGACACTGTCCGCAGACGATTAGATGACATGTCTGCTGATATTCTTGGCCAGGTAATACAGGAAATTAAATCTGCTCCACTTCCAATATTTAGTTTACAGCTTGATGAATCTACAGACGTGGCAAACTGTTCACAGTTA
>MUZC01004718.1:216097-228161 GCA_002072015.1 Radix auricularia | reverse complement strand
CTTTGGAAGAAAAAAAATGGATAAAAATAATATTTACATGTTGCCTATCTTATCTGCTTTCTTTGAGGGAAATGGCATTGAACCAGACACAAAAATTACGATGATGATTTCTGTGAAAGAACACTTGCACATGCTTGAAGATGAAATTTCGACACACTTTCCAAATCTACCTGACACACCATTTGCACTTGCCAGAAGCCCTTTCACAGTTAAAGTTGAAGACGTCCCTGAGACAGCACAAGAGGAGTTCATTGAACTTATTAACAGCGATGCTGCGAAAACTGGTTTTTCTACAATGCCAGTTACAAAATTCTGGATCAAGTATTTGCAGTCATATCATATTCTGTCTGACACTGTGTTGCGCCTTCTTCTTCCATTTCCAACAACATATCTATGTGAAACAGGGTTTTCCAGCTTGCTGGTTATCAAGTCTAAATACAGAAGTAGACTTGCTGTGGAAGATGATCTTCGCTGTGCTCTTGCAAAGACTGCCCCAAGAATTTCTGATCTGGTGAGAAGGAAGCAAGCTCAACCTTCACACTGACGTTGGTTTTGTATGCATACTGTTGCAAAATGTAGCAGTGTAGTTTACTGTTGTTATATTAAGCCTGTTACCCATTCTACAAGACAATATTTCATTTATTTGTAATTAGAAATAAATAATTCACAATATATAACTACATTTTGTCTTTGTGATTAATCACTATGCTTTAATTATGTTCAATTTGTAGCAATAAAAATACATCCTGTATATCAATTATTTATATTACAGTTCATTACAGTAGCAAAATTACAGTTATGACATAGCAACGAAAATAATTTAATGGTTGGGGGTCACTACTACATGAGGAACTGTATTAGGGGGTCGCGGCATTAGAAAGGTTGAGAACCACTGCTCTAATACAAACCTTACCCTGTAGGCCATACACTAATACAAACCTTACCCTGTAGGCCATACTCTAATACAAATCTTACCCTGTAGGCCATCCACTAATACAAACCTTAGTCTGTAGCTGCGGTCATCCACTAATACAAATATTAGTTTGGAGGCAATTCTTACACACGTAACATTTAATCCTAATTGGAAATGGAGAACTTAAAAAGAAATTGAATTAAATTCATATTTTTGTTGAATGAAACAGGTGTCTTCACTTCTGAGTCAGTACAAAAATGTTCCACATGTGGAAGACCCTCAAACTGTCAAGCAGCATGAAATGTGAGTCTTACAGATGTTATCTTATCTGTTCCAGACGCTCCTTCTATATAGAAGATGTTATTTTCAAAAACTTCATATTTGAGATCACATTTATTGCCATCAATAGATTTCACATTAACAACAAAATTCCTTTGCAATAGGTTTACATTAATGCATGCGCTGTGTTTTTACTGTCAAACATACATGCCACCAATGTGGCTACAAAATACCATACTCATCTATTCTTCCTTCCACTTATAGGTCATCTAAGTCATTGACTAAAAAAAAATTTGCTCTAATTACTAGTACAAAAGCTATAATTCTAATTGTCATTATATAGCATTATAACACTTGTGTACTTACATGCCTTACATTTACATCTTCAGAAGTCAGAATCAGATTAAAACTTCACACACAAACAAGGTCAACTTAAAGCCTACGTGCCATCTGGTCCTATAATAATTCACACTGTGATCGAGTGGCAGTTTGCTCGACTGGCGTACCTATGGTCATGTTCCCGGCGCCTAGGGCGTCACCGAGCTCCGAATGGGTACCTAACACTAGTTAGGCAGCTGGGTAATGCGTGGAACCCTTATAGTCGTGGCCTTTGAACGCTGCATCTGTCATGGTCTGTGGATGCAATCATCTTCTGCATAGAAGGAGTGTCTGTATAGATAAGATAAGATAATTCAAACACAAATTTAATTTTATTTATAACCAAACCTACATGTTAACTAACACAAACTGCAAACAATGCAACAGAAAATATGGTTTTAAATAAATACAAGTGGCTAACATGGACTATGTCAGTCCAATATTACATTAAAAGCTCTAAGGTAATCCTGTTAGAATGAAACTAGAATCACTTTTATAAAGGTATATTTTAGTTAGTTTGGGCTGTTGGATGATATATTTTGGTCAATGCAAGTGAACAGAAAAGTGTTTTTTGTATGAACATGGTACTCATGTTTGTCTTAGTTTTTTTTTACCAGGCACTCATGTTTGTCTTTGTTTTTTTACCAGGCACTCATGTTTGTCTCTGTTTTTATACCAGGCACTCATGGTTGTCTCTCTTTGTCCACCAGGCACTCATGTTTGTCTTTGTTTTTTATACCAGGCACTCATGTTTGTCTCTGTTTGTCCACCAGGTACTCATGGTTGTCTCTGTTTTTATACCAGGCACTCATGGTTGTCTTTGTTTTTATACCAGGCACTCATGGTTGTCTCTGTTTTTATACCAGGTACTCATGTTTGTCTTTGTTTTTATACCAGGCACTCATGGTTGTCTCTGTTTGTCCACCAGGTACTCATGTTTGTCTTTGTTTTTATACCAGGCACTCATGGTTGTCTCTCTTTGTCCACCAGGCACTCATGTTTGTCTTTGTTTTTATACCAGGCACTCATGGTTGTCTCTGTTTGTCCACCAGGTACTCATGGTTGTCTCTGTTTTTATACCAGGCACTCATGGTTGTCCTTGTTTTTATACCAGGCACTCATGGTTATCTTTGTTTTTATACCAGGCACTCATGGTTGTCTCTGTTTTTATACCAGGTACTCATGGTTGTCTCTGTTTTTATACCAGGCACTCATGGTTGTCTCTGTTTTTATACCAGGTACTCATGGTTGTCTTTGTTTTTATACCAGGCACTCATGGTTGTCTCTGTTTGTCCACCAGGTACTCATGGTTGTCTTTGTTTTTATACCAGGTACTCATGGTTGTCTTTGTTTTTATACCAGGTACTCATGGTTGTCTTTGTTTTTATACCAGGCACTCATGGTTGTCTTTGTTTTTATACCAGGCACTCATGGTTGTCTTTGTTTTTATACCAGGCACTCATGGTTGTCTCTGTTTTTATACCAGGAACTCATGGTTGTCTCTGTTTGTCCACCAGGCACTCATGGTTGTCTCTGTTTTTATACCAGGCACTCATGTTTGTCTCTGTTTGTCCACCAGGCACTCATGGTTGTCTCTGTTTGTCCACCATGCACTCATGTTTGTCTGTTTGTCCACCAGGTACTCATGGTTGTCTTTGTTTGTTCACCAGGCATGAGAAAATCGTTGAGGCCTTTTTAGGGCTAGACTTAGACAATGATGACATCCAAGCATTCTTGAAAGATTTTGTTCTTCCCGTGGTGAATGAATCAGCTGCTAATGATCAGAAATCTTCCAAGAAGTCTCAACAGGTTTGTTATATTATTTGTATGTTGAATGAAGCTACTGCTAGTGGTCAACAATCTTCCAAGAAGTCTCAACAGGTTTGTTATATTATTTGTATGTTGAATGAAGCTACTGCTAAAAGTCAACAATCTTCCAAGAAGTCTCAACAGGTTTGTTATATTATTTGTATGTTGAATGAAGCTACTGCTTGTGGTCAACAATCTTCCAAGAAGTCTCAACAGGTTTGTTATATTATTTGTATGTTGAATGAAGCTACTGCTAGTGGTCAACAATCATCTAAGTGAATTAAGTTTTCTTTATTATTTAAAGTTATAAGTGGTTTCAAACATCCTCTGCCATTGCTTTGTGTAATGGATAATTTTGAATCAAAATAAAGCTTTTGGGTTTTTATTCTATAACATGATCTGTGTAACTAACTTGTATTCTATAACATGATCTGTTAACTATTTTGAACTCTATAACATGATCTCTTAACTAAATTGTATTCTAAAACATGATCTGTGTAACTAACTTGTATTCTATTACATGATCTATGTAACTAACATGTATTCTATAACATGATCTGTGTAACTAACTTGTATTCTATAACATATGTGTAACTAACATGTATTTTATAACATGATATGTGTAGCTAACTTGTATTCTATAACATGATCTGTGTAACTAACTTGTATTCTATAACAGGATCTGTGTAACTAACTTGTATTCTATAACATGATCTGTGTAACTAACTTGTATTCTATAACATGATCTGTGTAACTAACTTGTATTCTATAACATGATCTGTTAACTAAATTGTATTCTATAACATGATCTGTGTAACTAACTTGTATTGTATAACATCTGTGTAACTAACTTGTATTGTATAACATGACCTGTTAACTAACTTGAATTCTATAACATGATCTGTTAACTAACTTGAATTCTATAACATGATCTGTGTAACTAACATGTATTCTATAACATGATCTGTGTAACTAACGTGTATTCTATAACATGATCTGTGTAACTAACATGTATTCTATAACATGATCTGTGTAACTAACATGTATTCTATAACATGATCTGTGTAACTAACATCTATAAGAAAATTATTTTCCTCTGGAAACATTTCCCAATCCTGATATCTATGTTGATTATATTATTTTAAAATGTGTATATACTACTGTTAAATGCATATTAATTCTAATAATTAATTTTTTATGTTCCTAATTATAATTAATTTTTTATGTTCCTAATTACACCACACATAATTGAATCATTTTCAACAAGTTTTTCGAGAAGGAAAAGCCCTGATAAACATGCTCATAAATATAAGGGTTCATTTTACAGACAGACGGTTTGTCCCTTTTAAATGCCACAATAAAGTTTGGCTCTAGATCTTTGAAATAATTAGGAGTTTTAAAATATAGTTTTTGTTCATATCTAGCAATTGACTTGTTTGTGAGCAAATGACTTATTGTTTGTCTGACATTACAGAGTTCAGAATCAGCCAAAGCAAAGACGAGCAATGATGATGAGAGAGAAGTTCCCATGAAAGTGAAACAACCTGAGCCACATGAAGGGACTAAGCCTTCTGTTCATCCATCTCTAACAACAGGCTGGGACACTTTGACAGAGTCTACACTCAAACTCAAAGGCATCAAAAGGCATTCAGTAGCCAGCACTTTATTATCAAACACACCTATGAACCCTGTGACAAGATGTAACAAACAACCCCAAAGGAATCTGTCATCAGATGAAAATATCCCTGCTAGGAACCCTGTGACAAGAAGCAACAATGAAAATATCCCTGCTTTGAACCCTGAGACAAGAAGCAACAAACCACCTGTAGGAGGTCTGTCATCAGAAACCCAAGCCAAGAAAGCAACATCATCAATTTGGGTGAGACATTTCTCAGATAAGTCATCTGTTGGTGACTTACAAAGCTCAGCATGCAGGGGAACTTGTGTGTCTGGTCAGTCAAGTCACCAAAACCCCACAACAAGTAGCACGGCGTCACCTGGGTCAGGGGCCACCAGCAGTGTGGACACTGAAGACAGGCCAACATCTGCGTACCCCATCAAACCTCAAAGTCTGAGCTCCACATCAGCTGCTAACAGAGCAAACAGAAAACTTGATTTAAGATTTTTGTTTAAAGCAAAGAAAGCCAAACTGGACGATGGTGCTGAGAGTCTTTTGTCTGGTGGGGGCCCAGCAGATCAGAGATACAACATGATGTCAACAACTGCAATCAAGAAAGAAAAATTAGATCAAGAGGGCTTTTCAACCACTGGCAGCAATACTGCTGCCCCAGAAACATCAGATGCACCTGACAGACAGACTTCAACAGACCTTAGCACCTGCACATATACATCATAATCATTGTATAATATGACAGACTTCAACAGACCTTAGCACCTGCACATATACATCATAATCATTGTTTAATATGACAGACTTCAACAGAACCCATCACATAAACACCATTTTTTGGTGTAACAAAACTTAGCACCAGCACATTAACATCATTGTTAAATGGAAAACTTCACTTCACAAAAGGTTTAGGGCCCTACAATAATCTGTACTTCTTTCTTAACCACTTTGTTGAATATATTGTTAGATTTTGTTTTTTAATTTTTAAATCTTATCAAATTAATTTAATTTACAGAAACTAATATTACAAACAATTTTTCAATATTCCACAAAATTGTTACTGTAAAATGTTAAAATGATTTTCATTTCATGGTTAAGTTGACTGAGTTTATGGTTAAATAAAATCCATAATTTTATCACCAAATAAACTCAAGTCTGTAATGTTTGTCTGGTAGTTCTGTTAATAAGAGAAGAGTGGATTGGGGATGTGACAGTGGTAATGATTGTTGACATCATGTGGACATGGGTTGTAGAGATGACCATGATAATGGTAGGATTATTTTGGTTGGTTTAAAGTTGAAGGAAAGTCAGTTTGTTGTTTTATCATCTCTCTTCGGTGGTAGAGAGTAGGCATTCTCATGAGCGTCGCTGGGGTTGGTGTCTCTCAATTCCTATCCTACATTCTCTCCCCTGTACGGGACACCTCTGAGGCCATAAGCTGGGTATTAATATCGGCATCCTTCTGTCTCGTAAAACGATGGTGCATTACTGTTGGTCTGAGCTGCATTTCCTGGTGTGGCTGTGCAGTGCTATTCCTGAGTGACAGTGTTTACCACAGCTTTTGCACACGAATTCTGTGCTTCCCAATGTTTTAGCCTTTCTCCTAGCTCTTCTGTCTGTAGCCTCCTCCATCCTTTGCTCCTCGGCTACTATGACGCCCTCTTTTACAACTGTGCACCACGTCTTTCGCCTTCAGTAACTTACACTCCCAGTTGCTTGTGCGTATTATGGCTGCTTTCATGTTCTTTTGGCAGATATCTTTAAATCAAAGACGTGGGTGACTTGTCTTCCTCTTTTCCGATGCCAGTTCTCCACATAGGAGGTCCTTTGGGATGCGGCCAGGACTCATTCCTTTTACATGTCCTAGCTATCTCATGCGTCTTTCATTAAGGATTGAGAACATGCTTTGGATATTGGCACGCATCAGGACCTCACTGTTTGGCTCTTTATCCTGCCTGCAGACTGCCACTTAATGCCAATGATGCGACGCAGGCACCTCAAGTGGAAGCTATTAAGTTTGCACTCAGGGGATGTATAAGTGATCCATGTCTCGCTTCAGTATAGCAGCGTACTAATGACGCAGGCTCGATAGACACACATTTTGGTTTTCTCCGTTAGCTTGGTGTTTTGCCACACCTGTTTATTTAGTTTAGCCAATGTGGCAGCTGCCTTGCCAATTCTACTGTTGATTTCATTTGGACAGTGTGTTGGAGACTTTGTACCCCAAGCAGTGGCGGCGTTAGGTAAGCGCGGGGCCTAGTGCCAGCAATGACCCCGCGGGGCCAGAGTATTAGTAAAGATCGCTAAGCACCAGTATGCTATGGTATTTAAAAATATGGTCTATAAACAACGGTTTATTCTTATCGAAAAATGACGTGCCGGTTACGACGTGATTTAAAAGGCAATTTATTGGCAGACATATTGCAAAAAAATGCGTTTTGCTAATTGAAAGTGAACTGTGGATGTCGAAATGCAGGATAGCTTGACCCTAACTTATTACAATAGCGAATCACGTATTATTAGCCATGCGGTAATTAACATTTGACAGACATGCATGTTTTATGACTGTTTTCCACTAATACTAATAGATGTCAAGTTCCGTGGTTTCTTCTTATGTACAGTTAGTAAACCACTTACCACTCACAGACGAAAGTTCACTTTTCTTGCCTTCCTGGCGGAGAATTCGTTGATCAGATTTTTGTCCAAATTTGTGGCAACGTCTTTTTCGATTGATAGAATTGCCAGACCGCAAAGCATCTCTTGAGACATGGTTGATCTCAAATAGTTTTTGATTAACTTCAGTTTGGAGAAACTTCTCTCGGCACTTGCGACGGTCACAGGAACGGTCAGCAAGATTCTGTACGCCACCGCGGTGTTTGGAAAGGAACCCCGCACAGTCCACAGGTACTGAAGGCACTGTATGGCTGTACATACACTTTCAGGCACAATTTCTCGAAATATTTTGAGTTCCGCACACAAATCTGCTCCGTCCAAATATTGTGACCTCTCTGAGCGCAATGCTAAGTCAAGGTCCATACAACATTTTAACAGGTCTTCATCATGCAATCGTCGCATCATGTTTACGTTGTACAGAAATCCGAAGAGGTCATCGTATTGTTGAAGTTGTTCTAACCGCGTGTTCATGGAAGTGATTGCCTGGTCCACAGTGGACAAGAAGTATCCCGTTCTGAATGTCTCCTCAGGTGATAACGTTGCTTTCTCCCTACTTTCATAGTAAAACTTCATCTTCCTTCGTCTGTTTCTTCTATGTTTAAATATTTGTTCCACATCCATTGAGCTTGCAATTTCCTTTGCAGTAATCATTGCAGAATGAAAACCAGTGTCTCGATACTTTGTTAGGAAAGATACGAGTCCTTTAACTTGTTGAATTGCTACATCCAGTTGCATATCAGCTGATTGCAGCATTTTGCTCACAGTATTAGCAGCGAAAAGAAGGTCATACCATATGACAGTGGCAAGGATGAACTCAAAATTTCCCTTTTCAAAATTTGCAAGGGACTCTGCTTCAGCTTTTACCGTAGGATCTCTGGTCTCATCTGCTACAGTAAACTGGGCATCTCTTATTTCACTCATTTGGTACCGCAACGCTTTCACACTTTCAATGCGGCATTCCCATCGTGTGTCTGACAACGATTTTGTAGTGACTTCTGTCGAATTTTTCTCTTAGCTTGCGTTTTTTTTAGCTTTTTCTGCGCCTGAGTCATATTTGCGAAATCTATCGCGATCTCTTCCACTCATGTTGATATCGTACAGAGAAATCACTTTGGTGACGCTAATTAATGTTTCCGATCGCACCACTACCGAGACACTGCCATTCCGATGACACAGTTTTCTAAAAATAACTATTTTAGTAAATCTATTGTGAATGACGTGTACACAAATAAAGGGGATTGGCTGAATGGTACATCTGACCTATTTTCCGCTAACGGTGTAATGCTTTCAAAGACGTCTAGAGCTACGCTACGGAATTTGACCTTCAAAAAGGATTACAAGAGTGCCTCTTTCGTTTCTTTACAACCGTTTCCAGCATACGTTCTACCATCCACTCTTTGGTTCTACATGTATAGGCTATTAACCAGGACGAGACATGTTCTGGACCGAAACGCGGGGCCTACCTAAGCGCGGGGCCTGGGGCAGTCGCCCCAGTTGCCACCCTCAAACGCCGCTCCTGACCCCGCGTAGGTGAAGCTGTCCACAACCTCCACATTTTCATAGCCGATATTGATTGTAGGAGAACTTATGTGTTGGGCCATGATTTTGTACTTTTCAAGCTGATTTGCAGACCGAATTCTTTGCAGGCATTGGAGAAGCTTGACACGAGTTGTTGCAAACTAGTTTCTGTGCGTGCTATCAGTGCCGCACCGTCTGCAGAGAGTAGCTAACGAATTAGGACATCGATGTTTTGGTTTGGGCTCGGAGGCGGGCAGTGCTGAAAAGTCCTCCATCATCTCTGGTGTGTAACCAGATTCCATCAGCTATCCTTAAATGCGTATCGAAGCAGTACAGAGAAGAATATTGCGAACAGTGTTGATGCAAGTACACCCGTCAATTATTCTACTTTTATGGGAATTTAAGGCCAGTGTTTGAAAGAGACAATACACTGGTTCCAAGTGATGACAATGTTCTTGTAGTTTTAACGTGAAATCATCCAGCACCAAACCATACTCATAACTTGGCACACTTGCCTTCAGTAGTCATTTGACATAGTCAGATGAGTCAATCTAGTCAACTAATTCCAGTGCCGACTTTAGGCATAGGCAAATGCTTAGAGCCCCCGATTAGTCTCATCATTAGTTGGGGCCTCGCACAAAAATATTTCCAAATTTATTTATTTATTTTTCGATTACATTTGCCACCAAATTCACTTCGGCTAGGGCCTCCAATTGCCTTAGGCCGGCCCCATTTCACTCTACTCTGCTAAAACACCCTCTCTATTTCTCTCTACTAAAACACCTTCTCTATTTCACTCTACTAAAACACCTTCTCTATATCAGTGTTCACTCTGCTACAAGACCCTCTCGATTTCATTCTGCAGCTAATTGCTGTCTTGTACCACTCAGCATGACCATCGTGCGTTACTTGGCCGGTCTTCTCCCCATCTTTCAGAGTTTAGAGTTAATTTCGGTCATATCACAACTTGAGGCTCATCTCATACTCATAGCACGCTACTACAGCCGGGGGTGGTGGGGGTAGTTGGCCCCGCTCAACGCATGAAGACGTCTCAAGTGACGTGCATGTCTTGAAGAATGTCAGAAAATAATCAAATTCGGGTTCTAATTTTTCTCCAGGAACAAAAGAGGAGAAAAAAAAAAAAGAAAGAAGACTACCATATTTTAGAGCTGTCTCTAAGAAAATAATATACAGTCTACCACTTCAGCCACTACCAGTACATATATTTTAGTATATTACTTCCACAGTTAAGATACAAAGTAAATAAGATAACGGTTTGGGAAACGTTTACTATTTATAGTTTTGGAAGATACAAGTCGTAGCATTAGGCGCAAGGATTCACTAGTGATAAATGCATTTGGAATTTCTCGTGCCGACTTTTCCTTAAAATAGACTATGCTACAAATTGGCTATAATTAGGGCTCTACTCGGTTTTATGGATAGCGGTTCATTTATTTACTTAGGACTTGTTCACTGACATCACCATTTAGTCCAAGTAGTTGCTCGACACCATTGGGTGGCTAACAGGTGTGTTTTAAAATCCTCTTTGTCGTTGTAAAAATAAAATCCTTGACTTTTTATCCACAACTTAAAATTAAAGTGCTCCAAAAATAAGATTTTTTTATGTGTGGAGTCTTGAAAAAGACGAATCTGAGATTTCAAAATCATATTATGAGTTACTAGAATATCAAGATTTGCTAACTAATAGCGTGTATATTTAGGAAAATCACTAACACTACATGACTAATGCACAAAATGAAATCATATTCCAAAAGTATAATCAGGACGTAGTTGTATATTGGCATCATTTTTTATTTTATTTTTTTTAAATTATAATTTTATTTTGACTGTAGGCGTACACCAACTAGTAAGTAAACATCACAATGAGTCACAATAGGTTATTTAAACGATTTCATAATAATACTATTCCTGTCTATCCAAGTCACCATCTCTATCTCCATGTCAGCAACTTTCTCAATAATTTTAGTCCTATAACTGTAAAGACTCTAAATTTTGGGGCACACTTATTCTGAGTCGACGCGGGGGTGACACAAAGTTTAAAATGGTATATTTTCCTTTTATTGGACACTGGCGAACTCGGAGCAGGTCTATGGGTAAGTTGTGAGGGGGTGAAACCATACTGCACTGGCACTGGGTGACACCAACCCTAGTGACGCCTCTGGATTTATTAACTGATATAACTAAAAACTCTTTTTTTAAAATTTTATTATTTTAAAAAAAAAACGTTTTCCCTTAATGGGGAAGGGGAGCCTACATTTCATTGTTGACATAACTGTAACAGCTCTAATTTAGTTATTGTATTTGCTGTTTTATTATTGTTTGTTTTTTTAATTTAAAAAATATAGCCATAGTGCCAGTAGCACATCTAAATTTTGTGGTAATATAACTGTCAACTGTAACAAATCCAAATATTAAAGTCTTTTAATGTATAGCCTACAACATGTATTTTTTTCTGATAAGACGCGTTATTTCAAAACAACCCAGTGTTGGTTATGTTCCTATGCCGTTATACAGCTTAGGACTGCAATAAAACGTGTAAATGAATTCAAGAGGAGAACAAATGTGCTGATAAAATAACAAATTTAAAGCTTAAATATGAGACGATATTAAAGCGTAAACGTTTAGCTTTTGCCTTCATCTGTACAAATAAACAAAACTATCTTAATTTACACAATTTAATCATCTCTACCATGATAAACAAAGAGAAATAATGTTCACAACTCCCAACAAGAACAAAAACAAGGAATGATCAGTGTAATTTAATTACTGGCCACTAATCCTAATCACGTGCGCATTTCGACTTCTATATTCCAGTTGGTGGTCGCGGCGGGGGGGGGGGGGGG
>MUZC01004718.1:190287-207816 GCA_002072015.1 Radix auricularia | reverse complement strand
AAAAAAAAAAAAAAAAAAGCCGAATGCGAGCCAAAGTTTGGCCTCCGTTAATATAGACATTGAAGTTACATTTTCACGGGTACCCGGGCGGAATTTTACTACCCGGGTAATCTGATGGCAACGGGTACCCGTTGACAGGCCTAGCGGTGACGCGCCATCGTCTTCCAAGATTTAAGTAGTTTCAAATATGTACATATTTACATAGACAATTTATTAAGCAGTTTTTATACATCAGGAGCAGGGGTGAAACTTTTTTGGTTTATGTTATAAATGTATGTTCAATATAATACACACCCCATGACTGACTAACATGAACATTTACATGTTACATATAGATTATCTAAACATCAGGGCTGCAGAAATTAACGATTAATTTCTTGATTAATTGCAGAGATTAATCGTTAAAAATTTTGATAGAAATTCAATTAAATTTTAAGAAAATATTTCTAAAATTCTTTTTCAGTTTATCAAATAAATAATTAATTATCTTTTTTTAACCTACAAACTTTTCCAGCTTATCTAATAAATTTATTTAGATGTGAAAAAAAAACGAAAACAAACATGATGTTGAATGACAGAGGAAATAACTCATTAAAACAAAAAATGTCAATTACGTTTTTGTTATTTCTCTTGAGGTTTTCATTTGTATTTTACTGGCTAAAAGTGTTCTAACAATTTTTTGTGGTCCATTGGTTGAGAGCTCGTTCAATATCATGGATGACATTATTGAAGCTGATCGGTCAAGGATGACCCATTATGAGGGCTTGGCAATAATTAAAAGCCACCTTAAGGCCAAGGGTGAAAGTGCCTGCACCATGACAGTATCTGACTCCATGAGAGCAACTGTTTACTCCGCCAAACAGCGCCTATTAGAATTTTTTAAAGAATTATATGAAGAAACTGTGAAGTCAAGTACATCAATTGTTGCATCAACCTCAAGTATTCAACACACATCAGTACCACCAGCCTCAGCTTCAGCAATGCCTGCCACATATTTAAATGTGCCACCCTCAACTGTTTCATCTTCTGTTTCAGTGATGGCATCTGCTGTGACATCATTGTCATCTGGTGTTAAAACTTTACCATTACCTCAAGACATGCCTATACAAAATTTATCCAGAAAGAGAAACAAACAGATCAACAAACATCATCTATAACTAAATTTTTCAAAAAAAAAGTAATCTACAAACACATATTTTTATAACAATTTCTTAAACTTATTTCAACTTTGTTATGTCTATGATTGCTGTTTCTTATTTCAACTTATGTTTCCCTAGGTGTAATGCCAACCATTTGTTTGTCATGAAATGCATTATTATAGTTTCTGGTCTATTAGTCCTATGATAAAATGAGAATGTGAACATTTTAAATATGGAACAGATATATATGTAATTTTAACACTACAGTTTGATGCATTTTTTTCAAATTAAATATCTGTTAATGCCAGAGACTTGATCCTTCTTTTTATTATTTTTATGTATTAATAATGTATTTAAACGCAAAAATTTTGATATTGTATTAATATTAAGCATTATACGGCGTCCCGCCGCGTTACGTAGGTTTCAGGGTTCACAATTTTTTAAAATGGAGTTTCAGGGTTCAAACATTTTTAAAAAAGGGATTTCAGGGTTCACAGTGGTCAGTCGGTGGCACCCGTTTGTATCTAAATATGTGTTACAATTAATAGTTGATTTAAGTTTAATGACTTAGTAATTACTAAAGTAATTTTCCAATATTTTTAATAGTAGTAGTAATTAAAATTTTAAACCAAACCTTAAGGCATGGGGTAGAAAATAGTGTGCAAGGTCAGGAGGGTGTGAGTGACCGTGGTATAAATATGGAATTATAAAATCATGTTGGCCCTCTTTCTTACTGATCACTTAGGTGATAGTGGTGTGAGTAGGGCCTTAAGGATCTGTGTACTGTGTTTCCTGTTAAATTTAATTTACGTAGACATCAGTAACTGATTACCTTGGTGTTCAAATTAATCATTATATGAAATATAGTCCTCCACTACCTGCATTTCTTTGTGTTTTCATTAGCTGTCAGTTAGGATGTGTGCAGCATATGCATGTAATATTATAATATTTTACTATAATACTTAATAAAAAATAACATTCAAGATAGCCACCACTTGGTTACATTTATAAATTATTTAATTATCAGATATTCATAACATAAAATATTAGTGCACATCATTGTAAGGGAACTCAGTTATTTAAATATAACCTGCAGCTTGGCACAGATATTTGTGCATTTTGTTTTTAAATCATTTGCTGTTTTTATAGCAATTATATTTTACAACATGTATTTATCTTTATTGTACTACTACTTAATAAATAACTTAAAATATGTATTTATTTTTATTGTACAACTAGTTGATAAATAACTCCAATACATTTATTATCTTTATTGTACTTCTTGATAAATAATTTTATATTTTCAGCCTGATGATGTAGTCAATGTTGCTACTGATAAGATCAACAATTTGCTGGAGTCGTTTATGGGTATCAATGACACAGAATTAGGTATTTATTGCATTTTGCTCCCATTTAAACTTGACTGTTAATAAATGCTATAGATTTCATTTAGTCACTCCATATACAATTTCAAGTGCTGAAAATTATATTGAAATTCATGTGATATAAATTTAAAAAAAATTAATCTTTGCTCATTAAATCCTTGCACATTTTCCAATGAAATCTCTCTATTGTTATCTAATGATCTGGCTCAAAGTCATTAGATACCAATATTATTATTTTTTGCATGCTGATATTTTTAAAGAATTTATTGATGGGTTATCCAATGACTCCAGATTACTGGTGTAATTTTTTTTAAAGTTTTACATATTCTTATAGTAGTAGATATAAATTTTGCCATACATTGCCTAACAACTATGTCAGTTAAATACATTTTATTTTCAGCCCAAACAATCTGGGAAATAGGAAGAAAGGCCAACAATCCAAGTGACTTTGCCATCGGAGTTGATGATTCAGATCTTGGCATGTTTGGGTTTACAGATGATTTTGTCTTTGATCTCTGGGGAGCAATTTCAGACGCAAAGAGTGGCAGATTAAATCAGGTGGCCGCAGATTTTAATGAGCAGTTTTAATACTTGTTGCCTTTTCTTTTAAACTATTCACTTAGTGTATTCACTTGAAAAATATGTCCCACCAACGTAACATTTTCCTCATTCATCAACTGTAAGCAAATATGCATATTTTTTATGGAATTGTTACTGGTCTTGGATTTCTTTTAGTTAATGTTGAAACTATAGATTTGTTTGATGATAACAATTCACAGTGGAAGAACATTATTGACTGTAGATTGCAAGCTTTAACTTTAATATTCCATAAAAATCCTAACAACATAGTTTTTTGATTTGGTAATTCCCAATGAAAAGTTTTACCATATGTTGATAAAGAACAATGACATTGACACTGCTTCATGTGCATTGTTATTGAACAGATCTTACTTCAAATACTTTTAATGTCTTCAGCATGCTAAAAATACATATTTATATTAAATATTTATAATGAAGTTTTAAATATTTTCAATTGACTTTAAGGTTAAATGAAAAGTTTTTTTTCTCCAAAATAATTGAGCGAGATTTTTTAAAAAGTTACTACAGAGTTTTCTTTTTGAATCTTTGTTTACTCCATGTGTAAGACGGAGTACAGCATGGTTCTCTCTCTAATGCTGCCTGTGATGTCAAAACATTTTTTGTTGTTCTGTTACAAGATATTTACGAAGGTTGTGAAATTTCTGTCATTGCTGCCTAACTTAACATTCCTTTCTATTTATAACGTTGTATATCTTTGATGGCCTTATATTCTTTATTATTTCACACACTCATTAGACAAGAGACAAGTTGATATGTAGGGCAGTGCCTTTAATAAAATCTGGTCATTGTTGAGATCTTAATTTTTAAAAATTAATCAGCTCCTTAATTAGTGATGAAAAAACATTTAATGAAAATTGCATTGATATTGAATGTTCTAAATTTTGTTACCTACTTAATTTATTGTCTTGGAAGATCTTTCAATGAATTTTTATTAGGAATGGGCTGAATTTTTCCCTCTAAATTAGTTTAAATATCCTAACTAAATCAGGCTCACTTAACTGAGGATATACATTGATACAAATATCTTCTGTATCTAGATCTCCCTTACATGAAATATTATAATTTATTATTGACAGAAGGTTTGTTTAAACCTAATGTTATTGTCTGTGCCATTCCTTGTCAAGTTAATTCAAACATGTTTCAGGAAGATGTGATGGTTTGTAGAAAAAGGGTTTTTAAAAAAAACATAAGACACTAAACTCAGTTAATTTATGCCTGACACATCAAAGCCTTACTAGTAAATTATCAGAGCCTGGAAGTCAGTCAATATGCATTGATGAATGAAATTGTCTTTCTATACACCTTTGCTCATTTTGTTTGTCATCTTTGAAAATCTTTTTAGTTATTAGATGTCTTTTCTCATAATACTTTATGTGCGTACAAAGTATGATTTTTCAGAAATTAGTTTCCTGTATAAATGTCAAAATAAACATTCCTATGTTTACATTTTTAATTCAAGTTTTAAAATAAATCTTTTTCTATTTTGGGGATGTACCAAACTATATGATATATGAATGTGAAAAGTAAGCATTGTGATTTTTGTTTCTGAACTTACAAAGTTTTTAAAAAACCTTCTACTATATGCTTGGATAATTTAATGTTCATATCTATTGTAAATTCAACAATTCTATTAGTCTTATATTTAAAAAGGCAGGATTTCAAAACCCTTGTATTGTGGAATCTTAGATTTTTATTGCATTGCTACTGTACTGTACAGGCTACAGGTAAAATATAAATTAAAAATTATTTTTTTTGGTGTAAGCTGTTTCATAATTCTTCCCCCCCCCCACCCCCCACGATAGTAACAGTATTTAAAATGAATATTTTCCAACAGACTAAAACAATGTGAGAATTCCCTTGAGGTTAATAATTTGTGATGACTTTGTATTGCTGTTAAATACCGGTACATTCCAATGTTTACTCGTTTCATTCAAAATATTTATTTTTAGACCAGATTATATTTTTACACTAAAAACAATCTTATTGTGAAAATAATATCATGATTGACCGTGGACTTATTTTGTTGTAAAATATGTGGATCTACTTATTGTACTTATGTTAAGTGTTATATTCTCATTGACAAAATATGATTTTGTGACTGACTTAAATTTCTTAGACAAGTTAAAAATAAATAACTGATAAAATCCAGTGTTGGCAGTAATTTGAGTGTCAACCAGAAACATTTGTCTGTCTCATTGGACAACGTCCTGTGGCTTGGTCTGGTTAAATAACACTCAGTTTATCATGGAGACAAAAATAACTAAAATTTACACCTCAAGAGTAAAGTGAGGTCAGCCAAAGATTACATGACAAAATAAATAATACCAGACTGACTTGGTCGGGGTGGAGAGGTTTTCAAGGAATGAAATAAGTGACCAGAACTGTTGGTTGTGACCAGAGCTGTCAGCTGAATATTTTTTAAAGGTAATCCTTCAAAGCGAACTTTATTTTGTTCCATGAATGAAATAAATGACCATCTGTGAGTTGAATATTTTTTAAAGTTATCCTCCAGAGCAAACTTTACATTTTTTTGTATGAAGCCCTTAACTTTAGATGTCAGGTTGCAATCAAACCACAGACGACATCAAGCTATGACACAAAAACTAGATTTGAAACAAACATCAAGTCTGGTGAAAGTTCAAGCTATGCAATACGTTCGAAAGCTTTTCCTGACTTGGTAATATAAGCCATGTATACTTAAACTTTTAGACATTATTTACTTCCTCAAAGTGCAAGAAAATATCTCCTACCCATAATTAATATTGAGACTCTCATTGATGATTGTGTTTACAGGTTTACTACCATTGAAATAAGTTTATTTCTTAATTGCATGAGCTCTGCCAGGAGGGTATTTTCAATTCAATTTTTTAATTCTGTGACCTCTGTATTCAAGCATTCATTGTGATACTGAAATAATTTTTGTGTTCAAACCCGTCATCTCTGTGTGTTGCTGTTTGAAAAAGAATTGGTTTGAACTAAGTCTTACACCCGAGTCTAGTTATGCACATCAAACTTACTAGTTAGTCTTTGGGAATCCTAGTTCTTTAATTAGATGACCTTCACCTAAACACACAAGTAGTTTGTGTTTGATGTATTTCTTTATAGTTTATAGAGATCTTGGTAAAAAAAAATATTTTATTATCTGATGATTTCCAAGTCAGAAGGTGTACATAATTATTTTTTAAAAAGATAATTAATAAATAGGGCTGTACTGGATTCTAATTTTTTTAAATCAGCCCAGAGCCGGATTTATGAAGTGAAATCTGTCCGGAGACTGCTTTGTAAAAATGGCCAGATTCCGGATTTGCTGGAGCCGAAATCAGGTACACCCCTAATAATTAATTGCCACTGAATGGTAGTGCAACAATTTGTTTTTAAGAATTAATTATTCAATGTTAAATCTTTCCAACAGAACATTTTTACTTGTATGTAGGTAACAGTTGTAATTATTTAATCATCAATAATACCTTTATATTACTCATTAACTTTTAACTATTGAAAATTTCATTTTTTACATTTTTAAAAGATCTATTGAAAATTTAAGTTTCAGGTATGTTTTTGTCTAATTAATTATGCATACAGATATTAATATCAATGGTAGCCATTTAATTAAGCTGGTCATCACAACTAGCAGTTACTGAACTTACTGATACCATCTTCTCTGATAGGTATGTTCAGCTTTACTTACTTTTATTGGACTTATGAGTTCAGTTACCTTTGAGCATTAAAAGCAAAACAATTCAATGTGTAAAAACTTTTGTTTCTACTGCTTGCCATCACCAGCCAACATGTAGCTTTGATCATGTTTAGTCATTTTGATTGTTTGCTTTGTATTACAGCTGTATTCTCTCTCTCTCAAGTGTACATTTATCAGGATAATAAAATGAGTGAGACAATCAAAATAGTTCAACTTTTGGCTTGTACGTTACATGATACATAATTGAAATAATACTGGTATTGTGTAGAAAAAGGAAAAGCTGTAAACTGCAAATTTACAAAAAACATATTTCTTTTATTAGTTTTGATTATAAAGCCAATTTAAAGAAACAAAAACTAAAACCACTTTGGTTGAATGAAATCAAATAAAAAAATTAAAAAAAACTTTTGTAATGATGGCTCATGACCATTATTCTTTAAGATGATCGTACAGTGTGTCTCAGGATTTTCTTCTAAAACACTGGTATTTTCAGTATTTTGTGCACTGTTTTATCTAAGGCTAAAACTTTCTTTCAATTTGATGACAAGAGAAGACTCAGACGAGATGGCAGATAGATGTCGGACAAATAGTTTGAACTGATTGAGTCCAGACACTGAATCTCTGCCTTCTTACCCAACTCTATCAACATGTCAAGCTGAAAATACAAATGTTAGGGGTTAGACACATGGAGCTACAACCTGGAACATGTAATAACTTCCTTAGAGTTTGTGTCTGGTGACTAAATACTAGCTACTAGGTTACATAAATGACCTTAAATAATCTTTCAATTAAATATTTCCTATGAAAATGAGAAAAATTAAATGACTGAAGCAGATTTTAGGACTAATATGATCAATGAAAAAATGCCTTGTCGGAAGAGAAATTAATTTTTAACTTAAATTCTCTTTTTATTTTCCACACACTCTTTGGTATAATGCAGTAGTCTATGCAAGTAATTAATTTAAAAAACTGCAAATTCTAAAGGAATGAGAAATTTGAAGAAAAAAATTGTGGGGCTCAAAAAGATATTATACCTGGGATAAAATGCTGACATCATTTTGAAAATATGGTCGTCCTTTGAGGCTATGACACTTGTTTAAGTCTCTGGCTGACATTGGAATCAGTGCTGACTGGGGAACATGCAGCCTGATAGTCAAACAATTAACTGATTTAGCTTTTAAAACTATAAACATTAAATACATTTTTGTATCTATTACTATTAGCTTAAAGAGATCCACCATAAATTATGAATTTTACTTAAAACTATTATAAACATTCATCATTTGTGTTTTATATGCCATACAAAATACATTAAGTTCAATAAAAATTCACCACCATAAAAATAAAAAATGGTAAAAAAAAAAGTGGTAGTGAGGTAACTTTTATGAAGATGTTACGATTGCAAAGAATGATACAAAGACTCAAACCAACTCCCCCCACCTTTCCCACACCCTCCATTGGTGATGTCAAAACATCAAAGGTGTTTTAGTGTTGATAAGAAAGTCATAAGTCAAACTAAAGAGTAAACACCCATAATCAATAAATATATATGCTATTGAAACAGGGTATTTCATAGAACACTGTCCTTTGATGTCGTGTCAGGCCTATACATACCGTTTTTAATTACATGCATATTTATTTGTCTAAAAGTCTGATTGTAGTCTCACCCATATTAAATCATAAGTCATATTAACATATCAAAATGCCATATTATTTTCCAATTGTCAAATCGCTGGAATCAGATTTCTGAGTTGAAGTTACGGTTAACTGGTGGAGATTAAACAGGACCAATCCTGATTGATCAACTGATGAAAATCTTAGTTTATTTATACCTCTGTATATCCTCTGGTAGAATCCCAATCCATTCCATTGATGGAACAGCTAAACTCTTGTTATCAAATGCTTGGCTCTGGAAAATGAAGACAACCTTTGTAGATTTTTGTGAATTTACACTTTTGAAGGACAGAATATATAGATCAAGATCTAATTGATGAATATGGTGTATGTTTAAAACTAGACATACACCCAACACAAAAATTATTAAAATTGTAACTTAAAAAAATATAGTTTAACAATCAGACAACCAAGGTCTAAATTGGATCTAATCCTACTTAGGATATAATAATCTAATCTTACTTTGGATCCAAACTTGTAAACAGCCATAATTTCAATGCCATGTGGATCTGCATCAACTAGTATAAACATAGGAATTCTGTAGGTTGCAAATATTTCTTGGAGGAGCAAACGAGTTGCATTGTCAGGAAATCCTTTACCCTAAGAAAATAAATTTACTTTAAATTTTAGGAGTTTTTTAATCATTGAATTTTGACTATGGAAATGGGGAGGTAATTACTTTTACAGAAATCAATCTGCAGCTGTTATGTGTTTACATTAGTCAGCCAAAAAATGTTACTTTAATGTATTTAGGAAAGATAAGATTTTTGCTACAAACAATTTATATATAAATAGTTGGGCTGCGGAAATTACCAATTAATTTCTCGATTAATCTGTAAATTATTTCATCTATTAAATTTATTTTAATCGATAAAATAGTGATTAAAATTAAAGAAATGTGTTTAAAAATTGTTTCGATTTCTTAATTAATAACTAATAATAGTTTTTATTTATTTTTAAAATATTTTTCAAAGTACAAACTTCTCTGTTAAAGAAAGTTGAAAAACGTAAACTTTAAAATAACCTGATTTATAAGGACAATGATATAAAAAACACATTGTTTTTAATTATTTAACAATAAGAAAATTTAAATTCTTAGACATTATATTGAACTACTTATATTTAAATATATCTCCAAACAATATTATATCGTTTAAATTTAATTACATAAAATACTTAAGTTATGGGCATTTTAAAAAATGGCACAAAATGTGAAGGAAAACAACCTAGTGAAAAAAGTGATTATGAGGTCTTAGAAAAAAACAACAACTTTTGAACCACTTGGGATAAAAAAATGATTTTTATCTTTTTGTTAATCATCAAAAAAATTCTATATGGCTTTATTACTTTTATATTTTAAAATTAATTAGAAATTTTCATTCATGTGCCTAAACTTTAATACGTTATTTAACTTATTTTCATGTTAAATATGTTTTAAAGATAACTTAATAAAAATATCAATTGACTGTTTTTATTACTTCCCTTGAAATTACCAGTTTAATGATGTCATACATCTTTAATTCTAGCTTTAACAAAATTATCGATTAATTAATCGGTAATTTTTCAAAAGTTAACTATTAAATTTAATTTAATCTATAACAGCCCTAATAAATAGTCATGATAAGCTAATGTGAAGAGATGAAATATTTACAGTTATGAGGATGCATTTCCCCATCTTTTGACAAAACTGACTGCTCAACAGCTTTTGAAATGTTGCATCTTTTTCAATAACCAGGACAAAGCAAGCATCAGTTTGAAGATCTGAAGAAAGAAACAAAGTTTTAAAATTATATGAATGGCCTGGTCTAAATAAAATTTTCATCAAACAGCAGTACATAAAATGAATAAAATTACATGTATTTAAATACTACAATATTATTGTTACATACAGGTATTTTGAATTGAATGATACTTAGTTTTCAATTTCTAAATTATTTTATTTCAATTGTTCTAATTTTTTTGTTTGCAAGGCTAAACATGTACAAATATATATAAAATATAAATATGTCTTGTGGCACTTTGTAAAAACTTGACATGATTTGAAACTCTGCCCCTTCACCCCCCACCCCACCCTCCATATTAAACTCTACATCTGCAAGATGAGGTGTAACACAGAGGAAGACCAAAAAACCCACTAACAATTATTACTGAACAAACTATAAATAAACAAAATTATTGTGCAAGGATTAAGTAGATACATCTAAATGATAACAATAGTACTTAAAGATTAATCTATCTTTACATTTTTAAAACAATTAGATTTTGGATTCCAAATAATCCAGTTCTATTTACAACCTATCACTTGGAAAAGTACAAGTGACATGAGGAATAAATGGCAGCAAATAATTTAAGATTATGACAGAGATTCATAGAAGTTAAAGATATAAATCTTTAGCATGATATTGACATACTAAATACTGGACTAAACACTTTTGATGGTGTGGTTGCCTTGTTGGCTTTCTGACATTTAAACAAGAAAGAGTTTGGGACATTAAGTTGAAAAAATAACTTTAAAAGTTTCTCTGTCATAGTCAAAATTATAGATTTTTTTTTATGGTTCATTTAAGAAGAGTTAGCAATTAAATTAATTGTTATCAGCCCAAAATATTTAATGTCCAACAAATTATTAAAACTAAAAATTTAGATGCAACCAACAAACTTACAAATAAAAATACCAAATGTAAAAATAAACATTTAAATAAACATTTAAGTTACCATATATACTCTCATATAAGCCGAACTTATTATAAAATATAATACTGAAATCAGGTTTGCTTATATGCTCATGAAACAATATGGACAAAAGGACAGACACTAATACAAATTATCCAGTCACATTTTCATCGCAAGCTGACTCTTTTTTTTGGTTGGGTGTACAGAGAACTAATAAATATATATATGTATATATCTATTATATAAGCACAGAGATGTCACTTTAAGAAATTAATGTATGCATAGCTGATAATTATACTGAGTATGAATATTACCATGGAAATTTCAAAAATGGCATAAAATTAAGAAAAAGAAACTTTTAAAAAACAGAAAATCTTTCCTATATCTATGGTTTCCTAACTAATACTATAATAACAATCTCATGAAGTGTAATCAAAAATAGATTTCTGTCTAGACATACTCTATACGCAAATGCATAGAATAAAGTGATAGTGACACAATTGCTTGGTTATGTGTGCACCAGTGGTGAGCCGTAACCAAGCTAGAACTAGCGTGAAGCCGACATCATCGGTACACAGTCTTATTTCTTAGAAATAACAGGCTCAAATAAAGGCAGTCATAAAGGAATCCCCTTAAATCACATCTACAACTTTGGTGTCACCTGGTATGTAACATAAAAGCAAACATTTTACATCTTTACAGTAACAAATTTCTATGAACCAAAAATATGGAGTAAAATTAGACAATTGTGTGGTCGGCTTATATGCGAGTTTTTGTGAAAACTGGCCATTTTAAAGCAGTTTTAGGGGGTCAGCTTGTATGCAACGTATGTGAGTATATATGGTAAAAGAGAAACCTTTAGAATGTAGCATAAAAAGTGTTAAAAAATGAACACATCAACTGGGTTAGGTACTTTGCATGTCCTTAGAATGTGCTGCAATCTGAACTCCCTGTGAAATTAGTATAAGTAGATGGTAGATAGTAATTGATAACTTTAAAGATTCATGCCACTGAATTTATGTAAGGACTCTTTTGAAATTTAAATTTAAGTGACATCAGAACAAATCCACATGGGTACAAATGTCTGACTTACTGCCATAGAAAGCTGACAATCCACTTGGGTACAAATGTCTGACTTACTGCCATAGAAAGCTGACAATCCACATGGGTACAAATGTCTGACTTACAGCCATTGAAAGCTGACAATCCACATGGTACAAATGTCTGACTTACAGCCATAGAAAGCTGACAATCCACATGGGTACAAATGTCTGGCTTACAGCCAAAGAAAGCAGACAACCCACATGGGTACAAATGTCTGACTTACAGCCATAGAAAGCTGACAATACACTTGGGTACAAATGTCTGACTTACAGCCATAGAAAGCTGACAATACACTTGGGTACAAATGTCTGACTTACAGCCATAGAAAGCAGACAATCCACTTGGGTACAAATGTCTGACTTACAGCCATAGAAAGCTGACAATACACATGGGTACAAATGTCTGACTTACTGCCATAGAAAGCAGACAATCCACTTGGGTACAAATGTCTGACTTACTGCCATAGAAAGCAGACAATACACATGGGTACAAATGTCTAACTTACTGCCGTAGAAAGCTGACAATCCACATGGGTTCCTTGACTGTCCTCAAATTTCAGGTCACCAGACACCAAGCCTTTACTTGTTGCTAACTGTCATCAAAAATAAAAATCAATTAAAAATTACAGTTTATTTTGACAAATCTTTTTCATTTATCAGCCCATTGTTTTACAGATTTTAAAATGTCATTTAGAAAATAAAAGCGCCAAAAATATATTTGATATTCTTACATAGAATTACAATACACATTTTTTGGTTCACTAAGAAATTTTCTCAACCCAGGGTACGCAGTTTATAACATAATTTTCTTTAATTGTAGCAAGCCATATTTTGTTCCTAACTGTTCCTTCATGCCAGGACATTTAATGTGCGTAAAATCCTGGCTACTGACCAAAGTCATGAAAAAATACACATAAAATTAAAATGGTTTTTAGTGTAAAATTTTGAAAATTTAATACTGAAATGTAATAAATAAGTGCCATATTTAATCTCATAATTTAAATTAAAACTAAGTCCTTAAGGAACCAAGTAGAAAAAATGACACTATTACATAAAAATTACTACTGTTGTTTCAGCAAGCAAAGCTCGATCACTCCTTTGAAAGTCCATCAGTGGTTACCTCCCATTAATTGAAAAAAAAATGGTTCACTCTCTTTGGTTAATTTAGATAAGTACTGCTCTGTAATTAGGAATGACTGTTTGACATTTTGACTTTCTTAATGTGACGATTCTTACTATATATAGTTCCCAGCGAGGCACGGTAAGCATGAAAGCAATGTCATCAAAGTATCAAAGATTTCTTTACTTACTATATGTAGTTCCCAGCGAGGGACGGTAAGCATGCAAGCAATTTCATCAAAGATTTCTGTACTTACTATATGTAGTTCCCAGCGAGGCACGGTAAGCATGCAAGCAATGTCATCAAAGATTTCTGTACTTACTATATGTAGTTCCCAGCGAGGCACGGTAAGCATGCAAGCAATGTCATCAATGATCTGATCAATAGAAGACTGACATGGATACAGATCAGGGTACTGATAGAAGATATCTCTGGGAAAATATAGGCAACAGTCCTTGTTATAACTCAAAACAATCCAAAGATTTTAAACATTATTTGCTTTTAAAATAATGAAAGTATCGGTGTCAACTTTGCTAGTTAGACTTAGTTAACTTGACCTGGTCAAATCAGCGGTCTCCATGTTACACACACACACACGTGCTCTACCGCACATACACACAAGTCTTCATGAGATTAAATTAAAAACACAATGACAAGACAACATTGTCCCTGCTACTCCTTTGCTTGCCTACAGAACATGCTGGCCAATATTTACTTGTTTTGATACTTTGAAATGAGCAAGGAACAAAATTATGTTGTTAATCAGTAATTATACTACAATTACCTTTTTGTGCAATATCGATTTTCTTGAACTAAGGTGTAAATTATTTTCAAAATTTTTAACATGGTAGCTGTTGAGTCAAGGAAAAAAAAAAGTTGTATTTTAATCAAATCAATTAATCTAATTCTTAAAGTCATTTCAGCAGTGCAACAAAATTGTTTTAAGAGGCATGGACATAAAAGACAAACAATGCCTCAAAATTGATTATTTACACTTTATTGTTTAGTGAAAATATTGTTAAAATATTAATATTATAAGAAATATAGATTCTATCAAGGATTCAATAATTAAAATGAGAAAGTTAAACACAATTTCTAATAACATATTACACAAAGAAAGACTGCGCAGAAATCCTGGTGAGAACCTATGGAGCCAAAATATTTGCATTGAACAGAGAAAAAAGTTAAATATTTCTTTCCATCTAATTTATAGATTTTTAAATCATTATATGCATAAGTTTTTTGTTTTATTTGTGTAAAGCTTTTCAAGAAAATCAATATTATTTTCTGTTTTACCGTGCATTCTTGAAATTAACTTTAATTAAGTCTATTTCAAATAGTTTCAGTTAGACAAACATGTGGGAAGTGTAAGCAGAACAAAATTATTTTAAAAGATCTACCTTCAAGGCAGACAACTTACCAAATTTTTTCATTGACTTTGGTTTGTCAAACTGAACTCTTACTATGGGAAGATCAGCTTTTGTGTGATCAAGGCCAACGGTTTCATCGAAGCTAAAAGAAAAAATGTATGTATGCATATTATGTGTATATTTCAAAATTTTAAAAATATCTTCATAAAGTTGCTACATTCATTGAGGCTGCTGTAAGAAACTTCATCAAGATAAAATCATTTCCAGTAACTGTTACTGTATTAAAGAGATGAAGACATTATATGCAGCAACTGTTACTGTATTAAAGACAAGATCTCAGTACTTTCAGCAACTGTTACTGTATTAAAGACAATATATGAGCACTTTCAGCAGTATTAAAGACAAGATCTGAGCACTTTCAGCAACTTTTACTGTCTTAAAGACAAGATATGAGCACTTGCAGCAACTGTTACTGTATTAAAAGACATCTGAGCACTTTCAGCAACTGTTACTGTATTAAAAACAAGATCTGAGCACTTTCAGTAACTTTTACTGTGTTAAAGACTTTCTTTTAGATTTGTCAATGTACTTGTGGCTTGGGAAATTTTTCATTATTAGTTTTTTTTTAAAGTCTATTCAGAAAGATTGCTATAAATTCAAATCCTTTTATTACATTAACTAAAAGTTCAAGAAGTTCAAATCCTTTTATTACATTTACATTTGCCAAAAGTTCAGTTAAATATTCTTTACTTTATTGATGAAATTCGTTTCACTTAAAAGTTTCTTCACATTTGTGTATTTTTTCAGTTTTTAAACCGAGTGACTACACACAATTTTTTTTTTTTTTTAAAGTATCAAAATACATTTCCGTTGACAGATATTTCTCCTTAGAAGTATTTTACAGCACATATTTCAAACAAACATTTGCATTTGGTAATTTGTTTCGCAAAACACAACGTTTTTGTAAAAAAAAAAAGCCGAATGGGAGCTGAAGTTTGGCCTATGTTAATATAGACATTGAAGCTACATTTTCACGGGTACCCGAGCGGATCTTTACTACCCAGGTAATCCGTACCAAAAATTACTATCTCCTTGCTTAACAATGGTTTATGACTAGTCTAGCATTTTTTAAAAAAATAGTTTTGAATAATTAAGGTTGTTAAAGTTAACCGGTTACCTGGTTCTCTAATCAGGACCGCTTAACCGCAATTTCAATAAGCCCATATAAGCTTATTACCCGACTACGTTTTTGTTGTGTTACGGTTAATAGTGGGACGTGGTGGTCGAGAGGTAGCGCTCTCGACTGTCATACCGATGGTCACGGGTTCGAATCCACACGAAGGTGAGGATTTGTTCTCGCGGCCTGAGGAGTCCCCGAGTCACCCAGCTCCGAATGGGTACCTAACTAGACAATAGTTAGGCGGCTGGGGTAATGCGTGGAACCCCTATAGCCGTGGCCTGTGACCGCTGCATCACTTGCCAACAGATCATCTCTCATGGTCTGTGGACGCAATTATCTTCTGCATAGAAGGAGCGTCTGTATATCTAAGATATATGCAGGGCAGCATACACGACTAATAACGCGAGCGATGGTGACTTCAAATCGCTTTCTCCATATTTCGGTATATAAATAATATACACGTCATGACTATTAATTGACTTGGGCTACAACTAAAGAATGATGTTTTTAAATTTAAATTTGCTTAGTTGTCTAGGCACTGTACGAGAGCTAGCACAATGTGCGCGTTTGATGAGAACAACAGCAAAGATCGACGAATGTTACTGTTTATATTACGTGACAATCAGTTAAATAAAAAGAATTTATCAAGAAAAAAATATGTAACTTGATAAAATTTGTAAGTAAAAGAAAATGATTATAAACAAAGAATTTCCACTACAAACACAAAATACTGTACTTTTCAATAAAAAATTCAAAATCGCAATGAATGGCAATAATAGTAGTCCATGTGCTCACAAAATAGAAAACAATGTAATTATACTCTGTTTTTTTGAAAGACAAGGAAAGCTATAAAAGAATATGACCCGGTGACATATTGCATTCTCTAGTCATCGGTTTATTGTCTGTTTCCAGCATCCAAAAACTTTGGGGGTAAAAAGCAGTGAGATTAAAGCCAAACAGTCTGAGTCTGTGGTCAAAGTCAAAAAGTGCGGAACTCTGTAACAGGAGCTTTCATCTAGAACAGGGGGAAAAAGCACTGATTTAACTTTTTAAATACTGAGTTTTCATATAGAAATAATTTATTTTACTAAAAAAAAATGTGGGGGTAAGATAAAGGAAAAGTACCAAACGAAGTATGTCCACAGTGACGTCATGGTCATGGCGGCCTTCTTTGTTGTTATGGCACGTCCTTTAAAATTAAAATTCCATAGCTATACCTAACCCAAACCCTAAAACCTTCCATTTTTATAATCCTTTTAGAATTTATAGAACTTTCTTTTCCAGCCATCGGTAGCACCGTGACGTCACGGTCGACATACTTCGCTTTAGCCAAAAAATAAATTATTAATGCTTCTTAATGATAATTGAAATTAACTGTAACTGAACACTGAAGTTAGTAACTGTATCACTGTAAGTTTTGTATTGTAAGGACATATAAGTCATAAATGACATAATCATAATTCAATTATTTCATATTAATAATAAATTTAAAAAGGATGTGGCTAGCGCTACGACAATTTTGTCGTAGCGGCAGACGACCCGGTCGGATGTTGCTAGCGTTACGACATGTCGTAGCGCTAGTCAGGAA
>MUZC01004718.1:146164-165721 GCA_002072015.1 Radix auricularia | reverse complement strand
AGTCTAAGCAGATCCTGTGTCTCAGGCATGAGATCTGGTTGGTCATCCAGTCTAAACCGATCCTGTGTTTCAGGCATGAGTTCTGGTTGGTCATCCAGTCTAAACCGATCCTGTGTCTCAGGCATGAGATCTGGTTGGTCATCTAATCTAAGCAGATCCTGTGTCTCAGGCATGAGATCTGGTTGGTCATCTAGTCTAAACCGATCCTGTGTCTCATGCATGAGATCTGGTTGGTCATCCAGTCTAAACCGATCCTGTGTCTCAGGCATGAGATCTGGTTGGTCATCTAATCTAAGCAGATCCTGTGTCTCAGGCATGAGGTCTGGTTGGTCGTCCAGTCTAAGCAGATCCTGTGTCTCAGGCATGAGGTCTGGTTGGTCATCCAGTCTAAACCGATCCTGTGTCTCAGATGTTACATTGAATACAGGCATCGATACACACAAAAACTGGTATCCCACTAAAACATACAGCAAAAGGTCTTTCTCTTTTGTACTCCAAAACAATTTTGTTTTGTACAATCACTCACTCGTAATATTCCTATCACACTACAGCATATCTTTTCAAACATTATTTTTACAAACTAACAACGCAACATTTATCTGATTGATAAAATTAGCTTATAGCCACCATCATGCCGTTATACGTTTTTTTGTTTAATTAGGACAAGAATTTCTTTAATTGAATGCCCTAAAAAATAATTTGTATGTGTTAAATTGTTTATACGAAGCGCAGGGTTATCCCAGCTGCTAGCGGAGGTACTTCACTATGTAAGTTTTCAAATTATTAATGTTGTTGAAATAACAGAATCTAAGAAAAAAGTTTAGAAAGACCATGAAAGAGAGAAGGGGACAAAGAAAGAAGAGAGAGAGAGAGAGAGAGAGAGAAATGTAAAGTGGGTAAGAATAAACTAGACAAAGGGGCCGTCCATAAAGTACCATTTTAACTCCCCCCTCCCCATGTCACAAACTGTCACAAATCTCGGAAACCCCCCCCTCCTAAAGTACGTCACACTTTCATACAAAAATATATTTTTTATTAACAAAATAATTAAAATTTAACATAAAACACCGTGACGTCACACATGGCCGGACACCCCATCCCCCCCTTTCACAAACTGTCACACTTTCTTACAACCCCTCCCCCCCCCTCTGAAGCGTGACGTACTTTCTGGACGGCCCCAAAGCAGTTGTTTTATGACAATCGCACACAAAGAGATATAAAGATAGAAATTATTTACAGAGTTCACAAGCTTTAAGATATATTTTTTGTATAGCACTGGTCTGTCATACACTAGAAACAGTCCAAACAGAAATAATCCAAGCTTATTGTAGAATAAGTTCCGGGTCCATTTCAAACTCCGAGAACCACATGTACTAGCATTACACTATCTCTTAGCTTTACACATGTACTAGCATTACACTATCTCTTAGCTTTACACATGTACTAGCATTACACTATCTCTTAGCTTTAGTCAATCATAAACACAATTGTCGATTAACTTTAGTACAACATCTCTGAACAAAGACTTCATCAAAATAATTTTAACAATCTATATTTTAATTGTAGTAAAATATACATAAATAAATTCAGCGCATCTTTGTATAGCGTGATTACCGTCGGAACACGATATCTCTGAATATATCCACACCACAAACGAAATATTACATTTGTAGTAGTATTATATCTCTGAATATATCCAAAATAAACACAGCATTTCATTTGTCTTTTGTAGTATAAATATCTCTGAATATATCCACACCACAAACGAAATATTACAATTGTAGTAGTAATATAATATCTCTGAATATATCCAAACCACAAAGTATTACATTTGTAGTAGTAATATAATATCTCTGAATATATCCACACCACTTACGGAATATTACATTTGTAGTAGTATTACAATATCTCTGAATACATCCACACCACAAACGAAATATTACAATTGTAGTAGTAATATAATATCTCTGAATATATCCAAACCACAAACAAAATATTACATTTGTAGTACTAATATTATATTATTTCAAATAATCCAAAGAAACTGAGCACTTTCCAACCTCAAGACATATAGAAGCGTGACGATATTTATGTGAATGAATTCCTAAGAAAAAGCACAGTATTTATTCAACATGGAGTATATCCCTAGCGAGAAAACAAGAACACTAGCGAAAGAATTGTTTTCAAAATTCTCCCCTGCACTAGATTCTTGGTACATCCACCAACGTGTTCTAGCCCTCACGACGTCCCCGTGTTTTGTAGCCCATGCCTCATGCTCGGGTTTATATGGAGAAAACGATTCTCTTGGAAATAAGATTTGGCGCCAGAAAATTGTTTTATGGTGCCCTAATTTTGTTAAGCGCCCAGACTAAGTGCGCGCCATTGAAACCGCCTATCTGATTAAGTCATCTGCCTCCCCCTTCCCATTGGAAATTTTACATAATTTTCTGAGCTATCAAATTTTCCTATTTATTTACCGCCAACGAAATAACATAATCGGGAAAATTTCCCTGGCAAAAATTGAATAAAATATTCCGATTTTTCAGAGGTTTGTAAGATAGTCGGATTTTTTTATATTTTACTCCACCGGAGTTGCCTGCACTTGTGTAGCTAGGTGACGTGGGCGATTTAAGAATAGTTTTAGCTTAGCTCTTCTTGCCAGATGGGCACGAGGATATATTTACTTTTAGATTTCAAAATTTTGTAAATGGATTAATGAACATAAAATACTTCACATCACTGAATTTTGAAGGAAACGAAACAAAATGTGTCAGAAAAATTGATCGAATAAAAAAAAAGGAAAAAATAAAATAATAATAAAATAAAAATAGTGAAGTTTAAAAGCTTTTATGAAATTAAAACATAAAAATAAACATATTTTTTTAACCCCGCCCCTCCCCTATCCATACAAATTTTAAGACATTACAGGATTAGAATGAGCTCTCAGTTTTGGCGCGTACCGTGTTAATAATAATAAAATGCTTTACGAGATAAACACGCATTACATTTTTATAATAAGTAGTCTATCTATTTATGTAATATTTCTCTATTCATTTATTAGTATGTAGTTCAAATTTTTAAAGAATTGATGTAAAAAGATTTTAGTGTTTCACTTGTTTATATCAATGAATATTAAATAAAGTTATGAAATGAATGGATCTGCAGGTAACTTATTATTAGTTCTTTGGCACCTCCCCGCCTCTCCCCCCCCCCCCTCATACCCTAACAATACACAGCGTGTTTTTTTTCTTACATTGCAATAAAAACAAAAAGTGACGCAGCAAACAAGGATTGTGTGTTGGGAAGTCTTTATGTCTCCAGTGGCGTCACTAAGGGCTGCGGGGGTGACACCAAAATGTAAAATTCAGTATGTCCTCGTTATTTGGAATTGGAAACCTCGGGGGAGTTCTATAGTTTAAGTCGTGAGCTACCGCCCCGAGTGACACCAACCCAAGTGACGCCTCTGTATGTGTCCCAATACTTTAAATATTTTGTTTTATTTTACTACAATAATCTAGGCTTTTGGCAGAGCAATCAAAGGTTTAGGGAATGTTCGAAAAAATAAATTGTGATTTTGTTTGAGACATTTCTTTAGAGATTCATTTAAACCAAGACTATTTTAAATGCACTCTGGAATAAACAAGCCGAAAAAGATTGAGTTTCTTTAAGTTAATTTAAATAGATCAGAATGGAGTCAATCCGAGGCAATTGGTCCATCCGGGTAACACAAGAAATACTTGTATAAACCTAAAAGAAATACGCCTTTACACACAGTATAGATACTTTTCGGAGTGTACAGTGTAGATAGAGTTGAAATAAGGCTTACGATGTAGCCAAAGTGTTGAAGTGAGACTGTCAGATGTAGCCGAAGTGTTGAAGTGAGAGTTTTTGAGATTGTCAGATGTAGCCAAGGAGTTAAAGTGAGACTGTCAGATGTAGCCAAAGAGTTAAAGTGAGACTGTCAGATGTAGCCAAAGAGTTAAAGTGAGACTGTCAGATGTAGCCAAAGACTTAAAGTGAGACTGCCAGATGTAGCCAAAGAGTTAAAGTGAGACTGCCAGATGTAGCCAAAGAGTCAAAGTGAGACTGTCAGATGTAGCCAAAGAGTTAAAGTGAGACTGTCAGATGTAGCCAAAGAGTTAAAGTGAGACTGTCAGATGTAGCCAAAGAGTTAAAGTGAGACTGTCAGATGTAGCATCATCAAGAAGAACGAGTACCAACAATGATTTTGTTTTAAATTTTAGAACACAATTCTTGTATGTTGCAGTTGCTGTTGCTATATAACAACGGCCATTTTATCTAGTACTCGACTGTAGAGAGCTGCCTTTGGATTAATTAAAATTAAAACACTAATTTTCTTCTCAATGTCAAAATACGCTCCGTGTTGTAAGGACCGCGGACAAATCCGGTCTTAAAGGAATGCGTTAAATTGCATCGTTTAGCGTTTGCTATTGCATCAGTGTTAAAATTGTAAATTTTAGACCCTAGAGGCCCCTAGGAAATTCATTTTCTCAGTCATAAAATTTAATACAATGAATAATGTATGAACAAAGCTACCTCATAATTAATTTCTTTGCATTTTAGTATGATAGTTAATATTGTGATCACGCTTTCAATGAATTTTTTTTATTTGGTTTGCTATTGTAAACGTTTTTAAAGCTTTGATACTGTTCTTAAACTCTGTGATCTTAATGACAGAAAGAAGAACACCTTTGCACCGAACACAATATATTATAAATGTTTGCTAAGCTTTGATATTGTTCTTAAACTCTTTGATCTTAATAACAGAAAGAACATCTTTTACCTAACACAATATATTATAAATGTTTGCTAAGCTTTGATATGGTTCTTAAACTCTTTGATCTTAATAACAGAAAGAATATCTTTGTACCTAACACAATATATTATACATGTTTGCTAAGCTTTGATATGGTTCTTAAACTCTTTGATCTTAATAACAGCAAGAACATCTTTGTACCTAACACAATAACTATTTCTATACCAAACTTGGCGTTCTCCGTTCTTTGCTTCTTTACGTCAAAAAGATGGACTCACTGAGACACCATCTCTTTCTTTGGCTGCCCGCTATCTCAATTTCATCTGCTGATAATTCAGTCTTGTATAGCAGTGCTACCCAAAGTGGTTGTCCGCGGGCCGGTACCGGTCCACGCACCATCAGCTACCGGTCCGCATAAATTATCAATTATAGAATCTTCCATTTGCAGCCATTGATACTAACCCTAAAAATATGTCACTTTTCGACAATAAGTACATAGAATTTTTAAAAAATTATATTAATTTCATTAATTATTGATTAATGCGTTTTTCTTTCATTATAAAGAGATGCTAGTTTTGAACGGACCCATACATTAAACGTAGATCTTTAAGATTTCTTACACCAGAATTCGCTACTTGCCGCCTGCTAATGTACAGAAATAAAATATCCGACTGAAAATAACAAACTATATTTAAATGAGCATGTTGATAATTTATATGGATTTAAATTAAATATTAAGTAAACTATGGTGAATGTCAAAAATATTTATTTAGATTTTTTGTTTGTTAACAGTCTTATTGAACATTAGTCTGTATTTATTTCAATACGTTGTCGTAATCGTTGTCGTAATCGTTGTCGTAATCGTAGTCGTAATCGCAGATCATGGGGAATGAAAGAGATGACCCCAACTTTGGTGATAAGTTTACTTCAATCTACTCAACAAAAAAATAAATAAATAAAAACGAAGGAACAAAAAAGCTTAGATTTATTACACTTAAATCCCCCACACTGATACAATAGACTCAGAGGTGTCCCTATGGTTGGTGCCCCCCTGGAAGGTAGCTCATGGTGTCATCCACTCACGACTTACCCCATAGAACTTCTCCGAGTCTTCAAGTGCCGAGTAACGGGTACTTACAGAATTTTACATTTTGGTGTCACCCATTGTGATGGTGTCGTAATAGATTTGCACTCTTGGGTGTTGTAAAATGTAAAAATTAAATTTTAAATACTGATTTTTTTTTCAAAACTTCAAAACAATAGAAAGAATGAAGTTCATATATGATACCGAAAAGATGTATAATTTGAATCCCAATTTATACACAGAAGAAACATGAGTGCTGAGCTTCAAACACTTTAAATCTGACGCTTCTTCACAATAAGTTGATAGAAACATGAATGAAACCGAAGCTTCATTGGCGAAACATCGTGCTAGCCCACTTGAAACTATCACTCTTCATATTTTCAGTTCGGTTTTGTATATATGTGTATGATACTAGTATCCCAACACCTCACGGTGTTAGTTTTTCTATTGACTGTTTTTAACGTATTTTAATATAAAGTAAAGACGATAGTATATGAACAATAAGCGGCCAATGCTTAAAATTATTCTTTTTAAAATTGTTGGTTGAAATAATTTGTATTCTAATATACATAAATAATACAATTATATTTTCAAATAGACTATATGGCTGTACTAAACGGCACTATATTTTGTCAGTGAGAAAGAACAGTTTATCTTAAAATTAATTTTTATTATAACATCTCATGTGCATTGCAATTTATTTTCCCGTAACCGCTGCACCACGAAGCATCGGTTCAAATATATTTAATCATTTACGTTGTTCTTGAGAAAATTTAGGTGACAAGATAATAGATCTAAGTGTTAATTCTTTTGAAATTTAATTTATTTACAACCTTGTGAGACATGTTATAATTAACTTGTATTACATGTACTTTAAAAAATATATTTTTAGTAACTTTAACTTACGTTCATAAAATATTAAATTCAAATGAAAAATACATTCTTAATATTGCATTTAGTTATACTTACAGAGTGCTATGAAATTATTATATTAAAGTTCATCTTTATGTATCTTTAACTATCTCAACATGACCTACGTTTTCCGTTTGCCATATAATTCAGTAAGTGGCACACCACTTAATTTCGATCCCTAAATTAAGGGATACAATGAAAATGAAATGCAAATGTAAAGATTTTCGTACATATCGTTTAAAACGAAATCCCAACCCCCTTAAAAATAAAAATAAATAGTGCTGTATAATTTATATATTATACTGTTTTTTTTTCTATTTCTCAAGTTTCATAAGATTGGTAACTTGAACGTACTAAAACAAAACATCAACTTAAATGACTTTGTTACTCACGTAATCGTCGAGACAACCATTTACTATTAATATCATATTTTTTATCACTGGAAAAAAATTAGCCCAAAAATTTGACAATTTTTATTCTCAAGCAAACATTTTTAGAAAACAATTCATAGTTCCAGCCCTTGGCTATGAAGAACATAGGTGAAGTAAATTAGATACCGCCCATTACCATTAAGACCTATGAAGACAAGTGATTATTCTTTTCAAAATTGTTGGATAACATGTAGCAAATAACAAACCGAATTCGTGCTACATGTTTTAGGGCTGTAGGTCATGTGGGGGCTCATGTGGTCACCACATCCGTACAGGGAAAATAGTGCACCGGTTCCTGGTGTGATGGAAAAACTCCTGACGATCCGCCGGCAAGATTTTGAGAAGCACTTATTTGTAGCAATTGTAAAATATACTTTTGTTTCCTTCATTAGTATTTTTAATATATAAATGTTAATGATTTGCTTGGATTCTTGGATGTATACCTAAATTTAATTAAAATTATTTTCAATTATTTCATATGAATTTTAAAAATTCAGCATTTAGAAAAGCAACACACACACACACACACACACACAAATAAAAAATAAAAAAAGAAAGAAATGATAATAAGTTTTTAATAATTCAAAATAAAAAAAACCTGTTACGTATGTTCCCATACAAAAATATGATGACTTATATATTGCTCTGTCAAAAGAATTTGTCAGTGTTGTCACAATTGAAACAGATATTGTCAGGAGTTCAGCTGACCTAACAGACGCCCGCTGGGCAGTGTCTCCAACCTACCGTATGCCACAACTCTCCGCTTGACTGCCCCAGGGGCGTTAATCAAATTGAGTTGAAACCTTGTTGTATTTAGTTTCAGTATTTACAAGTCAGGTCCCGTGTTGACCCATACGTTTACACCCGAGCCATTTAGCCCCGCTATTCAATTACATATTCGCTAAACACGGACTGGGACGCCGGAGTAATTCAATACAAAATAGTAAATGTAATCAACATTAAATACAGCGTATCCAAGAATTCCCAGCACGTCCGGGAACCGGAAGCCCCAGGAGGGTAGTTTTTTGGCCACCAAACCGATCGTAAGGGCGGCCATCTTCATTCGAGGACTTCCTGTCCCGACAAGGGTTAAGGGTTAAAACCATCCTGGGGATAACTCGAGTAGCGGACCTAATTCCGCTAATGTGTAAGGGGAGAGAAAAGCGGTAATTAATCATATTGTGGGGGGAAAGGAAGAGGACCCGGTCCATAAAGAAAACCGGGCACGGAGACCAAAAAGACGTTGTCATATTAATCAAAACTTTGGCGGGCCGGTCTGCGAGAGATTGCTGGATGAGAGCCAAGGGGTTCACCTCCCTTTTGCCAGGCGCGTCGTCCCGAAGAGACAGGTTGGCCGACCGTGGAGACCCGAGTCCCCTTTCGCCGGGACGTTTAGTTCGCTGACCGGGCCTTCTGGGGGACCATTTTGTGGCAATTAGTCGCGTGGCGATTCAACCGGCAAACCGTGCGCATCAGTCGTGGCCGGCTGGGAGAAAGAAGGGGCGCACTGTTCCGGTTAAATTATCCGGTCGTTACGGGAAGTCCCACAGCTAATTGGTTTTTCAGAGATTGCGCGGCCGAATTTCGGGGTCACATTGCGGATTGATGGATCAAGTCAAACTACTAAAAGGGAAGTAACCGATGGCCCCTGTGCTTTTCTTTTTCATGTGATTGATCCGCCCCTGGCGCATGAGTCAACAACGGCGGGTGTGTCTGTCTGACAAACACATAAACAGATTAAAACCAGGTTAAATGTGGCTTTTGAGTATATGTCCGCTTTGTGCTATAACTGGTGCATTTTTCTCTAATGACGAGACCAGCTAGTGTTTAAAGCCTTGTACTATAGATGAGACTTGATTGGCGTGAACTCATATTCAACTCACGCTTAGCAACTATTACTCCTGGTCATATTTGGGTTGCCAGAACAATTTCCACGTGACAGTTCAACGTGACTCTAGCATGTGTCATTTCCTCGTGACAGTTAACCACGACACTCCCAAGTGATAAAGACATGTGACAGTCTTACGTGACAGTTTCACGGAACACTCCTACGTGGCAGTCCGACGTGACAGTTCCACGTGAATGATCCTGCGATTCGTCCAAAGAGTGACATCACCGTCGCCTCATGGGATCCACCATTAGGGAATCCACGCTCAACTGAATGTAATATTGCCCCCCTTCCCCTCTCACCCCCGACTCGGGGTGATATCCCCTTCCATTAGCTCCCTTTGTTTGTATAAAGTGCCCAGTGGTTTGTTTGATCTTTACAAATCCTTTTCATAATTTGTTTCTCTCCAAAAACGCAGTCCACTGACTATCGGCTTTCCTCGGGAATTCCCAAACAGCTGTGGAAACAGCGGGGTGGGTCTGGTGTTTGGGGGGTATTGGGACACCATCGTTAGTTGTTTGAGGCGTACAATTTAACATCTGTGGTGTACGGAGTTAAATTAATCGTTGAGCTCCGAGTTCCGACTCAAGTGATGTGAGGATCACCGCTCTGTAATCACAGACCCCTTCACCCGCCTCAAGTCCCTTACAACACAACGTGATATTATCCTACATGAATTCATGGCATGAAATTTTCTAATGAATTACAAAACAAGGCTATAAACAATGAACGAAAATGACAAATGATCCCACGCTATTAGTTCCATTATAGTCTATAGCGGTGCTTCTCAAAGTGGTAGTCCGCGGACGTGTGCTAGTCCACAGGTCATCCGATCCCGGTCCGCAGGTCAACCGCTCCCGGTCCGCAGGTCCTCCGCCCCCCGGTCTGCAGAAGTGATCAAGAATGGAAAGACAAAAAGACAAATTTAATTATAATCCTTTGATTTGCAAACATTAATAATAACCGTATAGTGTAGGTCATTTTTGGGGGAAGACAGCACATGAACTGAAACAAATAAAATAAAATAGTGCACCAGTCCCTGACGAAAAAAAAAAAAAACTCCTGCCAGTCCGTTATACTTATACTAAAAAGTTTGAGAAGCACTGGGCTTAATTATAAATTTGTTTAATGGTTTAACGATGAAGCGACCAAGAACAACAGAAATGCGTGATATTTCACTATATGGCAATTATATATTTTAATAATAACTATTCCAAAAATAGGTTATTGATTTATATTGCATATGGAAGTTTATTATTATTATTATTATTTAATTTGGGTTTGGGGATATAATTTTTTTTTTTTAAAGGGTCATATATGGTCATATTCGAGATCTCCACGTAAATGTGTAAAACAGTCCATTATTTGTAAGAATCTTTGCTAATCTATAGTAAGCGTCCCTGGTCAACGGATGAGGGGTGAGGGGGTATTTGAAATAATCTTAGCAGTATTCTTTGTTTTTTCAACGGTACCTCATTTCTGGAGGCCCGCAATGACAGAGCAGCTCCATTTCTGTGAACCAGTGATCTGCGAGAGGAAGGAAAGAGCCATTTGCACTGAGCACAGTTCACACCCGCCCTGGGCGCCCATTCACACGTGATGAACAGCGCCCCGACACCTAGACCGCGCGGGATCACACGTCCTGTCGCCGTGCGTTCACACCGGTGCATCAGGTCTTGACGCCCATAGACGAACACCGAGTACCGAGTCTCGGGAGAGTAGAGTATGAGCCAGGCCCTGGGGAGGGGAGGGCTCGGGAGAGTAGATTATGAGCTAAGCCATGAGGAGGGGAGGGCTCGGGATAGTAGATTACGAGCCAAGACCTGAGTAGTGGAGGGCTCGGGAGAGTAGAGTATGAGCCAGGGCCTGAGGAGGGTAGGGCTTGGGAGGATAGATTATGAGCTAAGCCATGAAGAGGGGAGGGCTCGGGAGAGTATGAGCCAGGGCCTTGGGAGCGGAAGGCTCGGGAAGGTATATTATGAGCCAAGACATGATGAGTGGAGGGGTCGGGAGAGTAGAGTATGAGCCAGGGCCTGAGGAGGGGAGGGCTCGGGAGAGTAGATTATGAGCCAAGACCTGAGTAGTGGAGGGCTCGGGAGAGTAGATTATGAGCCAGGAATTGGGAGAGGAGAGGGCTCGGGAGAGTAGAGTAGCCGCCGAGACCTGGGAGGAGAGGGCTCGGGAGAGTAGATTATGAGCCAAGCCCTGAGAAGTGGAGGGCTCGGGAGAGTAGATTATGAGCCAAGCCCTGAGAAGTGGAGGGTTCGGGCGAGTAGATTATGAGCCACGACATGGGGCATGGGAGAAATTGGGAGATGTTGGTTTCAAGCACAGAGCAGCTGGGACGATAAACAAACTTAATGGAATAATATAAGTAAAAAAATATTTTGTTAAATTAAGATTTTTAATGGAGAGAAATATGAAAAGTAGGGGAAATATTCTATTATAGATATATATATACTAGCAATTTACCCGCGCTTTGCTGCGGAAATTAGGGTTTCAGCTAGCGTTGCGAACCCGCGAATCACTAATTAAAAACACCATTTGAGTTAAATCTGAATGAAGATGGATATACTAAATATATTAACTTCAACCATTCAGGCTCCTACGTACACAAGAACTTGGAGATTTAAAGATGCGTCTTTTTTATAAACCTCACATTGGGGAAAAAACCTATATTTCGACAATCGTCCCCCTAGTGAGAGGTGATTTAATCTTACCATCGCGGGAAGGAATGGGGGGAATACTCAACAACTTCCCAAAGTTTCAAGCTTCTACCTACACGGAAACTTGGAGAATTAGCGTTGATTCAGTTTCATATCGCCCATTTTAGGGGGGGGGGAGTTTTGGGCCCCCGGCAGCCCATGAGTGGAAATTTTTAAAATTTATATAATTATTTTTCCTTGTCTACCTACACGGGAAATAAAAGAATAATAGATTTTCAATTTTTATATTTCATATTAGAAAAAAAAACTTTTTGAACCCCCGCCTCCATGAGTGTGTATTTCAAAATTCTTTTACACCAACTTTCGTTTTGAGAGGGTACTTAACAATTTTCCCAAAGTTTCATGCTCCTACCTACACGGAAATCGGGAGAATTAATGATGAGTTGGTTTTAATATAAGAAAAACTATATTTGGGCCCCCGGCCCCCATGAGAAGGAGTTGTAACATTATTTTTAGCAAATTTACGTCGGGAGCGTGTACTCAAAAAATTGCCAGTTTCATTCTTCTACCTATACGGGAAAAAGGAGAATTAGGGATTTTCAATTTTTTTTATAGCTCATAGTTGGAAAAAAGATTTTGGGGCCCCGGCCCCACATGAGCGAAGTTTTTAAAATTCTTTTCGCCATTTATTGTCGTTAGGGGGTACCCAACAACTCCCCAAAATTTCATGCTCCTACCTGCACGAAAAATTGGAGAATTAGTGATCAATCGGTTTTTAATATAAGAAAAGCTCATATTTGGGCTCCCGGCGCCCCATGAGAGGGAATTTTTTTAACAAAATGTGGCCAATTTTTGCCGAAAGCGTGTGCTTAAAACATTTCCAAAGCTTCATGCTTCTACCTTTACGGGAAATAGGAGAATTGGTGATATTTAATTTTTATATAGCTCATGCAAGGAAAAAAAGTTGTATGGGCCCCGGCCCCCATGAGTCGGAATTTTTTTTTAAAATTATCGTCGAGAGCGTGTACTAAAAAAATTCCAAAGTCTTATACTTCTATCTACACGGGAAATAGGAAAATTGGTGATTTTCAATTTTTATAGAGCCCTTATAAGGAAAAAACTTTTTGGACCCCCGGCCCCACATTAGCAAGATTTTAAAAATTCCTTTTCACCAATTTGCGTCGATAGTGGGTACCCAACAACTTCCCAAAGTTTCATGCTTCTACCTACACGGGAAGTTGAAGAATTAGTGATTTGGTAAAAAAAAAAAAAAAAGTTTTTGGGCTCCCGGCCCCACAGGAGCGAGATTTTAAAAATTCTTTTTCGCCAATTTACGTATTGAAGGAGTACCCGACAACTTCCCAAAGTTTTATGCTTCTACTTACACGGAAATAGGAAAATTGGTGACTTTCAATTTTTATAGAGCCCATATAAGGAAAGAATTCTTTTGGGCCCCCGGCCCCACATGAGCGAGATTTTAAAAATTATTTTTCGCCAATTTTCGTCGTTAGTAAGTACCCAACAACTTCCCAAAGTTTGATGCTTCTACCTACACGGAAAGTTGAAGATTTAGTGATGCACAAAAAAAATGTTTTTGGGCCCCTGGCCCCACATGAGCGAGATTTAAAAAGAAAAAAAAAATCGCTATTTTTCGTCGTGAAATGGAACCCAACAACTTCCCAAAGTTTCATGCTTCTACCTACACGGAAATAGGAAAATTGGTGACTTTCAAATTTTATAGAGCCGATATTAGGAAATAATTCTTTTGGGCCCCCGGCCCCACATGAGCGATATTTGTTAAATTATTTTTCGCCAATTTTCGTAGTTAGTAAGTACCCAACAACTTCCCAAAGTTTCACGCTTCTACCTATACGGGAAGTTGGAGAATTAGTGATGTAGGCAAACAAAGTTTTTGGGCCCCCGGCCCCACATGAGTGAGATTTTCAAAATTCTTTTTCGCCAATTTTCGTATTCAGAGGGTACCCAACAACTTCCCAAAGTTTCATGATTCTACCTACACGAGAAGTTGGAGAATTAGTGATGAATCAGTCAGTCAGTCAGTCAGTCAGTCAGTCAGTCAGGGCTTTCCCTTTTATTAGTATAGATATATAAATATATATAAATAAATAGATGTAGCTGAGAGCTCCTGAATACATGTCATTTTATATTCAAATTCTTTTTTAAAAGTACGCACAGTATCTGCAGTGTGTTAATTACTTGGAATGAAAGCGAAAATAAGAACAAAACGTAATCATAAAATTAGTGCAAACTGCTGAATGCAACAATTTTTCTACCACAAAAAGAAATAAGGAAGCAGCACGTGTTCCATCCGTCATCGTTACGCTAACTACTTTCAATCCGACTAGTAATAAAAACCTCAATTTTTTCGGTTAAACGTATACCTGCCACGGCAACACTGCCCCAGACAATAAAATAACGCCTTCGAACAAGTATTGGTCATTAAAACAAAAAGCCCAATAAATATTTATCCACTGCCACTGGAACCAGTATTGGTCACTAAAACCTACAGCCTAATAAGAGACATTTTAAAACGAGACAACTAGCGTGTTAGTTAACATACACTCCCGACACTAAAGTTACAACAAGATAACTAGCGCCTTATTTAACACACACTCCCGACACCAAAGTTACAAGATAACTAGCGCCTTATTTAACATACACTTCTTACACCAAAGTTACAACAAGATAACCTGCGCCTTATTTAACATACACTTCTTACACCAAAGTTACAACAAGATAACTAGCGCCTTATTTAACATACACTCCTGACACCACAGTTGCAACAAGAAAGACTGTATTTAGCGCTTGGCTAGAAAATATTTCTTTTAAAAATGTATTTATTATTTGATTGAAAATTGCAAACAAATAGAATTAGAATACTACTTGTGGATGGAATGAACGTTTCACATTTGACAAAATATCAAAATCGCTTTTGTTTTTTTTCGCTTGGAATCTAATTGAGCACAAAATTACACCCATCAAAAAGGCGTGTCTGTGTGTTTTCTTTAATGCCCATGTGTGTAGTGTGTAGCCTTTAGGGTCCAGTTGTTTCACGCTAGAATGTACAGATTGTTGATGCTGTGCTGGAGAAGAAATAAAATTCATGTTCATCTTTCAAACTTATGTGAGCGTCGGAGACAAATTACGGCCGAAGCCGTGTGCAAAATTTACTCTTAAATCCAATAAAAAAAGTTATCAATATTCGTTAAATAAGTAAAAAAATGTCGAAAAAGCTGATGGGCATGTTTATTTTGATGTGATTTTTTTTTTAAATCATCAAAAATGTATGAAAATCCCCACCACCTCCCCTTTCCTTTCCATCTAACACTAACACCCTTCACCCCAACCATCAATAACACGTTGGCAGCAGAAGGCCGACTTGAAATCTTCGACTATTGTGCGCACGGTCCCACTGCGCCTAACGGGAAAGCCCGGTCGAGGTGTAAGCGAGACAGCACCGACAGATGGGCCCAAATGAAAACGATATGCTCCGGACTAATTATCGATAACACTTCTTGGAGCCAATTAAAGTTCGGAAAGGGTGGAGGAAAAAAAAGAAGATAAAAAAACAACAAAAAAACAAATGGTGCCAGAGGATGGTGGAAGAGAAAGGTGTCAGTCCTTTGGGGTGTGTTTGTGTGTCAAGGGCGTTGAGAGGACGGACTTATGGAAACTGGATACGTGTAATGAAAACAATCTCTCCGTACGACTGCTCGTTTCCGGGGTCGACATCCGTCTGTTGAATTTTTTGAAGCAGACTTTTGATTGGTCAGTTAATTGACGAGTTGTGTTATTCTTTTTTTAAAATTTAAAATTTTAAAAACATTTTTTAAAATAATAATTAATAATATTTTTTTTCATCCAAAATCTTTAGATTTTGAGTTTTTCTTCCTTTTTTAAAAATTTTTAATAAACAGCTATTTATAATTATTTGTTTAAAAATGTTTTATTTAACGTTTAAGATATAGTTTGCGCCAAAATTATAACGGGCACGGGGTGCTATGAGACTAAATCTGTTTCAAGTTGTAAAAAAAAAATTAAAAAAAAACAATTCCTCTGATTTATTTCATTCATGACACAATCAGAGTTATTCGATGCCATTTTATTCAGCTGTACTTACCAATATTTGGTTTTAAAAAACTGCTTAATTGTTTTCTTTTTTAAAAAAATTAATTAATTATTTTTTAAAAAGTAATTAGAAGGTCTAGTCTCTACNCCACACACACACAAAACCCATAAATTTATTCCAGTGTTGTAAACCTCAAAGTCCCCCCCCCATCCCCTTTTTTACCTACACTTATTCCAGTGTTGCAGACGGTCAGGCGTATAACGTTATCTGTATTGTTGTTTGTTTCCCCAGACAATGACTCTCGATACAGACAGCCGTACACACCGCCACATACGTCATCTGGATTACATCTCCTGGGTGAGTAGTTTTCTGGGGGTTTTTTTAAGCATCACTGGAATCATTTTTATGAACATCGTCATTTGCAAAAATCAAGGAAAATGGCAGAATGGTTCGTGAACAGCGCTGGATGAGATCGAACAGAGCACAGAATGATCAAAGTCGGAATGTTCACTAATATATCTAAAAAGTCAAGGGCACGCAATCAATAAGAAATTTTTTTACGGCAATTAACGTAATGGTTCTAGGTGTTATTTTTTACCTCAAATATTTAATGTATTAAAATATTAGGCGTACATGATAGGTATAATTTTAAATCAAATCATTCAAAAAAATATATAATAAAAGAGAGGGGGAAAAACAGGCATAGTAATTTGATTTTGAACTTTTAAATTATGAAATTTGAGAAACAAAACATTGTTACACCCAAGAACAAAACATTGTTACACGCAAGAACAAAACATTGTTACACCCAAGAACAAAACGTTGTAACACCCAAGAACATTGTTATACCCAAGAAGAAAACATTGTTACACCCAAGAACAAAACATTGTTACACCCTAGAACGAAACATTGTTACACCCAAGAACGAAACATTGTTACACCCAAGAACAAAATGTTGTAACACCCAAGAACATTGTTATACCCAAGAACAGAACATTGTTACACCCAAGAACAAAACATTGTTACACCCAAGAACAAAACGTTGTAACACCCAAGAACATTGTTAAACTCAAGAACAGAACATTGTTACACCCAAGAACATTGTTATTCCCAAGAACAAAACATTGTTACACCCAAGAATAAAACATTGTTACACCCTAGAACGAAACATTGTTACACCCAAGAACGAAACATTGTTACACCCAAGAACAAAACGTTGTAACACCCAAGAACATTGTTATACCCAAGAACAGAACATTGTTACACCCAAGAACAAAACATTGTTACACTCAAGAACAAAACATTGTTACACCCAAGAACAAAACATTGTTACACCCAAGAACAAAACATTGTTACACCCAAGAACAAAACATTGTTATACCCAAGAACAAAACATTGTTATACCCAAAAACAAAACATTGTTACACCCAAGAACAAAACATTGTTACACCCAAGAACAAAACCATGTATCATATTGAAAGTAGACTCTTCTTCGCATATTATCTTATTTATATTAGACTCTTCTTCCACACAGAAGATTATTGTGTCCTACCCTTAGCCATGGCTTATGTCTAGTCTTGCATTTTTATAAGAGTTTAAAAAACTTATAGTGTGTTGGTTGGTTCAGGCGCGAATTCCAGCTGGGAAAAACAAGGGGATTTTGTTTAAGATTGAAAACAAACATGTACATGTATCCATTACCTTCTGTTCTTAGAGTTGTCAAATGCTGCGAATAGCTCTGATCTCCTAGCACTGTCATTGTGAATCTTTGTGGGGTCGCGAACCCAAATTCAATTAAAACCTACTTTTATATAACAAAGTCCCAACACAAAGTGCCACCACAGTTGTTTGATTAAGGAAGTAGTATTTTAGTCACGTGCCGGCTGATCAGGCTCTGCGTGCCGACTGTGGCACGCGTGTCATAGGTTCACCATCACAGTTATACTTACAGATGTCTTCATTATATTTCCTGTTGTGTTTGTCACATCTCGTTGATAAATTTATTATTTGAAATGATTTTATCTGGAAAAATTTTCAATTATTTCTTTTCGCCTAGTTTTAATTTACATCGAGTTATATTATTTATTGATTTTTAAATTCAATTATAAACATGCACTAAAAATCCAACGTAAAAATTTATAAAATTGATTTTTCCGGACATTGATCGAGTCTGCATAATCATTATATACACAATAGTAACAAAACTTGTAATACAGTAACAAAACTAATGATAAAGTAACAAATAATACATTAAGAAAACAATAAAATTAACAAAAAAATACAGTAACAAAACAAATAATGATAATGCAGTAATGAAACAAATAAGACAGTAACAAAAACAAACAATACATACACAAAACAAATAATAAAGTTTTTTTTAAAAAAAAACAATAATACTGTTACAAAAAAGAAATAATACGGTAACAGAAAAATATAGTAAGAAAACAAATGTAAATAATACAGTAACCAAAACAAATATACGCAAATAGAATAACTTCTCTCAAAATTTCTCCCGAGATTTTAGCCCGCGTCCATCAGGTCAAACATCCATACATCTAACCTACAGACCACTTCCTCGAGAGATTAAGAAGCAATTTTCTAAAGTATTACCCAATAATTATGCATCCCTCTTCCTGTATAACGCATCAAATTATTGTCAGTTTGTCCAATCCGAATAGTAATAAATAAATTCACGAATTAAAAGAATTTAGAGCTAAAAGTACTTAAGTCCCCAAATTACGCATTTTTGAGATAATCAAGTTTTAATTTATTTTTGGACTATATGACAATAGCATTGTAATTTTTTAAGCTGTTAAAAATTGGTTTGTTAGATTGTATTGCTTTCAACTTTATACAGTAGATTGGTCTCAGCCAGGTATCAACTGATCACTGTTTAGCTATAATTTGACTTAAATGTGACTTAAGTACTTTTAACACTAGGGTCTTCTAATTATTTGGAGTATTCCGACCATTCAGACCCACGATGAAAGCGTCACGTCTCAGAGCTCAGTGGAATGAGTTTAGAAGTTGAAAAATACTATGTTTCTTAAAATAACCTTAACGAATTTGAGGGTCTTAAATACTCTTAAAAGCCACCTTGAAGAAATGCGTTGTGAAAACTTTCTGAGAAAGTTCAAAAATATTTTATTTAGGAAACAAAACACAGATTTTTGGTAAAAGCAGGAATGTAATAAGGTGGGAAAATGAAAAGAAGAAACGAAAGGAAGAATATAACATAAGATAGGAAGTGACACAATATGGTCTAAAATGGAAGACATCACAAAGCTGTGATTATTTTTCAATTCTTGGTTTTAAATAGATTGGTGTGGTACATCTTGAGAGTTATACTGGTCGGCGAAATTTATGTCGCGACTGCTTGAAGGTCATCTTTTAACATCTGTAAAGAGCCAACATTGCCTGGTACGGCACTCGCTCATCCTCGTCAATGTGCACTACAGATCTCTGGGTTTAACTTAACGTTTAACTCACACAAAAAGAGCCAGCATTCCGAAATCGCAATCATCTCTGCCTGCAATTATCCTGTTAATTATTATTGTCATTATTATCGTCGTCATCTTTCGCGGTTTCTGCCCGAGATCCAGCAGACGCCCTGAGATTGCTTGACGGTCCACCAGAAGTCAAGGGAAGTAATCATGATAATGACAATGGGAAGTAATCTAAAACCGAGATCGATACTACAAACGAGAGG
>MUZC01004718.1:133039-146141 GCA_002072015.1 Radix auricularia | reverse complement strand
GGGGGGGAAAGCGCCGGGTAACATCATCAGTAATCTCCCTTGAAAAAAGAAAGGGTTCGTTGGGGTTGCGGGGGAGGGGCGGGGTAGTCGGGCTGTATCTGAGCCCCCCCCCCCGTCCCAACAATCCTTCCCTAAGTGCCTTTTGGGAGTCAGTGGCAGGGCTCTGAGACTAAACAGACACCCGTGGCCTGAGCCCCTCTCATTTTTGCACGGGGCTCGACGAATCGTTCGATTTCCACGAATTTTCCGAGAAGCAAATAAAAGAGAAGCAGGCCGCAAGCTGGGGGGAATTTATTTGATAAACGCCCCGATAAATAAATAAGCAGGATTGCGCCCCTTGTATTGATCAAGCAGGGGTCATACTAGAGTGAAGCCGCGGGGCTGACCCCTTGGGAGGTGTACTAAGCTTCGGTAGTTGTGGCCCTTGGAGGACTGCCTGGCGATTTAACACTGCGTGGTTGTGGTGGTGTGCGGGGGGGGGNGAGGGGGTGGGCAACATACGCGCGTCAAGGAGCTGTTGGACCGTGAATCGTTTAGGTCCAACTAGGATTCCTTAAACCCCAGAGACATTTTTTTATTTTGATTCGTTAGGTACTAGAAATCCTGGTTTTTTAAAGAATTACAATTTTACAGACACATATAATCTCAAAAGTAATTTCTTTGACTCAGAGCATTAGACAACATTTGCTACCATTCTTGGCTTTTGACCGACGCTCTCACGGCGATATTTTATTGTAATCTCTGATTTTTTTAAATAATGAATATCTATGAACAGTTTGCATCTATATGTAAGAAACAACACTATTGATTTTTTCCGGTAATGTGAGAACCATTATCTCAACCGGGGTTAAAAATGAGCCCTCCCATTGCCATCGATCAGTCTGGGATCCTTGAATGACCAGACAACACAGACCCACAAAAGGGATCACTTGGAAAAAAGGATCAGTCGGATAGATTTTTTAAATTATTTTTTTAAACTGAATATTTGACCAATTACATTAATTGCATTTTTTAAATATATTGTAAAACCCGAGTCTTGGCCAACGTTATTTAATTTTTTTTAATCTAAGGCCCCGTCTACGATGTGCCCCCCTCCCAGTTTAAAGTTAACCCTCCCCCCCCCCCCCCGGGCGGTNCCCCCCGTGGATGGTTACCCGCTCCCTGTTGGGGCCGTGGCTCTTTTTTTAGCGGACCTCCCCCGCGAATTCAATATGGCCACGAAAAAACCCCGAGTTTTCAATAATGGTACGGAGCCACTCAGTGAGCTTAGGGGTTTGGGGAATTGGGGAATTCAGACCCGGGAGATGCCATTTTTTAAGGGTGATTTGGGCGAAAATATTGGTGACCTGCGCTGAACCGATTCATCTGTGGGCTGACCCCTTTATAAAGGTCCGCACACAAAAATTAGCGAAACAATAATTGAAAAAAATCTATTCATCTTTGTGATTGGTTCATTTATTTTATTTTTTTATATTATGTACGTCCAGTTTTTGGGGCCGTTTACATAATTATTTATAGCACTGACGTAAAGATATTTGACATTCAGTAACTTTGAAATAAATAAAGCTATTAGTTAAATATATGGGCTTATAAGATTACGTTATTTTTAAAAAATGCAAGATTCAAAAAAGGTAAATATTTACAAATGACAATAGTAACTCAATCAATTTCACTGCAAAACGTAGAAACAAAAGCGGATTGAAGAACAAAGAGTTAAGTCGTAATATTATAAAAGGCGTTAATTATATTCGGAAATACACCATACCAATTATCTAATGCAATTATTAAATACACAATGGATTTTTTTTTCAATTCTAAAAGAAAATCACATAAAAAGGCTCAATCTTACAGTCTGGATATCGGGCGTGAAATGGGTTGCACGCACAACCCAGAAATAATCAACACACTTTCAAGATTTCAAAACTCTAAAACGATGCAAAACTAGACATACTCGTTATATAGCTCGTTGTTCATAAGCCGACCCCCTGCCCCGCCCTCTTTTGGAAAAGAAAAGTATTAAGAGCGTGTAACCCGCTCGTAAGCCGACCCCAAAAAATAACAGGACAGCGTAAACAAAACGGTCCACATTTAATTTAAAAACAATACAAGCTAAATAGGTCATTATGATTGGTTATTTTGTACTGTCTATCTTTGTCTTTATGCTCTTTGTTATGCAAGAGTTACCTTTGTTTTTTTTATAAATATTTGGTAAACAGTGGCGAAAGCGCGTACATTAAAATTCGTGATTGAAAACTAAATTAATAAAACAATTTATTAAAGAATTCACAAAAATAAATAACATTATTAAATGAGGTAAGCACAGATGTTAAAATGTTTTACAGCTTCTGGTGAGCAGTCGACTTTTGTATAAGGTTGAAAGGGACCCTGATGATCTACAATAACAAAACCGATATTCAATATTAATGCAGAAATCACCTATGACCCGCTCTAAAGCCCAGAGCCTAACTTTTCCCACCAGATTTTGTCAAAAAAAATATCGGCTTTTGAACGAGTATATACGGTAAATCATTAAAAAGCGTAGGACGCAATAATCTTATGTATAGAAAGAACGTGTTTTATGTATAAGATCAGTTTAAAATAAAACTTATCTGATGAAGTTTTCTTTCCAAACATATATTTCATTCCTTATCTTGTTTCAAGTGTTTTTTCTTACTTAAAAAAAAAAATTAAAGAATAAAAGTATAATTTTTTAACGCAAAAAAATATATTTAAAAAAAAAAAAAAGAACTTATAAATTATAAAATAAGCCAGTAATTGTTCCCCTTAAATTTTAACTATGAAAATCAGTGGTTTCTATAAATCTTTACAAATCTATAAATGAGGTCATGGAAGAGGACGGAAAATATGACTATTTTCTCGCATTAAAGATGTCAACTTATAAAACTATTGCTAAAATAATAATTGTTTTAATCCATTGTTGGATGCCACATTTCTGTATCACTTCAAGTTCAAGCAACTTAATCGACAATAATACCTTCCCCCTACTTACTAATGGTGTGTTTAAAGCCAAGGTGATGATAGGTAATCTTTTTTCACCGTGTTGCTTGTGTGGGTTAAATGTTATTAAATACATCAAGATCGTGTGACTTTTAATAATAGAAGAACAAGAGAGTGACATTTTCAACTGTGCTCTCGACATCAAAATCAATCCGACAGAGGCTTTAAGCCAGCCAGGCAGAAGTTAAACAAACGTAATACATTTATCTGCATCTGCGCTTTACAAACCCTTAGACTTTGGTATGTCCACACGAAAATTCATCCAAGTTGGTTTATTTCCCCTTCGAACAACCAAACTTAGCTACTACAGATTAGCCGTCAAGACAGTTCACACATGTCAAGTGTGCATTGGGGAATCATGTAAAACATGGCGTTAGGGTTGCATGAACCCAAAAGGAATTCCATGGACTTACCATTGTCCCTTTACTTTTTTACTCCTTTCATTGGACATTGGATAATACTTCTTCTTCTTCTTCTTCTGCGTTCTCAAAATCTTTTGAAGGAGGATTCAGACCATAAGCCCTATATCTGTGATGAACTGAGCTGGGGCTGTCAATTGGCTCAGTCCACCATACAGTTTATCGTCGACTGAACGACAGGCTATTTGGTTTTGTCTCATTCGAAATACTTTTTCTTTTACTCGCACGAGACTTAAGCAAACGCGTAGTTGATCATGTTTTCTGTCTTGTCTGTTCACAATCTCAAACTATCCTAGGGTTAGTCTTCTTTTCAACGCGTTTAATAAAATAACCCGGAGCAGCCAAGTCTGACAAGACATTCCTCTACCCCTGCTGGCTGGAAAAGAAGGCTGGGCATTTAATTCACTTACCCGGATGTGTAAAGACTTGCGTCGTCAAGTGACGCCAAGTGGGGAGCCGCCATATTGATATTAGATTTATATGGAGCTAACCCGATTTCAGAAGCTGGAGAGCTCTGGTTCCGCGCGCGCCTGGCAAGGTCCAGGACCCGACCAGCCAAGCCGACCGAAGGCGGAGACTAAAGGGGGCCCCTAAATTAAACGCCGGTTTGTTCAGCGGCCCGACGGACAGAAAGGCCCGCAGCAACAATGGTCCGGGGAGGTCTTATTAAATAAAATTCCAATTAGGCCAAGCCAGCGATGGCAGCCAATCTATCAGTCTTGTTCCGTGTATATTTTCTCTAAAGCCCTTCAAGATGTTTGCTCGGCCGTATAACCGAGTTAGCTCCCTCGGCTGGTGAGGATTTGCGTTTCATGACGAGATTAAATGTACATTGGATGCCTTAGATTTCAAATGCGCGGGTTTTTTTCTTCTTTCTCTTCTACTTCGTCTTTCCTTTAATCTTCAAGTCCCCGGCTACACTTGTCTTGTTCACAACTAAGTCTGTCAATGTTTTTATTTCATTCTTTTTAAACGTTCAACAAAATTTAAAAACTCAATAAAGCCTTTTACAGAGATGAAGTCCTAAGGAGGATTATTAAATTAAGGCCACAGAGATATTGCATTTAGTTTTGAATCGCTTGTAGCGATTTTTAGTCAAGTTGTCCCCGACTGCTGACCAGACTTGGAAGCGGTTGAAACTTAAATTTAAATCAAAACACACGATTTTGTTAGTAATCCTCCATTTCTTCGACAACCCCCGCCCCAACCCGAACCAACCGCACCATAATGTCATCTCCGACCAGCGCTCCCATAATGCAATGTTTATTTTAATTTCACACGATGCTCAGCCTGAGGCGTGGGAGTAAGAGAAGACAATTCAACCAAGTGAGGGCGTTCTCAATACAAATCTCTGAATTACTTCCCTTTTGGCTCTGTGACGTCTTCCTCTTCCTTTCTCCCTCCAACCATTTTTATTTATTTTAATTATTTTCCTTATCACTTATTTCTTTCCTTTTATTTGTATTTAAAATTGGTTTATAATTTTGGAATTCTTTAACTAAAAACCTTTTGACGTTAGAGTTAACTCACTAGTTACTTTGGGTTTATGTGGGGGGAAATAAATTGTCCACAAATCCTGGGTAGACCTTTCTTGTCACCCTTGTCTTTTAATACTTCCCTTGCCCGCGGCTTCTATTAATATTCGTGTTACTTAAGAAATTCCCCAAAGCCGGCATAAGATGCAAAAAGAGGACAATAAATCTAAGGACAAGAACTCTTGTGGCCTCGTTCGGGCGCTGCTGCATTCCGTCCCCTTCTGGGAGTCGACTTACTTCCGCATACGCGTGGCTGTGATGCAAATAATGCATCAGATAATGGCTCCACGGAGAACTCCGAACAATTTCATAACATTATTGCCAATTTATTCAATTACTGTCATTTACAGATGAATTGTAAAAGGGGGCGCCACCGCTTTGGTTCCAGGCCCGGCGCACTTCTGAGATGAGCTATGTAACTCGTGGGGGGGGGTGAGAGAGGGACATTGTTTTACTATCATACCAGGAAGGCTTGCAATAGGGCGCCAAGTATTGGGGGCGGGGAAAAGAGGGCGCTCATTAGAGCGAATGATATTCAAATTTATGAATATAAATATTTGTGATGCATTTTGTTCGGGGAATAATTATTGTAATGCCGAAGCACTTACTTGATTGATAAAAAGATAAATGATACGTAAAGAAATATTTTAAAAAAAACAACTTTATTTATATTTTTGTTTTCTTTTTAAACGGCGAGTTTTCGTTAGGACTAAAAAAATGCATCAATGATTGATAATGGGCGTTAAGGTTAAATTAGATCAAAACTATGAGTCATGACATAGATTTTATCTGGGAATCGACATGTCTAAAGTGAACACAATGTGGTGTATGTTTAATTTCATGAACTTAAATTTACATGTCATCTGTACAGCCACGAATCACATATAGGTCAAACATGAACATGACATGTGTTCAAATGGCGTAGATTAATATGTGCTTCCTGCGACTTAATTTCAGACATGAACATAACTTGTGTTAATTTGACTTATAAAATGAAGTGTCTGTTGAGGCCCCCCCCCCTAAAAAAAAGTTCATGCTAAATCTGTGTAGAGAGTAGCGCAGTCAAAAAGGGTTCATTCCTTTATTGTTATTATTATTTTCATGGTATTATTTATATATCTTTTTTTTTAAAAAAAGATTTCCAGAACGCTAGTGACTAAAACAAAAAAATAGTTTAACTTTATCATTTCACCATAATCTTCACAATAACTATATTACATATGTACATTAGCTTTAGCGCGTGTTTCTGAGTGCACATGTTTGTGTATTTCTACGGTGTTTCACAAAAACCCTTCATATAAAGAATGGAGCGAGAGTATTTTTGCTCCACTAAATAATGTGGCTGTTCTTCAGTTGAGTGTTAGCTATACAGCAATTTAATTTTAATGGAGGAATGACGTAATGGAAAGAAGAAAAGTTTGGAAATTTTCCATCTTTGCATTGACTCGGCCTTAAGATTAAACCATATCACTTATGTTTACAAAGGTTTTCTAACTATACGTATTATTCATATTTATAAAATGTAATAATTATCATATCGTTCATATATGTATATATATATATTTTAAAAAGCAATACACAAACAAAAATACTCTTTTACTCATGATTCTCATGATGTTGTAAGATGTGGACGATCATGATGTATCAACGCAGCCAGGGTGGTTCTGTTAGTGTAGAATTAACTGTATGTCTATGGTATGGTCCATAGGCCTCCCTTACAACATGTACCATCAAAGTCAGTTTGTTAGGTTAGTCTATAATTGAACCTATGTCCATTCTATGGTCCATAGGCCCCCCGTACTACAAGAATTAACCCTATGTCCATTCTATGGTCCATAAACCTCCCGTACAATAATTAACCCTATGTCCATTCTATGGTTCATAGGCCTCCCGTACAATAATTAACTATATGTCCATTCTATGGTCCATAGGCCTCCCGTACAAAATGTACCAGCACAGCCACGACAGTTCCGTCAGTCCAGAGAAGAGAAAGCAGAGGCGGATACGTACGACCTTCACCAGTGCTCAGCTCAAGGAACTTGAGAAGGCGTTTGCCGAGACCCACTACCCAGACATCTACACCAGAGAGGAGATCGCCATGAAGACTGACCTAACTGAGGCTAGAGTCCAGGTAATTTCAGTTAGTCAGCTGGTCAGTTATTACATAGAAACAGGAAAGCTTTTTTCATTAACACCCATTTTGATATTCACAAGCATACGTCATGTGTAATCAGTGGATCAATGGCGTACTTGAATGTCACGTCAGAACCGTTAGACTATCATAATAGATTACCTATTTAAGTAAGGTAGAGTTTAATTTGACATAATAATAACAACAAGAAGAAGGAGAATTATCAATATTATTAGTATTAGTATTAGTATTATTAGTAGATTATTATTAACGTCTTCACTACATAAATTGTTCTATTTATTGTTACTGTTATCAACGCATAGGTTTTCAAGTGTTAAAATAAAATCGCGGCGATAAATAACTTGTAAGTTAAATAGTATCTCTGAATTATTATACTAAGCTACGCTTGTCTCTGTAGATTTGAACGTTTACCTAACGTAACTTTGATCATTTCAAGTAGAAAGTTTACCACCGTCTGACTACTGACGTGATGTCATGGCTGTGAGTGTCAGCCTCGTAAAGGTAGTACTAGGCAGGGCAGACTAGATCTTTTCAAAATCTGTTGTTACAATAAATTATTGTTTGCCTCGAATAAAATCAGAGTCAATATATATATTTATATATTTACTTTTTAAAAATAAAAAATTGGATCTCTAAAATTGTGATCACTTCAAGATTTGCGAAACTTCAATTAAAAAAATTATTTGAAAAAAGTTTTGAATTTTTAAAATAAATTAATAACATACCGTATATACTCGTTCTATAGCCCGTTCGTTCATAAGCCGACGACCCCCCCCCCCCCCCCCCCCCCCCTCGCCACATTAGGAAGAGAATAGTATAAAAGTGTGTCACCCGCTCGTAAGCCAGCTCCCAAAAAATAATAGGACATTGAAACAAAAATGTAGATCTAGAAAGAAATGTTGCTATTTTTAGCGTAAAGCGCTCGCAAAGTGGCAATTTACTCTACTCTTTTTTTTTTAAACTACAAGCTAAATCTGTCAAACTTTGTAAAAAAAAAAAAAATTAAAAAAAACTATTTAAAAAAAAAATATTCAAAATTCACACACAAAAATTAAATAAATAAATGAGATAAGTGCAGATGTTTAATAATATTGTCTAGCTTCTAGTAGAGCAGTCGAATTCAGTTGTAGAATGTAGACAAAGAAGTTGAAGATCTAGAATAAAAATAAAAGCACCACTATTCAGTGTAAATATAAAAAATCACATATGACCCGCTTGTAAACTGACCCCCAACTTTTCTCCTAGATTTTGTTGTTGTTTTTTTTTAATTTTAAAAAAAAGGAAAAAAAAAAAAGTGGGTCTTGGAACTTGTATATGCGGTAGTTTTTAAAAATATTTCATGACTTTGCTATTTTTAACGATTCAAGTAATTTTAATACTTCAATCACATTCCATAATTTTGCCGAACTTAAAGCTATGATAACCACGTTGGCGTTGGTAATTAAGTGCAATGAGTGAAAAGGTTTTACTTTCTTATGTATCAACTTAGTCCTAACTCTAGTTAATGCAAACTATTCCCACCTGTAGACTGGCATTGACGAAAACATTTGTTTGTTTGTTTTTTGTTTTTTTACTTTACGTAAGTTTATTTTAAAATACTTGATGTTTAAATGTTGTATCTGACATCTTTAAAATGAGATTATATCAATTCCTCTCAAAGTAGTAGAGTCTAGTACATATTTACAATGGCTCACTCAAATTTTTTTTAAATAAGACATATCACGTCACTAAATTATACTCTATATGTTGAGGCTAAGTCTTTACATTACCGTATGTAACACATTCAACGTCTCTTTTCGATTTATGTGCATGGTTGCTAGAATATGACAATTTATTGAATGCAGTAATACTTATATGTATGTTACTGGTGTGTTTTTTAAAACAACCCCTTTTTCAGTCCATGGTGGACTCCAGGGCAAGTGAAGTAGCGTTCACAAGTTTATTACTAACGACCAAAGGGTTGTCTGGCTAGCACAATTGCCAGTACTGAGGCTCGAGCCTGTGACTCGAGTTCTTGCCACTGTTCGGCTGTCCAGCGCGCTACCACATAGACCACCGCGGCCCACTACTAGAGTATTACCCATAAAAATGATGGAAGTTTTCAAAATAACTATATTTCAGCTGTAGATGATCTTAGTATCGTTTTCGTCATTGTAACGTTTGCCTGAAAGCCTTATAGTGAATGCCGTAAATACCGTTCTAAAGCCGAGCTTTCTTAGAAAAAATCTAGGAGGAACAGTTGGGTTGGGGGAGGGGGGTCGTAGGTGATTTCTGAATATCGGTGTTGTTATTGTAGATCATCAAATTCCTTTTCTACATTCTACAAGATTCGACTGCTCTACCAGAAGCTATAAAATATTGTTTAAAATCTGCACGTAATTCATTTTATCATTTTATTTATTTTTGTGAATTCTTTAATAAATAAATTGTTTTACAAATTTTGTTTTCAACAACGAATTTTAATGTATGCGCTTTCGCCACTGTTGATCCAATTTTGTTTTTCAAATACTGGTAACTCTTGCCTAAAAAAGAGCACAAACACAGTACAAAATAATCAATCATAATGACGGATTTAGTCTTTAAAAATGTTGTCCATTTTGTTTAAGCGGTCCTATAATTTTGGGGGAATCGGCTTGTTAGAGGGTTATACATGTTGATACTTTTCTCTTCCAAAAGAGTGTGTGTGTTGGGGGGGGGGGAGTGGTGGCTTATGAACGAACGGGCTGTAGAATGAGTAAGTACGGTAATCAGAAAATGTAGGGACAAGGAGAGAAAAATTTAAGTTCCTTTCAATATTGAACAATTTTACGCGGATGTTCGAAAAAGAGTTATTTTTGGTGTAGTAATTTTGTTATAGCCTTTTTTTTTTCGGTGCGCTCTCTACATACCGTTACGAACGAACATGCATAGCAAATAAATTAACACCCAGTGGTGTGGTTCTGTATGTTTGTAACGTAACGCTGAGGAGCGATGTACGACAGTCTACAGCAGTTAGTTTAGTTGAAACGCTGAGGAGCGATGTACGACAGTCTACAGCAGTTAGTTTAGTTGAAAAATCGTGTTTTGATGAGCGCTGTAAAAATATTTAATATGATGACGTCATTGTTTGATGTGCATCGGTACGCAAAATACAACCCCTATTATTATTATTAAATAAATACTTTGCGTACATTTCATAAAGTTTAATAATTCGTATTTATCAAAAAAGGACAAGTTAGTTGGTCTTTAAAAAAAAGGTTGGCGCCGTAGGCGCCCAAAAAAACGGGGCGCCGCAGGCGCCACGGCGCCTGGCACAATCTAGTAATATAATAGTCCAAGTCACTGGATCTGTAACGCTGAGGAGCGATGTACGACAGTCTACAGCAGTTAGTTTAGTTGAAAAATCGTGTGTTGATGAGCGCTGTAAAAATATTTAATATGATGACGTCATTGTTTGGTGTGCATCGGTGCGCAAAATACAACCACTATTATTATTAAATACTTTGCGTACATTTCAGAAAGTTTAATATTTCGTATTTATCAAAAAAGGACAAGTTAGTTGGGCTTTTGAAAAGGGTTGGCGCCGTAGGCGCCCTAAAAAAGTGGGCGCCGCAGGCGCCACGGCGCCCCGGCAAAATCTAGTTATACATATTGATCAATTTCTATTTTAAGCGCTGTGGGCCCAGTTTCTTACCGGGGAACAGTGCTATATAGATTATCAATTTATTATTATTATTATTATTATTTCCTCGACGTGCAGGTCTGGTTCCAGAACAGGAGGGCAAAGTTCAGGAAGATGGAGAGAATGAAGCAGCAGTCTCAGTCCAACTCCAGCACTTCGTCCGTCAAGCAGGAGCCCAACAGCGGAAACGGAAACAACGGCAGCAGCAACAACAGCAATAACAACAGCAACAACAGCAGTAGTAACAACAACAGCAACAACAACAACACCTCGACGGCCAACAACAACATCAGCAGTAGCAACAAGGAGAAGGTGAAGCCATCACAAGTGGAGGAATCCCACAGTAAGTTCGACAACCGTTGCGTGACTGTCCCTCAGTAACCTTGACAACCATTGAGTGACTGTCCCTCAGTAATTTCAACAACTGTTGAGTGACTGTCCCTCAGTAACTTCGACAACTGTTGAGTGACTGTCCCTCAGTAACTTCGACAACTGTTGAGTGACTGTCCCACTGTAATCTTGACAACCATTGAGTGACTGTCCCTCAGTAACCTTGACAACCATTGAGTGACTGTCCCTCAGTAACCTTGACAACCATTGAGTGACTGCCCTTCAGTAACCTTGACAACCGTTGAGTGACTGTCCCTCAGTAACCTTGACAACCATTGAGTGACTGTCCCTCAGTAACCTTGACAACCATTGAGTGACTGTCGCTCAGTAACCTTGACAACCATTGAGTGACTGTCCCTCAGTAACTTCGACTACTGTTGAGTGACTGTCCCTCAGTAACTTCGACAACTGTTGAGTGACTGTCCCTCAGTAACTTCGACAACTGTTGAGTGACTGTCCGTCAGTAACTTCGACAACTGTTGAGTGATTGTCCCTCAGTAACTTCGACAACTGTTGAGTGACTGTCCCTCAGTAACTTCGACAACTGTTGAGTGACTGTCCCTCAGTAACCTTGACAACTGTTGAGTGACTGTCCCTCAGTAACCTTGGCAACCGTTGATTGATGGTTGTAGACAAACGCCACAAAATGTTAATCTGAAGTCTTACAACCATCCCCGTATTACTTTTAATTTCTAACTAATAATAATTATCTTTTGTTAAACTCAAAGTCAATAATTAGGTTGTGTCTGTAAAATCGTTTTAAAATCTTCGGTTCAATTTCTACCTCCTAATTTGCTTTGAAAAAAAAGATTTTGAACTAAATAAACCCCCAAAAATAATAAAAATCTTAGAATTTCTTTGAGATCCTCAACAAAATAAAATTCAATGGAAAAGACGTAAACAAGGTATGGGTTAGCCTGACCGGACGTAACAAAACAGCGAACGTTTCGGCAAAGAGCCTTTATCAACGAATATACAAGACACAAACAAAACGAAAATAAAAATAAAAAATGAAAAATGAAGGAACTTAGCTGCGGTGGAATCCGAAGTATCCAAAGAAAAAGTGAAACTGAGAGATGACAGAGCGAATTTATATAGGAAAGCAGAGAGGGGGCGGGGCAACCGCCTAGGTGGACAAAGAAAAGACCATATTCATCCCATGTGGAGCGATTGTACCGTGACTCTCTATTAATCTGTTTTCAATCTGGACTCTCGTGGGTGTGTTTGTGCACGAGACAATAGCAGTGACTGCCAGGTCCTTGACACCCATATGGTCGCGTCCATTGAAGTGACGGGAGACGGGACACTGTTTATCTTGTGTAATCGCCCTAATATGTTCAGACATTCGGCACGACAAAGATCGTCCCGTCTCTCCTATGTATTTCAAAGGACAGCGCTTACACACAATGGTGTAGACAACGTTGCGGCTAGCGCAGGTGAAACCATCCTTAATCATAAATAGCCCCTTAGGGAAGTTTATCTGTTCGGCTTGCACAACAAAAGGACATGTCTTACACCGAGGTCGGCCGCATGGTATAGTACCCAGATGCTTGGGTGATGTTGGGAGGCGGGTGCGAACCAGAAGATCACGTAGGTTTCTGTCCCTCCTAAATACAATTAGGGGTGGGGTGGAGAAAATGTTGTTTGTCTCAGGGTCCGCAAGGAGGATAGTACGGTTCTTCATGAATATTTCTTTGGCTTTGATGTTGTGTGGATGATAAGTAAGAACAAGCTTGCTCCTTTGGTTGGTATCACGGGTGCGTGGTAAAAAGGCGTCGGCACGAGTGAAGTTTTTGACCCGCTGAAGCGCATGTTGAAGCGTGGCTTCAGGATATGACCTTTGTCTAAAAAACTCCACCATTTCCAAAGCCTTTTCCCAAAAGTCCTCCTGAGATTGACACAGTCTACGGAGTCGAAGAAGTTGAGA
>MUZC01004718.1:121776-132763 GCA_002072015.1 Radix auricularia | reverse complement strand
TGTAGAATTCAGGGAGGCGACCAGTGTATTCCTGTTCCACTCTGTGTTCAAAGTGGCCCATAAACAAACAAGCATAGCTTGGTCCCATTTTTGTCCCCATAGCGACCCCACTGATTTGGTCAAAGAACTGGCCATTGAACTCAAACGAGTTGAGGGTTAGAACTAATTCAGCCAGCCGTAGTAAGGCGTGGGTGGGTATACTGGGGTGGGGTTGCCTGTCCAAAAAGTATTGCACAGCTAGAAGGCCATCATTGTGGGGAATAGATGTATAAAGGGAAGATACATCAAGGAGGAATAGATAATGTTTTGTGTCTGGATTGATCATGAGTGACTCAAATGTCATTAAGGCATGATTGGTATCTTTAATGTATGTAGGGAGTGATGCCACTAAGGGTTGGAAGATACCATCAAGGAATTCAGAAATGTGTTCAGTTGGACACGAACAAGCTGAGACAATGGGTCTACCAGGGTTGCCATCCTTGTGAATTTTGGGAAGCAGATAGAAAGAAGGCTTTCCCAAGTCACTGTCAAAGATATGCATCCTAGATGCTGATTTGGGGAGGGCGCATTCAGTGATCAACTCATGAATGGTTTTCTTGACAGTGGCGTTATATTTTAAGATGGGATCCGTAGTTCTTTTATGGTAGAACTGGGTATCGTCCAGTTGTCTCTGGGCTTCTTTGATGTATAAATCCCTATCCCACACAACAACGGCTCCTCCTTTGTCTGCCGGTTTGATGACAATATCTTTCCGGCTGCGTAATAGAGACAAAGCCTTTAACTCAACTTTGGACAGGTTAGAATGACGGAGTCGGGGTAACAACGTTCGCTGTTTTGTTACGTCCGGTCAGGCTAACCCATACCTTGTTTACGTCTTTTCCATTGAATTTTGTATAAGCCTGATTGCAGTCCTACCCCTCATTTTGTGAACAAAATAACAATAACTTGATGATCTATCTAATATATGCTTGATCCCTTTAAATAAACTTCTTCATGAACCTTTGCCAACAGACATTGAGTGACCTGTGGTATTTTCACAGGGTGAAGTTTCTATTTATGACTTTAAATTAATTTATTTTACTTCACATTTTTATTTTCAGACCAGTTACATCCGGTTCATGAATCGAAATGGAACTCTCCTGTTTTGCAAAACCAGCAGAGTATGAACAAACAGAACCACCCCCACAATGCACCACCACCTTCCTTACACGGCCCCTTCTCGGGAATACTCGGCGGTCCGGGCCACGACTATCATTCTGTGAGCTCATTGGATAAAAATCCTCCACTCTCAAGCGGGCTTCTTTTCTGACTCGGTGGAGTGTGATAGATTTTCTTCAATGAAAAACAACAACAAATAAGCAAATCTTCCAACGTGCTTAAACGAATGATATAAATATATAAACTGAGTTTTCATGTTGATGGGTTTTGAGTTGACTTAAGAAAATCTAAATGGTACCTCGGGACCATCGTTATATTTATGGCTTTGAAAACATTAAATGACTTATTGAACGACATCTCAAAACAGCTTTATAACTGAGTCGCTTCCCTTATTTCAAAGTACTTTTATTTTGCTTCCCAGGACTGATCATTTGGTGTTTATTTGCTTTTTATTATGGCGAAGTGTCACGTTGACCGGAACGACGTCATCGAACTATACAGAAAGCAGTATCCCTAACCAACTGCAAAATAACAACAAATGACTTTTTAAAAAAAACAACAACATTAAAATACATTTTTAATGAATTAATGAGTTAAAATGCTAATGTCGTTTTATCGATGGGATTTACAGTAAAATAAAATGTATGTTTCATTTTAAGTCGGGTTACTAAGGATGTAACTAATTATTGAAATGAGCATGATCTCTAGGCTTAATTTCGGAGTTACTGAACATTTTGCCTTTACTTGACCTAAGTCACTGGCTGATGTGCAGCGACAGTATTTTAAGCTTGTAATTGTTGTCGATGTTGTGGTTGGATTTTGTTCAAATGATTAAAAAGATAAAGTACACGATATTGAAAAAATGTTTTATTTAAAAGTTTGTTTTAATAGTTGCTGATTGTTCAAATAAGAGCTCTTGACTTGAGATTTTTGTATCCGCCTCTGAGCACAAAGTACTTTTTTAAAAAAAGATTTCTTTTCAAATTATGTTTTATTTGCTTAAAAACAGTGTGAAACTCGATCACAATTATTCAAGAAATTCTTATAACTCGCTGAATATATACATGAATACATGTAGATCTACTTGCAAACAATTTTCCTTCTAATGTTTGTTGGTCCGTGTGCAAAATAACAAACCCATGTGAAAATTTGCGCAGCATTCATTTTTAGTGCAAAAGTGTATGCTCCACAGACACAGATATTATATTATGCTTATCAAAATTTGATTCGATTTAATTTTTGTAATGTGAAGAAATTCTCTTTTTTAAATGAATAATTTTTTAAGGGTCAGAGCAAGTGTGTTACGCTAGGGGTGAGGGGAGGGGATGATATTTATCCGATCTATTAGAGGAGGTCGAACCTGAAGACAAAATGTCTATTTCAAAAAATCTATTCCAAGAGATTCTTAAGAACGCCTCAAATTCGCAAGTTTTTGTTTGCTCTGTAAAATATGTCTATGGGTTGCCTGTATTGTTTTGCTTTATCTACATTACCATTATGTTTATTTTACGCCAAAACTTTAATGTGCATTTATACGAAATTAGCCGCAAGCAGTATTACATGTATATAGAACTAAAGTATGTACACAAAAACACATTATAGATTTTATCGCTATGTTTCTATTGATTTATTTGATCACATGTAAAATAACTTTTTATGAATTCGTAATTAAAAAAATGATAATGTAAATGTTTGTTGCTGTTTTCTTTGTTTGTTTTGCTGCTAAGTGGTGTGTATGTGATTGGTTGTAATTTGAGCGGTGTTAGAGCGATGAAGGAAAGTATCAATGTTTACTGCGATGTTTCTATCGATTTGTCGATTAATTTAATTTAAATCAATGAGAAGAACGAGATATCCATAAACAAACAAAGAAAGACTTATATAGGTGAAAGTTAATTCCATGACATCTATAACAAATTTCAGATAACTCTCAAATGTTGTTCAATTAATAAATACAAAAGTCATAAAGTCTTAACATTGAAAAATTACATGAAGAGCGTGGGGATTGGGGGTTAGGGATGTATTACCATTAGTACACAATCATTAGGGAGGGTGCGTGTTGGGGGTTAGGGGTGTATCACTATTAGTACACATTCATTAGGGAGGTTGCGTGGTGGGGGTTAGGGATGTATCACCTAAGTACACAATCATTAGGGAGGGTGCATGGTGGGGGTTAGGGATGTATCACTATTAGTACACAATTCTTGGGGAGGGTGCGTGGTGGGGGTTAGGGATGTATCACCTAAGTACACAATCATTAGGGAGGGTGCGTGGTGGGGTTAGGGGATGTATCACTATTAGTACACAATTCTTGGGGAGGGTGCGTGGTGGGGGTTAGGGATGTATCACCTAAGTACACAATCATTAGGGAGGGTGCGTGGTGGGGTTAGGGATGTATCACTATTAGTACACACAAATAGTAATGCACAATATTTTTGAACGTTCAAACTTTCACTTGAATTTATATTTATTTCCACAAGAATAATTATATAAGCATGTATATTATTACGATTATGATACTAAGTTATTCGGGTATTTTTCCAAGATTTTTTTTCTTCAAAACCAAAACAATTTCTAAATGTACGTTGCTGATTCATGAACACCATTACACTGCATTTTCAAAAACAAATCACGTTTACAAATTCGAAGTGAAAGGCTTTTTCAGTGGCCCTAAACATAATAATAAAAATGAGTCCGAAAAAAATCTTCGCCACCCGTGAAAGTACAGGTTATTTAGCTAGTTACTTAGATTAGTTACTACACACACGCTGTCAAAAATCAATGCACTCTTCAAATTCTGTAAATAGTAAACAACCTCAACGTACAATTTGTGCTAGGAGTATAGAGTTTGATACAAGTAGTGCTAGGAGTATAGACTTTGATACAGGCAGTGGCGGCGTTAGGTAAGCGCGGGGCCTAGTGCCAGCAATGACCCCGCGGGGCCAGAGTACTAGTAAAGATCGCTAAGCACCAGTATGCTATGGTATTTAAAAATATGAAATATCTTGATTATTGTGTAATTTTAATACCGCGTGTCACCTTTTTATTAAATTATTACAAGTTCATTATTTTCTCTGGTCTATAAACAACGGTTTATTCTTATCGAAAAATGACGTGCCGGTTACGACGTGATTTAAAATGCAATTTATTGGCAGACATATTGCAAAATAATGCGTTTTGCTAATTGAAAGTGAACCGTGGATGTCGACATGCAGGATACCTTGACCCTAACTTATTACAATATCGAATCACGTATTATTAGCCATGCGGTAATTAACATTTGACAGACATGCATGTTTTATGACTGTTTTCCACTAATAGATGTCAAGTTCCGTGGTTTCTTCTTGTGCACACTTAGTAAACCACTTACCACTCACAGACGAAAGTTCACTTTTCTTGCCTTCCTGGCGGGGAATTCGTTGATCATATTTTTGTAGTCCAAATTTGTTTATCTGCTTGTTTTGGAAAGTACTTATTCAGTGCTCCCTTTTGACTTCTGTCGAATTCTTCTCTTACCTTGCGTTTTTTAGCTTTTTCTGCGTCTGAGTCATATTTGCGAAATATATCGCGATCTCTTCCACTCATGTTGATATCGTACTGAGAAATCACTTTGATGACGCTAATTAATGTTTCCGATCGCACCACTACCGAGACACTGCCATTCCGATGACACAGTTTTCTAAAAATAACTATTTTAGTAAATCTTTTGCGAATGACGTGTACACAAATAAAGGGGATTGGCTGAATGGTACATCTGACCTATTTTCCACTAACGGTGTAATGCTTTCAAAGACGTCTAGAGCTACGCTACGGAATTTGACCTTCAAAAAGGATTACAAGAGTGCCTCTTTCGTTTCTTTACAATCGTTTCCAGCATACGTTCTATCATCCACTCTTTGGTTCTACATGTATAGGCTATTAACAAGGACGAGACATGTTCAGGACCGAAACGCGGGGCCTACCTAAGCGCGGGGCCTGTGGCAGTCGCCCCAGTTGCCACCCTCAAACGCCGCTCCTGGATACAGGTAGTGCTATGAGTATAGACTTTGACAACACGATGCTTGATAAACGAATGTCTCCGCTGCTTGCAATGAATGTATTATTTTACCGGGGCGTTTTAGTTAAATAGTTCAATTATTGATTAATTTATTAGATGATAATTCCTTTTTTTAAAAAAAAAATTGAAATAAAGAAAAAAGATTTAACGTTTTTTATACCAATTCTATATTTACGAGACAGAGAAAATTATGTATGTAAACTATATTATATGTGGATGTAAGCATATGTATCAAGAACCGTGATTTAAATCAGCTGTAAGTTTATACTTAATTAACACGTGTACTTGTTAATGAGATGGTTAATTTTTGCATAGAGGGATCAGTACGTATTTATAGTGTTGGTGGACTACTGTGACACGATGAATGGTTGACACATTTTGCAAGCTTATTATTTTTTTAATGTTAAAATTAGACCTGTGAAATAATCCACTATCCATTTCCTCATCCCATGAAATCCCGTCTTTACAAGGAGGACAATGATTTAGGGGTACTTTTGACTTAGTTATTACTTCCATATGACCCCCGCTGTGGTTTCTAAGTGACCCAAAGTTGACCAACTGAAGTTTCTACCTGGCCCTAAGTTGGTAACTACAGAAGCTTCTTAGTGACCCTAAGTTGACCACCACTGTCGTTTCTACATGGCTCTAAGTAGATCAAAACTGTAGATTCTAAAAGGACCCTTAGTTGATCACCAACCACTATGTCAATGTTTTTTTTATATTTTTATTTTTTATGAGGCCCTTTGAAACTCTTTAGAAATGTAATTTTAAATTCTATCTCCTGGATATCCAATAGCCTAGCACTGAGAGCAGTTGTCTAAATACCCTGGCACTGAGAGCAGTTGTCTAAATAGCCTGGTACTGAGATCACTTGTCTAAATATCCTGGAACTGAGAGCAGTTGTCTAAATAGGACTGGTACTTAAAGCAGTTGTCTAAATAGACTGGCACTGAGAGCAGTTGTCTAAATAGCCTGGCACTGAGAGCAGTTGTCTAAATAGCCTGGCACTGAGAGCACTTGTCTAAATAGCCTGGCACTGAAAGCAGTTGTCTAAAAGCCTGGCACTGAGAACAGTTGTCTAAATAGCCTGGCACCGAGAGCAGTTGTCCAAATAGCCTGGCACTGAGAGCAGTTGTCTAAATAGCCTGGTACTGAGATCACTTGTCTAAATATCCTGGAACTGAGAGCAGTTGTCTAAATAGCCTGGCACTGAGAGCAGTTGTCTTAATAGGACTGGTACTTAAAGCAGTTGTCTAAATAGACTGGCACTGAGAGCAGTTGTCTAAATAGCCTGGCACTGAGAGCAGTTGTCTAAATAGCCTTCCATGCCTGTATCTGCTGGCTATTCTATTCTATTTCTTTTCCTAAATCTTTCATGGTTCAGTTCATTGCCATGAATCTTCCATTGTTCTCTAGATTGAAGGGAATCTGCTATTGACTTGCCCTATTTTATCAAAGGAATTTGCATCTCACACGGTAAGTTCAGTTATGAACGTCAGTGAACTGACACAGTAATGAACAGTAATGTACAGTTACTATAGTAAAACTTGAATGAGATCATGCACTTGGTTCAGATTTTATTGGTCCTCTTTGTATAGCACGTTCAAATATATATTAGGATAGTAAAGTTTCACTTACCCATACCTTCAATTTGTTCTGACATCATGTTTCACGTACCCATACCACCAATTAGTTCTGACATCATGTTTCACATACCCATACCACCGATTAGTTCTGACATCTTGTTTCACATACCCATACCACCAATTAGTTCTGACATCATGTTTCACATACCCATACCACCGATTAGTTCTGACATCATGTTTCACATACCCATACCACCAGTTAGTTCTGACATGTTTCACATACCCATACCACCAATTAGTTCTGACATCATGTTTCACTTACCGCTACCGTTATCACGAATTTCGTTTTGTGATCATGTTTTAAAAAACGTGTATCGCCATTTTTTTTTTGTGTTGTCTGCCTGGTTACACCACACACAGCGCATGGTTCACTCCCTTCAATGGCGAATGTCGTCTGCCAAGTAGGATGGTGTAATCGTCATAAAATAACAATAAATAAATAAGCAACGCCATCTCCCCCCTTCCCCCACCTTCCCCCCCCACACACACACAGACACCTTTAATCCCGTGAACAATCGTCGATGCATTTCTGTATTTCCCCATCCTATCTCTCTCCACCGAGTGCACTCCCCCTCGAGCCGTACCCTTCCTTAATGTAAGTTCAATCATTGAAGGGGCCGCCCGCTAACCAAATTACCATTGATCCACACAAGCCGGTCGTATCCCAGTGGACGCTGTGCACAGTGGGTGAGGTCCCCTTGCCTGATCGCTGCACTCAGAGGCCCGTCCAAAGAGCAACGACGTACTTACACCATGATTACCGGCCCTGAAAGCCTCGTTACAGTTTCCAATCTACGAAACTGGTTCAGAGTGAGAGCAATTTTAAAGCCTGGGGAAAAGAATAGACGGTGGGAGAATCCTGAACAAAATAATAAACAGAGATTTGAGTTAGATGTAAATAAACTAACTTAAAAAGGATTATCATGCATTGGGTGTTCAATAATCTAAGAAAGAAAGTGATCGATAAAGTATGTATAAATATTGAAAAATAATCATCAGAACGATCATTTAGCCCATAGCACATTGGCTCACGGTGAAACATGCGCAGCTCTTTCCGATTTTTGTCCAGGCTTGTAAAGTGTCAGCGTTATTGTGTAACTGGTTAGGTTTAGGGGTATCTTGGTTGGGGCTATTATAATGGGTATCTGGTTGGCGTTATGGGTATCTGGTTGTGGTAATGAGTGTGTGGTTGCATGGGGAAAGAGGTATCTGGTTGGGGTTAGGTTATGTGGTTTGGGTTAGGGGTATCTGGTTGCATGGAGTTAGTGGTATCGGGTTTGGGTTAGGTCTATCTGGTTGCATGGGGTTAGTGGTATCGGGTTTGGGTTAGGACCATCTGGTTGCATGGGGTTAGTAGTATCGGGTTTGGGTTAGGACCATCTGGTTGCATGGGGTTAGTAGTATCGGGTTTGGTTTACGGGTATCTGGTTGCATGGAGTTAGTGGTATCTGGTTTGGGTTAGGGGTATCTGGTTGCATGGGGTTAGTGGTATCGGGTTTGGGTTAGGGGTATCTGGTTGCAATGGGTTAGTGGGATCGGGTTTGGGTTAGGGGTATCTGGTTGCATGGAGTTAGGGATATCTGGTTGGGGTCAGGGTTACTGGTGCACCCTGGTACAGTAATAGTTCACTCAGTAATTCAAGATTTCTAAAACTAAAATGACCCATCCAATATTTCAAAGTATTTAAATCCTTTTGTGAGTGAATTGGTCTTGATCATCATGCCACTGTTCCCCCCACCCCAGCCCCCTTTGGTCTTGTCATCTTAAACTCCTCTTGCACCAGGTCAACTCTACAACTACAACATACTTATTTCACTCACTTTCAGGGGCCTCCCCTACGGGGGAGAATGTCAAGAACAACCATTTGTCTCTTGTACTAAAACTAATCTGGAGATGTGAGTAATTTGATTAGCCGTGGACATACCAACCTCCTCGTTCTTGGTGTGTGTGCTCGACAGCTGGGGGCACTTTCTTTAACTGTCCATTTTAGCTGTCACCTTCTGCCTGTCCGTTCTAGCTGTCACTTTCTGTATGTCCATTCTAGCTGTCACTTTCTGTCTGTCCATTCTAGCTGTCACTTTCTGTATGTCCATTCTAGCTGTCACTTTCCGTCTGTCCATTCTAGCTGTCACTTTCTGTCTGTCCATTCTAGCTGTCACTTTCTGTCTGTCCATTCTAGCTGTCACTTTCTGTCTGTCCATTCTAGTTGTCACTTTCTTTAACTGTCCATTCTAGCTGTCACTTTCTTTAACTGTCCATTCTAGCTGTCACTTTCTGTCTGTCCATTCTAGCTGTCACTTTCTGTCTTTCCATTCTAGCTGTCACTTTCTGTCTATCCATTCTAGCTGTCACTTTCTGTCTGTCCATTCTAGCTGTCACTCTCTGTCTGTCCATTCTAGCTGTCACTTTCTGTCTGTCCATTCTAGCTGTCACTTTCTGTATGTCCATTCTAGCTGTCACTTTCTGTCTTTCCATTCTAACTGTCACTTTCTGTCTGTCCATTTCTAGCTGTAATTTTCTGATTGCCCCCCCCCCCACTTTTTTTTGTTGAGTTGTTTGCCATTCTTGTGTCAATTCCTGCTGTCATTTTATGAGACTCCTGGTTTAGTCTGGCGTTGAACTGACTGTAATTATTTTCAGCCAATCCGATTAAATGATGTGTTCTACTCAACGGCAAAAATTTAAAAGTACACTGTATTTGAAAGGAAGAGAGACAACAAAGCTTAATGTTGAACGTTGAACATTGAAATAATAATTTTTAAAAATGTATTCTTATAAACGGTTCTAAGCATTGTTATTGTTAAATACCCTTAATACAATTTTAAATTGAGATAAATCTCTTCATTTTTCAAGCAAGATGTGAGAGACAAAAGAAACACATATGAACTTGTACTTTAAAAAAAAAAAAAAACTTTAAAAACCAAGTGTGTTTTTTTTACTATAAATCCTATCAATCTATATAGAGCTACGAGACATATTATAAAACGCAGTGCAAGACAATCCAAAAATATTTTTTTTTAGTTATGTCTTGTAAAACATGTTTAATATCATGCGCATCGATCGGGAATATATTTTTAAAAAGTATTTCCTTATCGCGCGACAGGAAACGGTGTTCAATATAATAGTAATAATACGCACCACGACACTCTTAACACAAAAATTAACATGCTACATAGTGATAAATAAAGATAATCTTTAAAAATCAATAATTTTATTACAGTACATTCAACCGATCTAAAATTTTAATACATTATTTTTATCATCGGCACGAGTCTGCCTGCTAAATTTCAGCTCGCCAGCATACGGGGAAGTGGGTTAAAAATCGGTCCAAAAATTTGTCGGCACTCAAGCAAGCAGACACCACGAGTGAATGTAAAAGATTTAAAAACTAAAGCGATTGTTTTTCACAACCTTACATTTTTAATAAACTTCCTTGAGATGTATTGCTATTAAAAATTATTTCTTATTAATTTCTCTGACATGCGAAGGTTTGTGGGGATATGTTCTGTAGAGATTGCTATGTAAAGCAGTCTCCACAAGGGGTGTAGTAAACGAGGGGGGGGGGTGCAGGGTTTGGTACATCAGGGTTGCACTTTTTACCCTATCCATGTATTTTTGGAATTATCGCGATCAATTACGTCAGATGGGGAAGGGCAAAAATTTATCTCACGTGTGTTTGTACGTGCGTGTATGTGTGTGTGTGTACGTGTGTGTATGTGTATGTGTACGAGTGTGTATGTCATGTAAGGGTTCCCATTACAATCGCAATATATTCATGCTCACAGATATCCCAAACCTAATTTAAAAATAAGTGCTAACTTAGCAGTTGAATACTACTGCAAAATCCTAATTTTAAAAAAAAATGATAAAATGAAAAAAAGCTGCCGAGCTTCGATAAATTTGTTAGTTATGCTTGTCGCTTTGTCATAACACTTTTCAATATGCTTTAACTAAATACTAAGATACAGGATATCATTCTAATAACTAAGTTTAAAATTATCTGGGCCAGTTTTTAAAAAAAAATTATTACTGGATGCCCGCGGCGTTTATGATTTGCTCATAGATAGTGCAAAGAAAGTTGGGGGGCGGCGTTTTATGATTTGCTCATAGATAGTGCAAAGAAAGT
>MUZC01004718.1:93727-119143 GCA_002072015.1 Radix auricularia | reverse complement strand
TTACTAAGAATAGCAATAACCGGAAGTGGACGAGCGCGTATGCAGCCGCAAATTGGGTCGTCTTGACGAGGCGATACTCACTACCCTTTTGATAATACTAAGACTTCCGGCAATGGTGGCCGTTGCCTGCGCCAGTGTTATCTCTCGATTCGCAATGTTTTTTTGTAGTTTTAACGGGGTTTTTTAACGGATTGAGTAACTGAGTGTTGATGCACAAATGGCAGGTCAGGACATACAAAAAACATATATACATCATGGGTCTAGGACTTATGGTTGCTGAGATCTAGGGTGATGACAGACGGACGGACGGACAAAACGGGTGCAATAGCGCATTCGACTTCTCGAAAATGCGCTAAAAATAATAAACTTAACTAAGGGAAGCTATAACAATATTCAGAAGATTGATTCGAATTACACGGTTGCACACCCTTAAAACAAAATCTCAATGAAAATGCCAGTTAAACGTTTGAAAATAAATAAAATAATTGCACATTTGTTACAAAGATTATCTTTTCAAAAGACTGTACCATCACTTTAAAAATCACGTTAAATTAAAAACTTCTATGCTATAAGTTTTTCTTGGTTTTAAAGAAATAATAAATTAAATATTTTAAAAATCATTCAAATATTTCTTGAGGTAACAAGAGTACAGCACGAAATACTTATACTAATATTAATACTAAAATTCGTTTTTCACGTTAATTTTTTAAATTTCGATTTCAATGTTAATTTCAATAAAGCTTTCGCACATTAATTTAAAAATAATTTTGTACACAATTTTAATTTCGCTTGGCAGTACAATTTATCTGGCCAAATTTTATTTCTTTTTAACAATCTTTTAGCGTTTCTCAAATTATATTGTTAATAAATCTTTGAAATATAAAAACATTTAATATTTTTAATTTAAACTCTTGAATTTTCGTGATTTAAAATATAAAAATGTGTATAAAAAACCTAAAGCTTTTTAAAAAAAAATAACTATAACGACAAAATATAAGTGTGAAAAATAAAATAAAATTCACTTTCTAAAAGTTTGAGAGTAATTCTTCTCCACTGTTGTTTTATTTACCCACAATGCAAGAGGCGGAACTCTCCGTTTTGTCATGTTCAAGTCGCCATATTTGTAATTTTGCCTCCATTTCTGAAGATTATTGCTGTTTTGGAACTCTTCATCCAAATAACTAAGCATGTATTTTTTTGGTTTTCTAAATAGTGTACTTTCGTTTTTGTATAGACCATAAAATCAACATTCACTAAATATTATTCAAAAATATTACTTAATATTATTTAAGTCACTTAAAATCTACACAACCGGCATGAATGGAGATGTACATGTTACAAAAAATGTTAAATGAAACACTTAGTACTTAGTAACACTACCTAGTACTAGTAACTAGTTAACTAGTACTGAGCTAAGTTCAGTACAGTTAAGTCATCTTACACTGGTAACACTCTCTAAAACTATAATGCAATGGCCAATGGCCCGCATGGGTAAGAGATTAACAATTTTAAACGAACATTCGAAATATAAGTTTAATTTACTTTATTTAATAACTTGGTAAGTTCACTTAGTTAACTTAGTAATATTAGTAATTAGTAATAGTAAAATAACTTAATTAAATATCAGAATCACTAACAGTAACAGTGTTAGTAACACTTAAACTTAATGCTTATAATCAATAAGCTCTTCGCTTAGTGGAATTCTAGGTCTAAGCTATGACTATGTCATATGTCAATTCACATTAAATTAAATCACATCATCATTAAATTATTAAGAATTTTGCCTAATCTGTCTATAATATACTACTATAATAGTTACAGTATAGACAGATTATGATTAGGCCATTAGGCATAATTTATTGCAACAAAAGCCTATACAGTATACTATGCTATGAACTTATACTAATTATAAAAATGCTATGGACAATATAACTTATAATAACTATAACTATGGGATGGCCGGATATCCGGCATACCGTATATCCTGACCAGATAACAGGATTTCCGCCACTGTCCAGATTTGCCAAATTCTTGACTTAGGCGGGCTGATCCGGGTAGGATCAATTGTGATTTGATTTGTGAACTTCAAAATAAAAATGTTGCTGGTCTCACGACTCACGTGTTACATCTTATTTAGTCTTACTTATATTTTTAAAACTCTAGTCTATTGTGAATATTACAATGATACCAAATACATTAAATAACAAATAAAGTCATTCATTAAATTATTAATATATAACTAATATAACCAAACAAATTAACAAGTGTTGATCATGAAATCATTCAAATCCATGCAAAACATAGTAAATCAATCAATTTCAATATGAGAAAAAAATATTAAGTTAAAAGTTATTAGTATATCCATACTTTACTACATAAGTGTCATAAGATAATAAAGTAGGTTAACTACAGCATATTAAACTTAAATAGTCTGAATAAAATAACAATTTTTATTATTGCTCTAGATTCGAGATCACAACTTCTTGTACACCACACTACAGACTACACACTCAGTACAACACCGTTTGCTTGGTACACACTAAACAGTTCGTTGAACTCTGTTCAAGTTCATACACTTAGTTTCATTGTAAAATCATTGATGTTGACAGTGTCGCTGACTGTCATTGTAGATAGCAGAAACTCCACTCACATTTGTTAGATAATGAATATTTTAAATAATAGTATTAAATACTAAATTGAAAACAGTGAAGTACACCTCCTTTGCTCTTACACTTAAATGTAAAGATATCAGGGAAAAATTAGGGACCAACTTTTGTATCAGGCAAATAGTTTTTTAAAAAAACAAAACCGGCCACCCCCTAAATATAACTGTCTCACTTTCCGCTCCCCATTTTAGTCACTGTTGTCATGTCATAGCAACAAAAAGAGTGACCAAATGTACTATTTAGGGGCTTATGGGCTTAAAGGGATATTGCATACAGTTCAAAGAATTTACATTTTCTCTTTATTCTTCTCATTTCTATTTCATAAATTTCACAGTACCATTCTACATTACATGAATCCTCACCCCTGTTGAATTAGAAATGGCAAAGATGAAACAAGTTGTGAAAGCTACAAAGGCAACCAAGGAAAAGGAACAAGGTTTAATATTACATCAATAGTTCTTTATACTAATACTAATTTATTTGAAGATAGCACCAAATATAATGTATAATTTACACACACTGTCCATTTCAAAAAATTATTTGGCACTGGACTGACTGGTTTATGATGATATTTAAATTTTAAAAATCTACTTTATGCTAAGTAATGTTTGAATATTTAGATTATTGTTATTGTGATGAGTTTTTGGAGAATTCATTTATTTTGAATGGCAATTTATGTTTATTCTATACAGGTTCGCCAAGGAAAAACCCCAATACTGATTCAAATTTAGACAAATCAATTAAAAAGAAAGCATCTGGTCTTGTGGACTGCAAAAATGTTTCTCCACAAAAATCAGCAGTTGGCTCCCCTCAGTCATTAACAAATAAAATAAAGGCACAAGATAACACTAAATTTACCAGTATTGAAAATAGCCCTAAACCAGTTGCCAAAAAATTGATAGATGTCCCAAAATCTGCCCCCAAGTCAAAACTTGCTCTTAAAGAGGATATAAAAGAAAAAAGTTTAGCACTGTCATCTCCAGCAGGCAAAGTAGAGGGTACGGAGGAAAACATGCCTCTTTCAAGTACACCATTATCTGTGAGAAGGAGCAGTCGAGCCCCTGTACCATCAAGTAAATTTAAAGACATGGAAGTTGAATTGGTTGCTATTAAAAAGAGATCATTACCCTCATCCAATATATCAGAAGGTACAGTTGAGTTAATCCATGTATTTCGACATTCAGAACAATGTAAGCATAAATATCAGGTTTAACTTGTAGTTATCTGTATATTGTTAAACAAAGAGTAACAGTAGTATATGATTCGTTAAATAAAAAGTATTCTTTTATGACCCAAGCAATTTTAAAAGTTTTTCTAACAGATTTAACAAACTTGATCTATAATACATTTCAGCTTGCAGTTGTAGTGTGAAAAGTGAATTTTAAAATTCTGTTTTCTATTGAATACTTTAAATACAATGACATAAGTTGATATAAGCATTTTACAAATATAACTCATTCCAGCCGGCAGGAGGATAGTAAACAAAAATATTTTCCTGTTCCTTATTTTGGGTTTTAAGTCGTCATGGTCTCACTGCAGAAAAACATCGTTGATCTTCTTATTATCAGTAGTTTTCTAAGGCAAATTTGTCTCTGTTTTTGTTTAGTGGTATTCAATTTACCAAAAACCTCATAGAGATATATTTTTAAAATAGTTTTATAAATTATTTTCTTAACAGATTCTGAATCTGAACAAGAACCTCCAAAGAAGCGAGGAAGAAAGCCAGGGTAAAAAAAATGTTCAATACTGTAATATGTCTTTTTACAGGTTATTATCTTAATAATGGTTTACTCAGACTTTATATTGCATTTCCTACATGTAACCCTTGCGTGTTAACAAGCATTGAAATACATCATTGTTTTTATTAGTGATGGGACAATTAATGGGAATCGTCAATACAATTAAATTATTTATATTATTTTGAACTCAATACTACATTTTTGTATTATTAAAATGGAATCATTGATAGATATGTTTATATAAAAACCTTTCCAATACATTATTATCTAGCATATTGTAAAGCTTCAATAGCAAGTTGATAACATTTTCTAATCCATTCTCAACTTTTATATTAATTAAATATGTTAATACCGGACACTATAATAAATAAATGTAATAATGGCCAGAAATATAATTGGGTGGAATCGTTAAAAATTTTGGTATTGTCCCATCACTATTTTTTATTGGTGCATATGAATCATTGTAGAAAGACTTTCTAAATCCTTCTGTTCCCTGCTATTAGTCCAATGATGACTAAATCACTGCGCAAAATTTGAGAAATTGAGTTCTCAGTCTTGGCTCCTTAACTAAAATTAGGTTGAGCTGGACTGAAGATCATCGTTTCAGTGATATTTAGTGATTCTGAGGTTTTATAAATATGTTATTTTACCTGTTCTTTATAACTGTGTTCATTTTAATTGAAATGAAATGTTCTCTTCTGATAAAGTAAAAATATTCAAATTATATTTAAATTTTTTTTATATAACAAAAAAATGCATCCATGAACAAAATAGAGATCGCATTTAAACCAGTGGGCTATTTACATTGATCAGACCAGAATTTTTTTTGACTGACTTGACAAACTAAAAATGAACTCTGGTTAATATGGATGAATTGAAATCATGGTTATGCGGTTGTGCTCTTATGACTGGTTAACCGTTAACAACCTTATTAGGAACAATCAGAAATGGTTGAAATACAAATATACCAAACATAACTGAAACCTAAAGTCTAAAATTATTAAATATTATTGAATTGAAAGTTACCACAAATTTCTGTGTTGTAATGTCCCAAATCCCTGTTTGCAACAAGACTATATTCTATTCTCTACACAGGGAGAAGCGGCAACTTTTCATTTCTGGTGTTGAAAAAGTGGTTGCAGCTGTCGAGCAGCCTAAAGAAGTGTGTATGTCTGGTGAAGATGTAGCCACACCAAGCAACATCCAAGCTGAAGCCAGTCAGTGCCACATCCCCAACACAGTTGAAGAAATCATTGAAAGCCAGAATGATAGTGATACAAAGGAACTTGGGGACTCCCTAAAAATTGAGGTCATGGAACAGGATGTCGAGATACAGACGATGGACCTTACAGTACAGACTTCAGACCATGTGCCACAGACCGAAACAGTTGTCGTATCTGACTCTAAGAAGGTTGACCTAGTATTTCCCACCTCAATTGAAATAGCAGGGGGACAAATAAGACTGACAGAGAAAGATGGTGAGACTGTAGCTGTTGTAAGTGTGTCCTCCACAGCACCAAAATGCCATCCTTTAGAAGAGCCGAGTTCTCAAGCCACTAGTTCTGTCGCATTACTAGCCTCGGAAGAGTCAGAAATTGATCAAAGCAAGACTGATGTCGTTACAAACCCTACTCGGCATGGACACATTGTCAATAAGAAGCCCGACCCCCCTCCTTCATTCGGAACCATCAGCCAAGATGGAGGTACATTCGTAAATCTTACTGTAGAACCAACTAACATTTCATCAATGCTGAAAGGCAACCAGGCTGTAACAAAATCAATAAATCCTGTCAAAGGCCATGGGCGTGTCTTGAGAAGTGAGCCTAATGTATCCAGTATAATTGTCAAAAGCTCATTGCTACAACCTAGCAGCTCTTCAACCATCCCAAGCCAGAGTAAAGAGTCTCTCCAAACCTTTGCCATCTTGACTTCTGGCCTTCCTGAAAATCCCTCAGCTCCTGCGACCTACTCCCTACCCACAACACCTGGGACGTATTCCCTGCTAATGAGAAAGCCGGTTGAAACTGATGAATCAGACCAAGGTGGCCCAATCAGAAGCAGCCCGTCTCCCCAGAAAGTTGTTGTGGTGAGACAGCAGCCAGTACTCAAACCATCTCAGGTCACTAGCTCCCCGTGGGGGGGCACCACACAAAAACCAGCCCCGGGCTCAAACGTAACTGCCCCCACAATTGTCCGTTTCCCTCAAGACCTGCCCACCAAGAAGGGCACAACAACAGTAGTGCACATCCAAAGAGCAGTCGCTGCGTCTGCTGCTTCTGACCCCAACATTAGAACTGTGGTCAAGTCTATAGCCATTCCTTCAAATGCCACCCCAAAAACTGCATCTGAATTGCTCATCCAGAAATTTTCAGAGCAACATAAGAGAGTTATTGTGAGAGAATCTGTGAATACTGCCGACAGCCTGGTGCAAGGAGGGTTAGAAACAGTTTTGTCTCAGAGTGAGGCTTCTGTGCAGTCCTCGTCAGACGGCGCTCTCGGAGAAGTCACTGAGGAGGCTGTGCCCCAGAGTCAGGAATCCTCGTGTCGACGCATCAGTGTGCTGCAGCTAAAGAAAGAGGACTTGGATCTTTTGCCAGGGGCCAAAGGTCAGCTTCAGGGCATTGATTCAAAAAAAGTAGAAGATTCTGCTACGAAATTTACTGTTGAATTATTAGAGTCTGGTCCATCAGTTGCTGAGTCTAGCGGCGTCCAGTCTGGCGTTGACGGCTTGTCCATGGAGCCCCCTGTGGAAGATTCACAAGACACGTCCAAATCTGAGCCAGTCTTGACTGAACTTAAGAGTGTGGAGTTTGTGTCCAGCTCTGATGACACCGCTCATGTAGCCAACAACATCAACTTAGAAGACTCCATGCAAAAAGTTAAAATGATGGTGGACAAAATAAAAGTGGTGGACAATGGAGTTGAGTATGATGTCAGGATTGTTGATGAGGAAGAAGTGGCTGAAGAAATTGTGGGGAACTCTGAGGAACTTGAACAGGTGAGTTGTAAACCTAACTGAAGCGTTATCTAAACAGATAATTCATAATTCAGTAAAGATATAGAATTTTGAATCATAACTAATTTGGATGGTTTTTAAATATTGCATTACATTAGCTTTTTGTTAAGAGATTTTTAAAATTAATAATTCTAATAAACTATGGCTTTCAATAGAACATTATTTTTGTATATTTGTTCAAGTTGTAGATATGTTTAATCTGGAAAGATCTTTTAAAATGATGATACATTTAGCCTTACTCTTTATTTGATATCATTAACTTTGATAGTGGTACTGAAGTAGGTTACTTGTTTTAGAAAGAATCAAAAGATGTGTGTGAAACTGAGGAAGGTAACTCTGGGCTGGTTCTCAAACAGGAGTCAGAAGATGAGGACATCAAAGACACAGCCAGTGGGAAGTAAGAATTGATTGCTAAGATTACCTAACATATTTGACATGTCAATGTAAACAAATAAATAAATCTTACCTTGTTACACTGCTTATAAAAAGATTACACTTGATCCATATTCTTCACTTCTTTACGGTCTATTTGACTTCAAGGATAACCTTTTAAAAAATGCCTCTTTCCTTGTCTAGACAGACTTCGGGAACACAGACGCTGTACTCACCACAAGTGACAGTGGTGTCTCAAAGTCCAAGCAGTACAACTGGCGCACCCTTGCACACTTTAGCTAAAGTTGTTGATGATGAAGGCCAAAAGAAACAAATCTATTACGTCTCTGTTATACCCAACCAGGGCATAGTAAGAAAACCCAAACACAGTTCAGTAAGTGTAATTCTTTCAGACACTTCAAATTTTATGCAGATGTTGTTCCAACTATTTTGGAAATATATATTTTTTTCAATTTTTTAAAATAAAAATTTACAACAACCACTATGTTAATAAATCAATCATATATTTGCTCTTTCTATAGTATGCAAATGAGGCTAACTGGGTCCTCAACGACAGTGGGATGTACTGTTGTGGGAAATGTTCCTACAAAACTGATAGAAAAGCCAATTTATACAAGCATCGAAGACTACATACGGGTATGGTAACAACTCTAGCATATCCACTCATTAACTCCAAACTTTTAAATATTACACTTCAGTCAATTTTAACCTGTGGGCTGGCATAATGTTGTATGAAGGGAAAAACTTACAGCTAAAATTGATCTCTTATGTAATAGTACATTGGATTCAACCTCTGACTATGAAATGGGAACATTGGGCAATTTACCACAACTCAAATGCTTCTTGTGGAACATTTAACCTTCAATTCTCTGAGTCCCACCTTCATAGTCTTGATAGGGGCTGCTAGAATAGTTAAAACATGATATTCGGCTTTGAAAGGAACGTTGAAACAATTCATACAAGTTTTAAAATGAACTTTTTCATTTTGTAAAAAGTGGTTGTGTGGATTTTGTAGGGATATTAACCTGGTTGATTTGGGTTCAATTCCAGAGACGGCTGCTTTAAAAATGATTTTTAAAAAAGACCCAACGCCAATGATTGGTTTTGTCATTAGTCATGAAGACGATTCACACAGGGGACGTTTGTTTCTTTTGTTGTTGTTTGGTGTTTATGAGTTGCGTGATTACTGTCAAATATGTTTTGATCCTGACTTGTTCTCATTTTATCCTACGTTCTGACATGAAACAATGTCATGAAAACATGTTTTAATATTAGATGGCTTGCTAGTTTAAATAGAAACACATTTGCTAGTTTTGTATAGTTATTACATTTTTTTGCTGTGTTTTATTAATTTGTATAGTTGTGCAACAAACCTACTACACAAATGTAGTTTTGAGAGAGTTGTGTTATTACATTGAAATGATTTCCTCCGTTTCTCTACGTGCAGGTTCTAAACCCCATGTTTGTGCAATCTGTCTGTACAAAGCTGGTACCAGCAGCAACCTGAAGAGACACATGGGCATTCACAAAGACATCAGAGAGCACAAGTGTGATATATGCGGCCTTTGTTTCAGGCAGAAGATTCACCTCGAGCGTCACGTCAAGTATAAGCATGAGGTAGGATTGACCCTATAGAAGGAGAAAAAAAACTATATTTATTTATTTCTTTCTTACCTGATAGTGTAAAAATTAGTCATAAACATGGTACCTAACTAATGAGAATTTTAGCCTGGTTGTCATATTTATAAGAGTGAGGCTCTAGCCAAAAAGAAGCCACATTTTTACCATTCCTTTACAAATGATTTTTTAACTTAATCTAGGTAGTCCAAACTGGCGAAAAAACGCGATTTGGGGTCATTTTTCATAGTTTTCAAAAAATAAATAAAAATACTTCTAAGAGACTTACACAAATAAAATTAATATGGGAATAAACTTCAAATCTTTATTTACAGAAATATATATTTTTTGTATCTGTAACTTGTGTCTATATGTGTTTTTAATGTGTTTAAAAAGTATCAGTTATGACAAATTTTACGGCGTTTTTTCGCGTGAATTTTTACCATTAGGTGTTTGAAACGCTGATCTCGTCGCGCCTATTTAAATTAGCGACGTAGTGTTACCATCAAATTAACGGGCAGACCCTACCCTTTCGTTTGATGTATAGAAAGTATATCTAACTTTATTATTTCATTTTAAAAATTCTGATTGAAAACTTTTCGCACACCAATAGAAAGATCATTATAATATTCAAATTACTGTTGTAAAATCAAATGAGTGGTAACTATTGGCGCGAAGCGATCTTCTTTAGAAAAAGATAACCATTTTCCATTTTTCGTGTTAACGGGGACAACGGTGCGAGTCACTGCGAAGTTCTTTGACCACGGTGTAGTGGTTTTGTTAATAAGAATAACTCGTGTTTGAGACGTCAATCAATACGTAAGTAATATATTTAAAGTTTTATTTACATTTAAACAAAAGATTTACAGCTGTTTTAGTTTAGTTGAATAAGTTAGAAAAAGATTATTATTATTTTATGCAACACTGCTGGTCTCATCGCAGTAACATTGGACGAGTCTAGCACATTGGGTACGATTAGAGTTGGATCTATTTTATTTAGGACAGTCTATTGATAAAAAACATGGATAATCTCAGAAATGACTGCATAATACATACTCAAAAGATGTTACATTTAAAAAATTTTCCAAAAAAATGCTGTAATAATTATTTACAATACGGGTTTCTGCATAAATTGTGAATCGATTTCAAGATGGATTCCCGATAGCCTGTGGCAACGGAGTATGTTGGAACTGGCATTCTTTTAAGGGGTGTTAGATTGAATATCGATGAAATCTTTTTTAGAAACATATATTTATTTCAAAGTTCTAGGAACTATTATGAATTTTTTCATTCATATTATTTACTTAGTATAAATATTTATTAATATTATTATACTTAAGTTTTTTAAACAATAATTTATAAGTTCTGTACTTGTACTAGTTAAAAGAATTTTATGAATTTAAGTGGCTAAACTGTTTCTTTTTGCAATTCATTCACAGAAGTTGTTGTGTTTATTCAAATTACCTTATCAATCATGATGTTTGATATGTAGATTTTTAAGACAAGGAGACATTTATTGTTACATTTTTGTATCATTTAATGCAACTATAAAATATTTTTTTATGGTGTTGAGCATTGAAATTTCTGACATTTCATTTTTTAATAAGTAGATATATCTGAGAACACTTTTAAATGCTTTTGATCCTATTGTATTATGCAAAGCATTTTTAATTATTTTTTAAAAACTTCATTATTTAAAAATAACGTGGGGCCGGTATATTTGAAATTAATTTAATTCATGTAAATATACTTTAATGCTATTGATTCCTATTGATTACTGTGTTGATCAACACTATCTTTAGTTTGATGTATGGTGTGTTGAGTTATGTCAATTGCATAATTTTTTTATGAATTTTTAAATTTTAGCATTTTTAATTATCACGTGTTAGTACTTATGAGGGTACTAGTTTTAAGGATTTTTTTAATTAAAGTGATTAAACTGTTTCTATCTTGAAATTCATTCACATAAATTGTTAGGCTTATTAAAAATACCTGAATTTGATGTTAGATGTTGGATATATTGATTTTTGTGACGAGGTGACATATTTTTATTTTTACATTTGTGTATCATTTCATGCCATTTTTAAAAGCTATTTTTATGGGGTTAAGCATTAATAAGATTTCTCTCATTTCATTTTTTAAATAATTAGATTCATCAGAGAACATTTTGAAATGCTTTCGGCTCAATTGTGTTTTGCCAAGCATTTTTTATAATTTTTTTAAAAACTTCAATTTTTGAAAATTTAATGGGGTGGGTATCTTTGAATTTATTTTAATGGATGTAAATGTACTTCAATGCTATTGATTCACATTACTCATTGTTCCTGTTAAAATTACCTTTAATTTGATGTATGGTATGTTTATTTATGTCAGTTGCATAAATTTATATGAATTTTTGAAACTGTGCATTTTACACTTTTCCGGTCGGAAAATAAAAATGAAAAAAAATTGATGTTTTTAATTTTTAAATATTTTTTTACATTTGAATGAATCAATGTAGAGGCTTCAAAAAAATTGGGCTTATTAATTATAAACTTTGTTGTAACTTTACCAATTTCTAGACATCTCAGCAAATTATGTTAGAAAATACCGGTCTTTAAAAATGACCTTTTTTGAAAAATGAAGAAATGCTGATTTTGGCCTTTTTTCAAAAAATTTGAAAATAGCATAACTTTTTTGTTTTTTAAGATAACTCTGTAATTTTTTTTCCCAATGTCTTAGAATAAAAAGTACTACAAAATGAAATACACCAGAATTATAAAATCCTAAAAAATAAAATCAGTTTGGACTACCTACTTAATCTATTTTTTTAGGAGAAGAGTGTTCAGTGTCCTATGTGTGATTATGTCTGTGCCAACGAGCAGCCAGATTTAAAAATGCACATGAAGCGCAAACATTCCAGCGGCTCCTCCTGGGAGGTCGTCAACTGCCCGCAGTGCAACGTAGAAGTGAGCAACAAGAAGGACCTCAAGCAGCACATGAAGTTCCACAAGGACGGACCGGAGCTGAAACTCTTCTGCAAAGAATGCAGTTTTGTCACGGACTGTCAGAGCCGCCTGAAACGCCATGTAGCCATCCATTCCAAGCTCAAACCCTTCCAGTGTGGTGTTTGCAATTACCGGGCGGCACAGAAGGAACATGTTCTCAGGCACCTTAGGACTCAGCATAAAATTGAAGTCAAGAAAGAGAGCAAAAGACGTAAGCTTAAAAGACTGAAACTCTTCAACTATACTAATTTAGTTAATTTTTAAAAGCATTTTCCCTTAGGAATCGCGTTTATATATTTGAAATATCCGGCCTGTCTTTTGAGCTTTGAACAGCAACTCCTCCTGAACCATACCAGATAGAGGGTTTGGGTGTTTAGCAAAACTTTAAAGAAAAAAGTTACTGAATTTCCTGGAAAATTTGAAGAAAAAAAATGAAAAAATATCAGTATTTTCTCAATTTCTCGCCAACCGTAACATCTTTAGGGTTGAAACAAATGCCAAATGATAGCTAATAATATTTAGAACAAAGTTGGAAGAAATTTTAAAAAAATGTCTTTAGGTTTGGCTCCCGTAATTTTAGCAAGCAATTTGTAGATACAATTGTTTTGTTAAGTTTCACGATTAGGGATTTGAAATTACTTTTAATGTAATCTAGAATGATAGTTAATGAGGTTTTCCTGCTTTGTAAATGCTGAGATTAGACTGTTGCGCGATGAACAATATATTGACACATTCTTGGTGTGACTCTAGAATGATTTCCCTTGAATAAAAAAAGTACTCATTTGAGTTTTTATAACTTGTTTTAAATATAATATTAAGTGTAGAGTATTAAGTATAGATTTTTTTCTTCCCAGCTAATCATCACTTATTTTACATCAGATAGAATCTTAATTATTACTGGGTCACTCCTGAATTGTAACTTCACATGGACTGAGAAAATTTTGTCTCTAATTACAGCATGGAGACGGCACAAAAATATAGAGACTGACGATGGCTCAAAAGAAAGGGCAGACTTCTCAAGTGGTGACAAAATCTTTGCTTGCAATCACTGCACCATGAGGTGAGTTTTAAAGAAAAGTCTCCACTCAGTTTGTTTTCAATACTAACTTTTATTTCTTAAAGTTAAGTGCTGCTTATTTAAAACTTTGTATACAATAGAATAGAAAATGACAATGTCAGAAACTGCTAATATACACACAAAAAACGATCCATGCTTTTCATGTCAGCAGGAAACCACCTTGTTCTAAAATAATGGCACCAATTCGGTTAAGACCTATAAACAGTTATGTCAAAGACACAATTTCATTAAAGGTGCACAATAATAGACTTTGGTCTTGGCTTAATTGTTGATTGATGTAACTGCTAGCTGCCGCTCACTGATGTGAACACCTGATTCTGTCACCAGGTTTGCTAAGCTGATCAACCTGTACAAACACCTCCACACCCAGCACATTGACATCATGCCCCCAGAGACCGATGGCAATTATTACTGCGTCGTCTGTGAATTCTCTACATCCTCAAAGAAGAATCTTCTGGTCCACATGAGAAGGTGAGTCTAAGATTTCATAGGATTGCGCCGACACCAATGGTCAAGAGAGGGATCATTCTGTTCCTGGCATCACCAATCTGCTCATTGTACCAGGCTTATTATAATAAACTTTTCAGTGTTCATGTCTACAGGTTAGAACTATTGCCTATAAATTACTATTGCTTTTGCTTTAACATTCAAGTTTGCCTTTTAAAGACCAGCTGGTTTAGGCTTAGTCTTTTTAAAAATTCATCAAATTTTAGTTATTTATAGGTTATTGTGATTATTTTCTTTAAAAGTCTACTGGGGGTAAAAACAGTGATAACATATACCAGTGATTACATATAACAGTGATGACTTATACCAGTGATGACATATACCAGTGATGACATATAACAGTGATCACATATATCAGTGATCACATAACAGTGATGACATGTACCAGTGATGACATATACCAGTGATGACATATAACAGTGATGACATGTACCAGTGATGACATATAACAATGATGACATATAACAGTGATAACATAAGTTATGTCATTTATCTCAACACGTTTTAATAATTTAAAAATAAGTATTTTACTGTTTTGTTTCCTTTTCAGACACAACCTGATAGATCAGACCCCACCAACCCATGTCTACTCATGTGTCCTCTGTCGATACATCAACCCCAGGAGGCGCAATCTGTTCCAGCACATGCGCAAGAAACATAACATTGACATAAGCAGTCAGATAGAGGGGGGTGTTGAAGGGGAGGATGATGGCTCACAAGACCTGGAGGCCAGTGATGTCATTAAGGCTGAAAACAAGGGTGACAGTGCCACCAACTCGGGGGAGTCTACAGAGGTTAAGGTAGGTTTATGTTTAGTTTAGTAACATATGGGTATTCAAGGAATTTTCTAACCTTAGAACTCAAGTCCCTTAACTTCTTTTTATTTTGAGATCGTAGGGTGTTCTAATGTTTCCATTAGAACATTCTCTGGCTTGATAGAACCTGGCGGCGCCCATCCCTCTTTAGGTCAGCGGAGTACTTTCTTAGCGTTAGTCGTTTCTCAACATTTTTATAGTGGCTTTAACGTGGCTTGATCCCACGCCCCACAGCTTGTGAGGCGAGTGCACCATTGACTTCGCTACCCAGCCGCCTATTAGAACTATTATCTTTATTAAAAATTTAATTTCTTGAGATACACATGTGTAAGTAAACAATCATGTTCAAGGCCAGACAGAATTATAAATCATAATTATACAGAATATTAACGTTTTTTAATAAAGAGCTTTGTTATTGCATGCACTTGCGCCTATTGAAATAAACACTATTTACCTGTACCGTTATAGGATGCTGATGTTTTGTGCAACATGTCACAAATAATAAAAATTGAAGATATGGGTGCAACGACCATAGCTGGTGAACAAGAAGATGTCGATAACTTGGTGATTGACACACAAGGCGTTGGCGGAGTCACTGAAGTAATACACACTACACACACAGTGGAGGCACTGGAAGGACTTCAGGCATTGGCAGAGCAGGCTGGCCTCATTGATAACATGATAGAAGAACAGGTATCTATAGTCTAGACTCTTCTCTTCTTGTTGGATTTTTTCGTTCAGTGGCATGGTCAAAGCTGTTACTCTTTCTTTTTTATACATAGAAATCTTTAATTTCTTTTTACAAAAATCATTTAAATGAGCCAAATATTTTAATGTTTCACGACAAAACAGGAAAATATAAATTTATTTTAATGTGCATGCACATTGTAATAGTAAAGACTAAATGGTAATGTCATACTAAACAATGGCCTAATGGGTTCCATATTAGATATTATTAGTCTTTACATTTTGCCAAATAATTTTTTATGGCGTTTTTCTTTTTCAACTTGATGAATTTTCTAGCACAATAAAATCTTATTTGTGGAATGTGTAAACAATTTTTGTTTAAATTACTGATTGGGTAGCTTTAAATTACTGACGGGTCAACTTGGAGTACAATGTTAGATACAATTTTTTGCAAGCAATGTGTGCAAATTTTACTGCTCATGTTTAGGTTCCTATCATTGACGAGGAACAAGTTGTGACTGAGCAACCCAACATTGAAGTTGTGGCAACAGTGGATGGGCAACAGCTGCAACAAATGTTCAGCTCTGTGGATGCCACAGAGAGCAACGACAATGAACTGACAACAGGACTTGAACTCACGGAGGAGCAGCTGTCAAGCTTACGAAATGGTGATATGGTAGAGATGGATGGGGAACTTTATGTGGTTGAAGTCACGCAGGATGCCACCAACCCTAACAAACAAATGCTGGCTTTTCTGCCTGTTAACAATAGGGTTCAAAACTCTTGATACTTAGAAAAGTGGCATCTTTATTTTTGTTTTTCCCATGCCATCAAATGTTTTTTTTCAACACTTTTTTTTTTAATCCGAGATTTGTGTTTCATTGTAATGATTGCATTAGATGTTGTAACTTGTCTACAAACAAAACCAGTCATTTTTATTAATAAAACTAATTTAATAGCAAAATTTGACCTGATTTTTTTTTAAAGACTTTTTATTTAAATTTTACAATTAATTTTTTCTCCCTTAGAAACAAAACTTACAACTAATCTACTTACATGAAATAAAATGAATCACATTTTATTTGTTTAAAATGTTCTTCAAAGTAAAGACTAATCCCACCTCTCAAACACCATACCAATAGTTGAGAGCATTAAGCAACTTTTCAAAAATTTAATTAAAAGATTAAAATATTTTAGGCACAATATTTGTGTTATCCTGAATTGTTTAAATTAATTTATATATATGTCTTCTGCTAGTCAAGTGGACAAGAATATTTATTATTAAGAAGTGTAATTGCAATACCATTTAATTTCATCTGGAGATTGATTAGTGATAATATGGGTTCAATTTTAAATAAAATTAAAAAATTTTAAAGGCATAATTTTTAAAAAAATAAGAATTGTATAACTGGTATTTTGAAGCAGAAAACACATCAATATTATGTCATTTCTTTTCATTGAATTGTGCAGTTAGCAGTGTTAAATGACTATGTTTCATTGCTCAGTTGTTGAAATAATATGTACATAGACCATATTGAGCTTAACTTTAGTACTTGCTGTGTATCTCTGAATGTATTGCCATTGTTTCTCACTAAGTGAAGTTGAGAGAACATGATATTAAAAGTTGGCCCTGTGAGAGTGAATTTGTATGTATTTAAAAGCATTGTTTCTAAAAGGGCCAAGTCACAATTTCACATAAACCATTTGTAAGATTTATCTATAACTGTATGTACATATAAAATAAAAAATAAATACCTTAAGTTCCTTTAATTAGAATTATGTGATGTACAGATAATGTATGGAAACCATAACTCTAGTTTGGGATGAGACAGTTCTTATGAATATAATCCTTAATTTATATTCTGTTGGTTTTTTTTTTTGAGTGAATGATATTTAAATTAATATTCACTGTTAAATTTATTTGTGAGGATTTGAACAATAAAAATAGTGGTATATTGTTACTAACACAGGAGTTTATTATATTTCTCGTGAGAAGATTAAAATCATAACTGATACTAATACGAAGTCTTGCAATGTGGTAGTTTCTAAACAAATTCACTTAAAGCTTTTTAAGAGACTTTCAGAAATATTTTAAAGGTATTTACTATAAGAATCGTTTAAAGTTTTAGAGGCATAAGAAGAATTTCATGTTTATTAAACGTCCTTAAAGGGGATGACAGGTATGACGTAACGATAATTTGGATTCAGAGAGAACTACTGCAAGGTAGGTACAGATCTCAATAGAACTGAACTTAATTACATAATGTGACATTTACACTTTAACTCTTAGTCGCAAAGCGTTGTGATGCGTCTCTCCCCGCTATCCTTAAAGCGTCCTAATGCGTCCCTAGATACCACGCTCGTTAGAAATGAGATCTCGGAAAGTAAAAACTCTTTAATTTCAATGCTTGAAAAATGATGTTTTCGACTTCCGGCATATAGGCGGCCATTGCCCGCACTAGTGTTATCGCTCGATTCGCAATGTTTTTTGGTAGTTTTAACGGGTTTTTTTCCAAGATACGTTTTCACTATACTTTATTACTAAAATAATAGTACTAAACTACAGGTAAATATTGTTGTAAACTCAGTAAGGTCTTTTGGATGCGTACAATAACCATTCTTAGCGTAAAAAATGAAGTCAGTATGACAATATTATTATAAATGGATTTTACGCAAATTTTTTAATTTCATAACCAGTTGATAGTAATACGGGAAATCCTTATGGGAATGAGGCGGAAGTTTATTGAAAAGCCTTATGCGACTTTAAGAGTTGATCCCGATTCCAGAATATTTTGTAGTGTTAAAAAGCCCCATAATTTAATTCTGGATATGTGTTTAGCAAAGCAGAAACAAGAAAAAAAATAACCAAGGATGAATTAATTTCTTTAATTTAGAATATTTTTTTCTAAAAATCAAAATATACAGAGACTTTGTATCAAAATTCAATAATGTTCATAATTTTATCATTTTAATGTAATTTGTAATAAAAACAAATTTTTAAAAATATTAATTTGATTTGTAAATTTTCTTAAGTTCTATCCAAACAAAAGATTATATAAAGCCTATAATGGAGGATAAAATTTTGTGAGAGATATTCTCAACATTTAAAAATTGAAGTCGCAAAGATTTGACAGAATAAATCTTATTTTTAATTTGGCACATTCATATCAATGTTTTTTTAACTGGTCAAGGGAGAGATATTGTATTTAAAGGTTATTTTCTCAATTACCATTTTTCTCATTGTGACGATTTCTGCGGTAGTTAATTAAAACTGACAGTCCATGAAAAGAAATAATATGAAGGCAGTTAGCAAATTTTAAGAAAAAAAAGACTCATAATTTCATTGATTGACACACAATTTTACATCTGGCCTTAGGAAACAAGATTAATATTTGAAAAATCTTGTTTAAATTTAAAGCATAAATTCTAATTCATAAATAACTTGAGTAAATGAGAAAATAATTTGTACAAAATTTATTTTAGGATCATTAAAATACAAATATGGCATTTGTGCACAGTTCTGTCTTAACATAAAATATTGGCGTTTTGAACTGGTAAGGGTTAATTTAATTTTAATAGTTCACTTTTACAAAATAAATGATTTATTAATAGTTAATTTCAATTAAATAAAAATAATTCTTTAGTTTCAGAAATGGACAATAGTGTGCTTTATTTAACACAATGAACCTGCTTATTCTGGTTTGAGTGTCATCAGATAACCAAATACACCAGCATTTAAACAGTACACGGTTTAAGTGGTGAATGTTTATGTTTGACACAACATACCTATAAGAGCTAAATGTTCAGTTTTTTAATTACCGCAGCCCTGATTGGTATAAACATTACTGAGCTGTTACATCATAACTTCTTTAGACGTAGCTGAATATAATGAACATTTTTTTTTGCAATGTTTGCCACCAATTCAATGCAACCATTTTTTAAATAGAATCCTATCTTTTTGAAACTGACAAAGTTCATGCAGTCATTTAATGCTGAAAACTCTATAACAAAATGCAACATGGTCAAGATATATTGTATTCTAAAACCAACTTCAACAAAGCCAAAATCAACACTGCTTTCATAATCTGCAATAAAAAGCTTTTTTGGCATCAAACTTTCAGTACCTGTACTTCTGTGTTGCAGAATATTTCATTGCGGATGCCTGAATTGCCAGCTAAAACGTACTAATCTTATTGAATTTAAAATGCACGTTGTCACTTCAGATTTTGTTAAAGTAAGACCAAATTAGCATTTCTAAGCACTCAATATGAAAATTACCAAGCAATATTTAGTTAAAGAATCATTTAATAAGCAAAAATGGCAACATACTTATTGGTGTTTTTGAATCAACAAAAAATTATATGGAGGCAAAATACACTTTTCCTGCTAGGAGGGGATGAAACAACAGCAATGTACATTTTCCAGACTAAATGCCTAGATCACTTTGTCATGGTTATAGCAAGTTGTTTCTTTTTTTTCTTCTTGAGCTATAGATGGGGAAAATTAATTGGGACTCTTGTTTAAAAAAATAATCTTTAAAAAAAAAAACACTGACTTTTTAAAAAAATATTATTTTGTCAAAATAACAGATTTCTCAAATTTACAGCGTTACAAAAGAAACAACAATAAAAAAAAAAGCCAAACTGGCTTCATCAGCAGAGTATTTACAATGGAAAAAAAGCGAGAATTATAACCAAGGTGGCTGATTTTTTCACCTGTGCTTGGTAAATATAAATTTTAAAGAGGGAAGGCTTTCCAATGTAAACTTCATTAGTTCAAAAAGGAAGAGGAGTGCAGTATTTATAAATTAACCTGGATATTTAAAGCACCTACTTGTCAATATAAATTATCTAAATATTAATTATAAATTAAAGTTTACAAATTATAGCTGTTTTAATTATAGCTTACACTGTTATGAGTAAATGGAAATAATTTTAATGGATGCCAGAAACAAACTTGTTACAAATTGTTTTCATATGAGATGTTAACTTAATGTCTTTAGCATGTTGATATAAAAGCTTTAATCACAGAAAATGACATTAACTTGTTTAGAAGCAATACTTTCATTAAGAAAACACCAACTCTAGCAGTTATTGTAGAGTGACTTTTATCAACTAGGCAGAAATAAATAAATTACTAAATAAAAATTTGTACCATGTATATGTGCATTTCAGAAGTTATATTTCAAATTTGTATATATAAAAATGATGAGTAATTACATAGATGAAAAACCTGCAGTCTCACCCACATTTTGTTAAATTACAAAGATGCTATGTTTGGCATAATGATCTGTACACAGACATTTAATATACTCCAAATTTATAGAAGTATATCGTTTTATTAACAACAGCAACTATAATATGATATTTACACACTTAGCCAATTAGCAAAGTTGAGTTACGGTTGTTGTGTTGAGTAGGCAGAACTCCTGGCCAAGGAAGGCGGCAGCTGTTATCTGATATTAATGAGCCTTTGAATAGCTTTCAAATTCTTCAAGGTGCTAGCCAATGTTCCCTTTAAGCTGCACAGCTGTGTGACCACGCAGATATCTGACTGATGCAGCGCAGCAGTTTAGAATTTCAGCTCAGCAAATTTTTTTAAAATTTTACCAAAAAAATGGGTAATGTGCAAGTTTGTACTCAATTTTTTTTACTTAGCAGATGGACCAACAAACCTCAGAGGAAACATTGGTGCTAGCTGATGGCCATCAGATGCAGATGTTAGGCCAAGCTGCTCTGAATCAGGTCTGGCAAATCATGGCCCATCTTTAGCTTATTTTAATTCTGGGTATAAATGACAAACATAGGCGCTTTTCTCACCAGCCCTAGTTGTGAATCAACTTCTGTGATTTTTAAAAATTCAACTGAAATAAAAAAAAATCTTACTATTGGGTCACTACTTCAAATAGATAGTTGTTTTGGAACCAAGGGCACCAACTCTTAACATGTTACCTTTCCAAGTAAGTGTAGACATGTAGCCCAAATTAAAAGACCATTAAAATGGCAATGGTGGCAACTCATATTTTAAATGGTTGCATTTTGCCTTGGAGATATTCTAAGTTGACAACTAGAAAAAAATCCTAATGAAAATTAGAATGGGTTGAGCATTTTCACCAATAACAATGAACATCTAGAGGCACCTTTCCTGCATGGAAATTAGTTTGAGAAGAGTATACTCATTGTGGTTGGTGGGGCTGTTTGGTCCAGATCTTTAGTTTAAACAAAAATAAATAAAAATTGTATTTGATTTTATGTGTAGGAAAAAATAAAGATGTAAGATAAATTGTGAGCCATGGAATTAAACCAGGTCATGAAACTCTTTGATGGTGTCTTGAAACTCTTTAATGGTGTCAAAAAAAAAGAACATTTGAAATCTCTGTTTTAAATCTGATCATATAGTACAATTTATTTTATAACCAACTCATGTTTTCACAGCAATCATTCTGAAAGAATTTACCTCATTTTTAAATTAACATGCTGTTGTGAATTATTACCTTACTTGGGATTTTGTTTCATAATCACCAAGTTGTAGAATTGTTTAATAACTGAAAAATCTTTAGTTTCTTTACTTAAAAGACTAAATAGTTTGATGTAATGATAAACTATTGACTTAAAGCTAATTTAATTACGCATACAGTTTTTATTTGTACATGAACAGCGCTAAATTTAATGAATACTCTGATAATAAAAATAATAATTTGTAGCATTGATTTGTATCTATTTCCTTTCATAGAGACTATGGAAGCTTTTGTTGCAGTAATGTTTTCACTACTACTACAAAGGAAATTCAATTTTCCTAACCCATCACAGAGAGTTTATGATGCAATTACTTGGATTATAGACATTTGAAAATAAATGATAGATTACTGCTTAATTTAAACCATTTTATCCACAAGGGCCCCTATCCTTTTTTTAGTTTATTGAGGTTAATAAAAGGTTGAGACAATTATTTTTATCCGAACAATGACATTGAAGATCTAAACTGTATAAATTCATCACTTACTTCAAAATGTCCAAGCAACCACTAATTATTTCGAAATAAAAAAATGATAAATGAATTACAAATCATAAAGAACTTGATTGTGGCCAGTTGTTATAATCCATTGCAAGCAATCACAACAAGATTTTCATTTTCTATAAAATTCAATTATAAAAAAATTAACTTGGGACATTCTTCATACCGATCCAGCAACTTGGGACATTACAAAAATATAACAACACAAGTCCCACTCATGAAATCACAACATGAGCCCTGATACAAGTATTGGCCAACACCTAGATATGGAAGTATTATGGAATGAAACATGTCTTTTTACAAAAGCAGTAAGAGTTCCTTTAGTCTGCCCTAACCCTAGCCATCATCATTTTTATTATTTCAGTTAGGAGCAAACCCCAAACTTAAATGAAGTTTAAAATAGCCACACACAAGTCGGTCTTAGTTTTACTTTATGCTAGCGTACTGACTCAATAAATATATACAATCATAGTGTAAATAGACCCAAAAAATGGTGATGTCAAAATATTATACGAGTTAAAAATTAATTGATAAACATAGACAAATAACTGTTTGTTCCTGGGGCTCAAAGTCTATCTGAGACCATGACTCATTGGCATTCCTGATGGTTTAAGTTATAGTGAGAAGTCCATGCAGACTCCTTTGCCATCAATGGCTCAATTACATTCCAAATGACTTTATTATTCTATGTACGCCGTCATGCTGATTCTATCCCTTTGTTGTCATAGCTAGATTCTGGTAGGAAGAGTGGGAAAAGAACATTAGAAAGAAGCAATGTTTCAGATATTCAAACATTTAAACACAAAGTCTCTCCACACACACAAAAGAAAAAAAGAGAAATGCTTGGTTATCTCCCTGATGTTACAAAGGACTGCTGTGAAATCAAAATACACAAACTAATCATAGAAGAAGAAAATGGATTTGAGCTTTATTTATAAACTAATACTACAGTAGACGTTTCATCTAATGCCTTCATCAGTGCAATAACGTGAAATACATACGTAGATAAGTCTTAAAACATATTATATCATAAAATATTTATGTAAAATGAAAAGAAAGGAAAAACAAACCAAGACACAGGATATAGGAAAAAGGAGGAAGTTGAAGTATCTAAAGTTCCAGTGAAAACCACAACAGGAAAACGATTATGCAGTTAGGTAAAATTATGAATTTGGGGAATTCCATTTGGAGCCAACGTGCCAAATCATTTTATAAGTCTATTTTCTATGTGGATCCTATCATGGGTATTGCTTGCATATAAAATACCAGTAACTGCAATATCCAAAACGTCTACTATAGTGTTAGTATATAAATAAAGCTCAAATTTATTGTTTTCTTGCAAAAATTAGTTTGTGTATTTTGTATTTTATTTAAAAGCTTTATCGCAGTCCTATTCTATATGATATATTAATGGTGAAATCAAAGTTCATTCAAGTTCAAGTCAATGTATATATCCTTTTAAAGGATTTTACTGTGTGTTAAAACTGATTTTTGAAGAGGGCACTTGACATGTCAGAGTGGACCAAATAAACGTTCTACAACACAAAGTGAATCAATTCTTATCTCACAACTAGAATGTGTAGATTGGATTTGATAAATGCAGATACTTGTACAGAGCTTAAAACAAATTTTAGGTGATCAAGTTGAATGATTAAACAAACTTAAAAAACATGGTGTAAAATCAACACACACATAGATAGTTAAAATATTTTGAAGTTGATATTTTAAATAGCTATTTATTGCTTTGATTAGCTTCATATTAGTCATGTTGGCTTGACAATGATGAAATATTGACTTTTCCTTAAACTAAATAAAAACAACTAATATTCTTCAAGTACTGACTTTTTTCTCACTAATTATTATTTTTTTCATGTCTTGAAAAATGTTTGTGTAAAATATAAGCATTCTTTGAAACATTTAATTTTTTTCAAAATTCAGTTTCACGTAGATTGATTATTCCTTGACAAGAACATTGCTCTATTACAATATTCTTCAGACTGTTTTTAACTATCAGAGGCGTAACAACGACTTGGCATCGGGGCATTTGCCAAGGGCGCTGAGGGTTAAACCTTCAATTTATTCAAATTATGTATTTTCCTATCTTTTGAATTTTTAAAATATATATATATATTTGTCAAGGGCCCCAAAACTACATTAGCCAAGGGCGCAGAAAAACCAGTTACGCTTCTGTTAACCATTTATGACAAACCTGTTTTCATTTAGTAACAAAAGTGTTCTATAAAGGTGAGACAATTTGTCAAGACAACAAGATAATACTGAATGAGCACCAAAATGTATTCATAAGCACTTTATTTGTTTGCAGGACCTCTCATTCTTAACAGCAGCAATCGTTTTCACAACGCGTGTAACTGTAAGCACATTTTGGTGGTCATTTGCAAAAGAAGAATAGTGCATGTGTCAAATATAAGAACATTTCTTCTCAACATTAACCCTTTGTGGTTGATGTAAAAAGTCTGACTTGTAATAATTAGAGTTACAACAACACAAGGATAAGGTCTAAAAAGGCAGCTCAGTGCAGCCATTAATTAATGAGTTGTTAGCTGGTACAAGCATGCCACAATGAAGGCTTCAAATAAGCAAAATGATAACAACTAGGAGAAGTTAGAAAACAGATACTCTACTCTAGGAACTGACCTGAGAAAATAATTACTTCACTGGACTTGAACTGAAGTTTAAAAGTGAAAAGAAACAAAGCAAGAAAAATGATTCATTTAAATGAAAGGTGTAAATGTATGTATTTCTGGCCAAACAAAATAAACCATTTCAAACTATGAAATAAGAAACATATATTGAAGTTCATTCATAAAATAAATAAAACTGATCAACAAACAAACAAACTTTTTTAACGGGGGGGGGGGGGGGGGGGGGTTGTTGGT
>MUZC01004718.1:22482-93710 GCA_002072015.1 Radix auricularia | reverse complement strand
GGGTTCTTTGGTATAGTTTAAAAAAAATAAAATTGCTAGAGTAAAAGAGTTCTAATTAATATTTTTTTTAAAAAGGTGACTATTTTAATACAAGGATTTTCTTGAACTTTCTATTTAAAAGGAATTAATTTTTAAAAGTCCAGATTTTTACTAAAAAAATTTAGCTTTAAGTGGATATATTGATAATATCTAATTATATCGCACCATTATTCAGAGCTACTGATGTGTTTTTAAGATAAGAATTATCAAGGTCTCGAAACTAGACATTTCAAATATAAATCTGAAGAACTCAAATTTATTTTTCAGATATAAAAACAACCAATTTGAAAGCAAAGAAGAAAAAATTTAACATGACATCACAGTGGCAATCAAAACTTTACCTTCTTTTTAATTTCTATTTCATTCAAACCAAAAACCCAAGCTCAGCTCCACTACAAAATGGTACTTTCTGATTCATTTCTGCCAAATGTGGTCCCAGAAAGGAACAGAAAAAGCTATTTCAACTAATCAACAACATCAACTCATACCACATGATTAAACAAAATTCTCTTGATTTCCCATATATTTGACATTTATATTAAAATTCAATTGCTTCCTTTTAAGTGAAGCTTACTTGCAAACCATAACAATAAACAATGTTGATTTTTTCAAATTTCTCTGCCATAAACTAATGGGAGCAATGTTTGTCCTTTTAATCTCTGGTTTTGTTTGGTGAGGGGAGTATTGGCTGGTGCAAAAGATATCTGAAGTTAATAAAGCTTTTTTTAAAGAATATTCTGCCTTTGGAAAACACAAAGCATAAGTAAATATGCTGGCTGAGACAAGGACTTTTTTTTCTTTCATTAAAATATACTAACATTTGTGTGCTCATTTCCAAGAAAATATAGACTATTTACCATGCAAAAAAAAAATAAAAAAAAAAAATAATAAAATCAAGTTAATTTGAGAAGGTCAAATTTTTTTTATCAATACACTACTTTTTATAAAAGAAAAAAATCATGCCAACACGGTGCTTGATCAGCTACTTAATTCTAAACTAACTAAAACAGTGTAAAGATATCTATCTGTACAAAATTTAGATGATGGGTAAATTTTTTTTTTTTAAAGTCAGGGAAATAAAACATTTATCAGATTTCAGTTAAAATAAGAAAGTATGTTGATCAGCTAATTACCATATACCATTGTCTCCTTCTTCCATCCATCTCTGTCTCTGTCCTAATAGGCCATCTGAATCTAAGTCAATGGTACGGGTCGGGAAGGAAACTCCGTCCCCCAAGCTGGGAAGATAGGATTAATGAAGTTATTTGAAGTGAATAGACAATAGTCATAGTAAGGCTTTTAAAAGTTAAGCTCATATTGCATGCTCTGAATCAAAAATGAAACAAAGACATTCGTTAAAATACAGTTCCAGTGTAATAATGTCTTTTAAAAGCAAAACTAAGATACAACATAAAAAAGCACATGATAAATATAAAGAAACTACACAAATTAATCCTCTTTTCCTCAGAAGAGTGAAAATTTAAGAACAAAGACAGGTACATAAAGAGATAGTCTCCACCTTGACATCCAAACAGGAAAACACAGATTTAGTTTGATTTTTATAAAAAAAAAAAAAAATTACGCTATACCGTTATGTAAATCAGTGCTCCTCAAAGTGGTGGTCCGCGGACCGGTGCCGGTCCGAGGGCTATCAACGCCCGTCCACAGAAATAGTCAAGAAAGGACAGAAAATATAATTATAATCCACCATATGCAACCATTAATACTATTCCGATAGCACAAGTCAAATTTTTGGCAATATACACATAAAATGAAACAATAAAATAAAAATAAAAATAAATAACATTTGGCTACCACGTTAGTACAGGTAAAATAGTGCACTGGTACCTGGAGCAATGGATAAATTCCTGCCAGTCCTCCATATAAAAGAAAGTTTGAGGAGCACTGATTTAAATGACTTACAATTCTACAACTTAAAGAAAATAGATCATTTGAAATTATAGGATTGTGTCCAAGCCAGGTAGTAGTGTTTTAACCATAGCTGCTTTCAAATACACACAAACTGTTACTGAATGGTCATGTGAGTTTAAATCACCAAATTAAACGTTTTTTTCCAAACAAAAAAAAAGATATAATGGATACAGAACATTCATGTTTAGCTTTGTTAAGACAAATATATATTCTTAAATAAATATTTTTCTTCTCATATTAAAGAAATGAATTTTTCATCAGCTTTTTTGAAAAAAAAAAAATATTTGCTAACTCCTATAAGGCTTAAAAGTAAAAGATTCGAAAATGAAGAACTTTCAATATTAATTGTAATACATTCTGTTTTTCTTGATAATTAAGGTTTAGATAGTCAAAATTTTCTTTCAGTTTCAGTTAAAATTTGCTTACATCAAATATCAAAAGTAAATTTTGGCTACAAAAATGAGTTTTGGGACAAATGGTGAAACAAGAAAGTTTGAAGTGATAAACAGAATTATAAATAAATAAATATGCATATATAAATGTAATTAGTAAATAGTAGTGGCTTTTTAAAAAATAAATTCTAATGTAACTTAAAGCAAGGATTAAGCAGCTTTCTACTTCTACACCAAAATTGTTAATAAAAACTAGTATGTTACAGAAAATCAAAAGACATTAGTTGCAACAATATAAGTTACATAGAGAACAAATGGGTCGGTAATCAAATTCACTCTGAATCAAGCATTTTTTCTAATACAAACATTTTTGACTCTCTTTAATTTTGTAAAATTTGAATGATAGGAAATTTTTTTATACAGGTGAGAAAAAACCTTAAGAATAATTAAAAATCCTTACAATCCGCTGACTAAATTATCATATTAACAGAGGCGTCACTAAGGTTGGTGTAACCCAGTGTGGTAGCTCATGGTGTCACCCCTCACGACTTACCCCATAGACCTCCTCAGAGTCTGCAAGTGCCTTATAACGGGAACTTACAGAATTTTACATTTTGGTGGCACCCTTTGTGATGGTGGCACCCCTTGTGATAGTGTCACCCGGTGCGGTCCACACACCCCTTGTCACGCGTCTGCATATTAAATTAATTTTATTCCCCTGTGTATAAATTGACAATTATTGTTTCTTCAAAGGTTTTGTGACAGGTTTGAAAAACTTTATTATAATAAATTAAGTCATATGAGAGAGTGCAAAATGTTTATATTATATCAATGCTTTTTAAAAGAAAGTCTGCAAAATGCAATTGATTATTTAGTTGATTATTTGATGAGATCAAGATGCAAAGGTTTATGTATTTTAGACCTGTTGATCCTCATGCTCACATTAATATACTAAGATTATTTTTTATCATTCCACTTTATAACACTTAATGGATTATTTTATCAAACTTTAAACCCCTTATTAGTCCAAGCTACAATTTCTTCCCAGCCTAAGCTGGCAAGCACCGAGTAGCACAAGAAGCAGAACAAAATAAAACTTTAAAACAAAAGCCAGTGGATGTATAATTGATAAGTTTTTTGACAGTTATGTTAAAAAAAAAAAATACTAACTTCGGCTCTGGTCTGGGAGTTGTTCCCATGGTGTTATAGGTGATAGTGGGTTGTAAGCGAGACGCATAGGACACACCGTCCCCCTGGCTGTAAACAAGGACAGCAAACAGCAAATTACTTTTTTTTTTTAATGACTAAACCCATTAGTTGTTTCTATCAATTATTTTGTTTTAATCCCATCAGGTTGGAATTATTTTTTTAAAAATATTCTTTTTACATGTGTATTTAGACAATGTTTAAATTCCCATATTATGTCTTGCTCAATATGCCATCAGAAGAAGCTAAGTGTTGGGTGATCAAAAATGTTTACCTCACATAACTGATTATAGAAAAAAATGAATAAACTCATCTAACGAGCCAGCCATTTGATTATAGACAAGCTCTTTTTCTGGCACCACTAAGTCTATACTAACATATTTGAAGAAAAATATTATGTCAAAAGTGTTTGTCCACCACATCTGTGTTCAATTCAGTTATTTCATACGCCAAAAACATAGGCATAAAATAATGTCCTTTTTTTTTTTTTAAAGAAGAAAAATTATAAAAATTTAATTAAAATAATACGAAAATAAATGGTACTTTTATTTTACAGCAAATATAGATTCTGGACATTTAAACAATATTTAGTGCTTATTGCATATGTTAATTCTTTAATTAATATATTTATAGACAAACTTTAAGTAAAACAAAGTAACTGCTTAATTAAAAATTAAATACTAGCATCCTGAAATATTTTGGTCATGACTTACATATCTTTGAGTCTAAATTATTTTTTTTGTAAACATGCTAGTCCTAAAGCATATTAAAAATACTTTTCATTATTAAACTTCCCCTTTCACTACTCTGTTTAAATTTCCCTAAATTAAGGACTCAAAGTTTTTTTTAATTTTTTATTGGATAGACATGCTGGCCGCAGTATCACTATTTTCATTTCAGTTGTCAACATTACAACGAATAGTGGTATACAACAGTGATGCAAGGCTTTATATTTCCATGAAATTTCTTGTATCATGACAAGTCATTTAAGCGTTACTGAACAAAAATGATGTCCAATATTTGAGAGTCAACTAATGTGACTTTATTTCTGTATTCATGGGGGCCAAGGTTTTTTTAGTCTATGACTCTAACAACTTTGGGGTTTATTTATATATATTTTTCACCTCTTCCTGAGTTGTCTGCAAAGGGTTGAGGCAGTCACTGATGGTAAAGGGTTGTATTGTCATTTTGGTTGTTAAAGTCTCACCTCAAGCAGACATGTAGAATATGTGTCCTAATGGAGGAATAGATTCGCCTGCTTCAACCCAACCAGCTTACACTCATTGTTAACAACCGCGACATGCAAACTAAATAAGCTGATGCAAGGTTCTTTTCTTCAAAGCGGCAACAACACAACAGAAACAAAATTTGTTGGTGGAGAAGGTCTCAGGTGCACTGAATATTAATATGATATTATTATTGGGTGAATGTAAATCAAAAGTTACTTGCACTGACAAAACATGTTTAAATTGTGATGCCTTTAAATTGATAGGTGCCAATAATATTTTCATGTCAAAATAATATAACATTTGTTAAGAAGGACATTTTTTGTACTGTTCATTACAGTTATAGGGCTATAATACTTAGCTGATCCTACACATGGTCAGTTTAGGTGTAAAAAATGTCCACATCTTGTTGCTCAACTTCTCACAAAATTGATGTTTACAAAATGTAAGCAAGGATGTGCTATTCTAAAGCCAAAAGGTCATGACAATATGTAGAACAGAAAGAATGGGCTTGGGGACTTGAGTATGCCACATGTGCGACTTGCTAGCTCTGTTGTACATTTACATGCAGGCTGAGTTATGAAGATTAATAAACCCAACATTTTTATTTGGGGTGGGTGGTTGGCAGTTGTTTAAGAAATTACCTGACATACCTCTGAATTTTCCTAAACTTGGTCAACAGCTTTATCTTATCTGTTACAGACGCTCCTTCTATACAGAAGCTTTTACCTTCTGCTTACTTTGATTACCCCTCAACTCTTTTTTAACTTGCTTTGATTTACAGACCCTACAAAAATTGTGCTTGTCTGCAAAAACTTGACACCAATATTCTTTGTGGAATCACTTTCTGTCTAAACGATTTCCAAGCAATCGTACACAGAGGTACTAAATGGATGTAACGATATCTGATTTCTGCTTAGAATCATTCACACTAGACACAAGCCTCATCACAAGTGCAAACTAAAAATCACAGCTATACATTTCCAAGTGTTGTGATAATTAAATATTCTTTAGATCCATGTTCCTGTACAAACTAAAATTCCAAGAAATACTTTGTAAAAGTCCAAGACATTTAAAGGCAAAATTTTGAAATTGCAGGATTTTTTGAGGAATTAAAAAAAAAAAGTATACATTTTCAACTTTCAGAAGATTGCTGGGAGATTGTGGCAATGCAGAATGCTGTAAGAACCTTAGGCTTGCTAAATTTGGTGATTAAAACTCACATCCAAAATTTAAAAAATGGTGTTTAATAATTAGTGTGAATATAATGGAACCCATTTCCCTAAAAAATTGTAAAAATATTGATGAAAATTTAAAGGGGTGGTTCAAAATATTTTAAAAGTTAATATTTTTAAAATATTCATGTCCGAGATGGTAACAGAACAACAAGAAAAATACAGGAATTCTTTTTAAAGCTGTCTGTAGGATAAAACTGTGTTAAATCTAGGTTTTTCTTGGGCTTTTTTTTTCTTCTTGCTTGACAAGTGTTTAATCTGTAGTCTTACTTGCCCATATGTTTACATACAGGATTAGCAATGTTGAAGTGTGATGATTGTGTTCAAAATATTTATTTAAAAAAATTAAAATTGATATCTAGCAAATTTTGAAACAAAGCAAATCTTTAGCATTTTAGGAAGCACAAGCGTTTACTATAAAATATTATAGTACTTCATCTCTGCCAAGGAAATGCTTAGCTTATTTATAATTATGCTACAAATTATGAAATATGTTTTAACAGGGTTATATCTTTATACATTTGTGCCAAAATTTCTCTAAAAGTATTTTTAAGGGACTTCAAAAAATGATTTATGAAATTAAATATTAATAATAAAATTATGTCATTGGTACTTGTTAAATTAAATTCTTTCAAGTCTCAACAAATTACTATACATGATGGAATGGTTTACCAAAGTATCTATTAGTAAGCATGTAGTCAAAAACAATCTAACATTGATGCCTTCAAAGTAAGGCACAAGACAGTAGTTGTAATTATAGAAATGATCTCACTGTGATGATGTAAGTAAATTTTAACTTTTTATAGGACAGAATAATCAATAGTTTGGAACTGCTGAGCAATTTTATTTCGCAAAACTTTAGGGGAGACTTAAAATTTAACAGTAATAAAAAGAAGCAGAATTATTTTGACTATCCATTGTTATTAAATCTTTAACAAAATTTACTAGTTAGTTAATAGCTATTTGTTTTTTAACTTAAATGCACACATATTGTTAAAATACACTAAAATCTGAAAATTTAAATAACTATGACATCCTCATTTGCATAATTTATGCTTTCAGCTTTGTTTAAGAATTAGGTAAAAATAAATAATGCTTTAAGCAGATTTTTAATGAAACATTAATTTAGAAAATGAGAGCAGCAATCTGTTTAGTTGGTACCAAGGCCAGCTGGTATTATTGGGATGATAGACTGACCCTTTGTTGTGCTGGCCTCTCAACTCAGCAATCTGTTTAGTTGGTACCAAGACCAGCTGGTATTATTGGGATGATAGACTGACCCTTTGTTGTGTTGGCCTCTCAACTCAGCCATCTGTTTAGTTGGTACCAAGACCAGCTGGTATTATTGGGATGATAGACTGTCCCCTTGTTGTGTTGGCCTCACAACTCAGCAATCTGTTTAGTTGGTACCAAGACCAGACTGACCCTTTGTTGTGCTGGCCTCACAACTCAGCAATCTGTTTAGTTGGTACCAAGACCAGCTGGTATTATTGGGATGATAGACTGACCCTTTGTTGTGCTGGCCTCACAACTCTAGGCTAATATCATGAAGGTGATGATGGTTTCTTCTTTCTATAGTACTATAGGTCAATGCTAAATCAACATGCTCACAGTGCTGTTATCTTCAAAGTTTAGCATTGATAAAAATTTTTTTAATGTTCTTTGTTTTCACATTTCCTCAATGATATGGGAAAACTGTTCCATAACTCTAGTGTAGTTGCTTCAAAAGAGAGCACTACAATGGATTTTCTCTATGTCCATCCAATCCGTGTACTTTCAGAAGGGATAGAGTGGAGATATGCAGCCTCTTTAGAGATACAAGTTTTGAAGTCAGTTCTTTTAAATAATGTGATGCTGATCCATCTATACACCCGTACGTCAGTGACAGGATTTTGTGGTTTATTTACCCAGCTACAGGAAGCCTGTGGAGATCCTATAAGAGAGTCGGTTTGATGTGATCTGACTTACACACCCCAAAAACAGCTAACACTTCAGTGTTTTGAACTTTCTGGAGTCTTAGTAAGTTTTGAAGTAATCCCCATAGGCAAATTTTGCAGTAATCCAGCCTTGATTAACTCAAAGAGACTTTGATGATCACAACAAAACAACAGCCTTCAACATCCTGAAAGCCAGCTGTGCAGCTCAAAGGAACCAGGTGGAAACTCTTGTAAAGATGTGAGTAATCCTCAAAGAATTTTTAAAATATACTATGATCTTATATGGTTCTTGTGAGAGACGTGGTATGTTGTTGTATTGACACGGTATGAATGTGCGAGTTGACAAGTGTGAAACACATGATTATGCTGTGAACTGTAATAGTGTGTGGTCATTGACTGAGGGGATGGCTGGCTATTAATGGAAGGTTCATCATGTAACAAGGAGTTGACTGAAAGATTGATTAAAGACAGTTGTTACCCAGACCACAAAGTGTTGAAGTCATGTTACTTGACTTGCAAATTCTATTACAGTTCTTCCAAGTTGGTTCGTGTGGATAGAGAAAAGAATTGGTCTAAAAACTGAGCCCTGTGGTACACCACCACAGGTTAGGACAGTTTCATTAGAAGATGCAAAATCCACCACAATATGCTGTCTCAAGTGAACACAATTGAGTTGTACAAATAGATGATATAAAAATTATCATGTCCTCGGTTTTAAAAAGAAACAAAAAGCTTGAGCAAATCCTAAATGGCAAAAATATTATTAAAATGAAGAACCAAAAGTACCAAATTATTGAGGAAAGAGTCACATTAAGTGATCTGCCAAGATAGACCTATTTTTACCCATGAAAAACTCAGCCAAGAGAGTACTAAAAATTTTTTTACATGACTTTTGTTACCTGGTGAAAACTGGGAGAAACCAGTGAGACTTCTGGTCTCCAAACACTTCCACAAAGTTAGCACGAGTTCCCAGACTAAAGCCATCTTTATCTGCCCCAGTTTGAAATATAGGAGCTCGGAACGACTCTGGAAAAACAATGAACATGATTAGAGCAGGATTTCATTTTTTTTTTTATGTAACAATAAATTAGAAACGTAAACCACACTACTAAAATTAATGCTGGAGAACTTTAAAGACACTTAAAGTAACAATGGTTTGCCATTTTTTCCTTGAGATAAAAAATGAGTATCTGATTTAAAAACCGTTTTAAAATTTCATTTCTCAACATTGGTCATCAAATAAAGCAGTGGTAAATAATCCATAAGGCCAGATTGGGATATGGCTCAAAGTTCAGTACACTACCTGGGCTAGAGGTTTTCATGTCTCATTTAATGCTCAGAAAAAAAGTCTTGCCATTGGCAAGCTATTAAGTAGATAAGAAGCCTGAATAGGAATGAAATATTTTGACTTTATGACAAGACTTGAGGTATAAAGTAAGTTTGACTTACTACAGTCAAACTCAAGACTTGTATTTCAGGACTTGTCTTATGTATGTTGAAAAGGTTAAGTAGCTCATTAGACTTACCTAATGTGGACCTATTGTGCACTGTGAGGAATATATGGTAGCCAAAAAGTGATATGAGACTGATTCCAAACATCACAGCCACAAAAAATAAGAAGAGAATGTGAAATCTACCAACTCCTGTGGCTCCCCCACCCTGAAACAACAAGAAGGAAATCAATGTTCTTGGGGTTAAAATGTTCATTCACTTTTTGAGATTCTTGGAGAAAATATTGAAACCCATCCAGTTACTATCTGAAAACAACTTCGTTCATTTATGAAACCATTTTTAATTAAATATCCCCACTTACATTAGTCTATACCCAAAGAAGACTAGGATTAAGGTACTCTTTTTTTTAATTCAGATTCTAGAGGAATAGCCTTTATACTATAAAAATATAAATTTAAAAAAATAAATTTAAAAAAAAACAACTTTTATTTATTTTAGAAGAATGCAGTTCAGATGATGAACCCGACAACAATATGTGATATGGTTTTTGACATCCATGCTAGGAACTTTGTAAAGAAGCACAAAACTCTGTTTTGAAATGATCTGTAGTCTTTTTTTTTTTTGTTGGCTGCTTTACTTCACTATGAGGCCTTCAAATAAAACTAAAGAATAGGAACGATGAAAAACAACATACACTGACCTACATACAAAGCTTATCTATAATAGAATGACACTTACCGACCAAAAGTTTATAAAATACTTGAGGGATGACAGTGCAACATAGAGGCAGTATAGTAAAGCATAACCCAGAAACAGAACAAAGAATTTGTAGTTGTGGAAGCCCACACAGTTATTCACCCTGCAATTACACAAAAAAGAAAAAAGAAAGTGGAAATTAAATTTTCAAATGTAAAGTCCATACTAAAACTATAAAGAAAATTCTAGGCTATCAGATTTTTAAAAAATTAGATCATAAGATCAAACATTCTGAGGAGATAAATTTGAGCAACATATTTAAGAAATGGTCGTTAATCTAGATGTAAATGATTATTGAATAGTTATAGTTGAATCAATGTTGTTTTGACACATACCAGGGACAGTGATGATCCATTTTCAGCACACACCTGTTGAATAAATAGTTATCTTTTCAAAATAAACCTTTAATTTAATTTAAAAATTAAATCAAATTTGTAAAATTTGTAATGAAAATTTTTTTTTCTTCTTGCAGAAGTTAAAATATTTTTATCTTATAAATGTTATTTGTTCGTATTACACACCACAAAAAGCGCACCAATAACCGTGTTATATCTATTCATACATGATTTTAAAAAGATGAAAAGTAACTTACGCTGAACAAACGGAGCAGTGATGGCATCTGTCAGGTTTGACACATTTACACTTCTCACAGTATCGAGGAACTGAACAAATTAAATGAAATTTAATGTAATCATGAGGCTTTACAAAAGTTATGTGACATTCTCTAATTAATTATTGTTGTATATATATATGCATCCAAAAAATATCTTAAATTGTGTTAATTGCAGATATAAAAAAAAAAATATTTTAAATTTCAACTTTTTTCACACGTTTATAAATGAAGAGGGATAAGCCATGTATAAGACAAGTAATGTGGCCAACTATAACATTTATTTACTTACATCCAGCAATAGTTCTGTTTTGAATGGGAAGTTTCCTTGCAAAATTGTTCAGTTGGTCTTTTTGATTATTTTCATTAGTTTCCGCTTCAAGATGCTGCCACTCATTTTGGCTTAGAAAAAACTGAGCGCATATAAAGACAATCATTAATAAGATGTTCATAACAATATTCATGTCATTCAACAATGTGGAACAATGCACAACAATGTTCTTCTAATGCTTCAATGTAATACTCTCTTGTTCAGTGGTTGCATAGTCTGGCTCACAAACAAGCAGTAGCTGCTTTGAATTCACATGAGGTCATTCAGAGCTACACCCTAAAAGCTGAGCAGAATGGACAATATCTGCCTATTCAGGTGGGCATAAAACATCAACCAAACTTGCACAAATTAAAAGTAGGATTTTAAGTTGATGGATTTTTAAAAACATTGTTCTTATTTATTTTTTAAGTTGATGGATTTGTAAAAGAATTGTTCTTATTTATTTACTTTTTTAAAAATCTGGAATCTCTACTATCGTAAGAAGGAAAAAAGATATAATTGACTTACCGTACATACTCATTCTATAGCCCATTTGTTCATAAGCCGACCCCCCTCTTTTAGAAGGGATAGTATAAAAAGTGTGTAACACGCTCGTAGGCTGACCCAAAAAATAATAGGACAGTGTAAACAAAATGGTACACATATTTTTAAAACTGCAAGCTAAATCTGTCATTATGATTGCTTACTTTTGTTTAGGTTGAAGAACTAAGAGATTGGAATAACAGAGAAGATGGATGTCGTTTTTTATAGCTTTTGCTAGAGGGCTTTTTATTGTATTAAAATGAAAAGAAATGTTGCTCTTATATTTCCTTTAAATAAAGTTAGTAAATAACAACAGAAATGACCCATGACCCGCTCGTAAGCCCACCCCCCAACCTTTTCCCCTTGATATTGTCCAAATTAGTTTGCTTTAGAACGAGTATATACGGTAGTGTTTTTCTTTTTGATTTTATCCTCCTAAAAATTGAAATATAACTTTTTTAGAATAATATCTACAATATATACTTTTCCAAGAAAAACGTTATGTTAGTATAAAAATACAGACAAATTATTGTGGCTGTGACTTTGTTACTGACATAAAGCCTCTGAATGCAAGCCATAAAACAAAGAAAATCAATGTCGTTTTTTTTTGTCCGAACGACAAATGTGTCACTGTAGCAGTTGTTATTGCTATGTTATAGCTTATCTATCATGTGGCACCAGCAATTAATATTGTTTTTGATATGTATTAGGAAAAAACAAAAAGAAAATTTGAAAAATTGCTATTCAATTTGTGCAGACTTCCATTTCAAGAAAGCCAACTATTATGTTTCTCACTAAGCAAATATTTACATCTAGATGATGAAATAAAGTGGTACAATTCTATGTCTTATGCAGTTTTGTTTTAGGTTCTTTTAACTTTCTATGACTTTATCTACAAATGAACCAGATACATGTAAATGAGGCCAATCACTTACCTCTTTTGGTGGTGTACGGCACTTGGCAAAGATTGTTTGATAATATGACCAAACAAACAAAAAAAGAATTGGATGATACAGGACAAGGAAAATAACTGGAGAGAAAAATGAATGAGAGAAATAATTCCAGATTATTTTTTACTTAGGGTGGTATTTATATTAGTTAGTCAATAAATCATATTTTTTATAAAATGACTAGTCCTTGGGTTCTTAATAGGGGTTTACCATGTATGATTTTTTGCCAAGACTGAGTACCGAGTAGTGGTGACTATGTTTTGCCAATACCGAGTACAGATAGAGAGTACTTGAAGAAGTATTAACCTGCTATTAATATATTTAAGAAATAAAATTGAATACAACTTTTATAAAATATTCTTTATTAATAACTCATTTAACTTTGTAAAAACAGTAAAATTTATCTTTGAACGAAGCTTCTGATGTGTTTACAAGTTCCAGTTTACTCCTTTTAAACCTTCAACTTTGACTCAAAATTAATTCTAACCAATTGTTAAATGGCTTTTGCACATGGCCACCTTTTGTGAATGAAACAATGAGAACAAAGAAATAGTAATAGGGTCAAAATGATACTGAAGTATGCATGGTTGCCAATGACAATAAGTCTGCACACAGTGCATTTTGTTATTCAATACAAAATTAAATGTTTTAGACACATGCAATTCTGCGTGCATCTTTGCTATTGAAGCAATTACGGTATACTCGGCATCACTTACGCGGCCGAGTAAGCAGAGTATTTCAGAGTATAGAAAAATAGGCAGATACCAAGTAGCCAAACCAATTACCGGTTTAGCCCTAGTTCTCGACAATGCTACCCTGCAGCAAGACCAAGAAAAGTCATGTTTATTTCTGTAAATATTTTTATTTTATTTAAAAAGCTGAACAGGACATCTTGAGAGGCTACCAGATTGTAGAACTGAAAAATTTATTAACAGGCAGAAGAAAAACACAGCTCAAGAGAGAGATGGATTACAATAAAGAAATTTTACATCATGTGGGAGTCTCGGCGCGGAGATAGAAAGCAACAAATCAATCTAAATTTAAGAATGATTGTGCTATAGCACCACTGATTATGATGACTTTTTTTTTACACAGACAGCCTAATCATAGATTGAAAAATAAGCTTGCAAGTGAAATAAGAACCATAGACCAGTCTAGTTTGTTTTATTGCTTCAATAAACTATTTAACTAACAGTCAGTGGTAGGGCATAGGCATATTATGTTTTTATTTAGAAAATTAGTTTTTAATTTTTTAAATAATGAAAATGATTATAAAACAGAATGTCCCCTTCTCATCCTAAATTAAATATACTGCTTACAAAGATTTCTGATGTATTCTCAGTTCATTAAAGGGGGGGGGGGGGGGAAAGTTTTTAATTAGAGAAATTAATTTTAATACATTTCCCATGAATAAGATTTAAATTAATGACATTTTAGCAATAAATTTCAGAGGGCACAAATGGCACACTTACCTTTTTCTGCTAATGTATCAGCAGTTACTGAAAAAGAAAATAACAGAACCATTATAGCCCAGCTATTGACAATGAAATTTTCAATAATAACTTTATTCTTTGGGGGTAAAATTGCAGTAAGAAGGTTGTATTTGTAAACTCAAAACAAGAGAGCCTACATCAGTACAGAGAAAAAATATTTACGTTGCTTCTAACATTGACTGTTGGCCATTATCATGATGCAACCTAAAACCATATCATCTCATGGTAGACCTAAGCAAGACAGCCATATAGAGTAGTGTAAATCTAGTGCTTCTTATAATATTATCTATATGTCTAATTTATATTTTGAAACTATAAATACATTGAGTTCTAACACTCTGAAAAAATAGCGTGCACAAACACTTTAGAGGGCACTTGAGGAGCAATTAAAATTACTAGAAGAAGGAGATACAATCAACCTCTATCAACTGGAAAATTCATGTGACTTGTCATGTGTGAACAAAACATATAAGAAACTGGAGGAATTGAACTGAAGCTTTCTTTCTAGTGACCAGATGAGTAGAAGGTGAGAGAAGGGATCTATTTTAAAAAAGCAAAACATCCACTTCTGACGCCATCTTTTTTGGGATAGGTGCAGAAGAGGGATTTGAACCCTAGACCTACTATTTATAGGACATGCTGTCTAAGCAACTGAGATATGGAGCAAGTTAAAAAGAATGACTGACAGAAGAATTTACTGCATTTCTATTATGGCAATACAGGGCAGTAGTCACACCATACACTCTTCAATCGGTCTGGTCTCTTCAAAACTAAAATGAGTTAAAAAATGCAACAGAGTTACTAGTCTATTTGATGTGGATTGACAATTGAATGATGCCTTCAAAAAAATTTCTAATACATCAGAAATTCACATTGCAGTGCAGATAATTACTCAGTCTGTCTCAAGGACATTTAATGACTCAAGCACTAAAGCTATTCAAATTTGACAAGAGTCAAAGTTAGGTCTAAATCTTTGTAATCATGAAGTTCACATTGGGAACTATTATTTATATCTTTTCAATGACTAATGACTGTTACTTAAATTGACGTTCTCAGATTCGCTTTTTAAAAATTTAGAACTATAATAAAAACAGGAAATATATTCAATTAAAACATATATGAATATATGTCATATATTACTCACAAATTCAGCAAAGACATTACCTTGATGTAAAGCATTTCTGTATATGAATTCATGGAAAAGGAAAACAAAAATCTTTAAAAATAAGATATGAATAGTTCCTGTCAGGCTCTTTTATTAAGTTTTCTTAATTTCTTATTTCTGCTGTTAACATCTACATTCTCAAAATTATTTGCATGAAGGCCTACTCCATATGTGAGATGAAAAAAAAAGTTATTTTGATGTCTATAGACTAAATGAATGTAAATCCCCATTCTTAATTTGGAGTGGTTATCTGCATTGTTTTGGCCATGAGGATAGCACCTAGCAATATCCTCATGGCTTGTCGACGCATGCATATTCTATAGGCTGGTCACTTTTCTATAAATTAAGGCTTATTTTAAGATCTCCACACCATAATATATCAATAAGCAATACTACATAAACATACACCATTTATAAACACCATTACCATTACATAAGCAGAGTGGTTAGCCCCACTGGTGTGTGAATATTGCCGAGCGTTACTCATGCATTTTTATTTACCCAGTAAGTTTGGGTATTTTTCTTTCTTGTGTTTTTTTAAAAAAACACAATGAGGGTGCTGGCAAACAGTTTGTACTATCACCACTCAAGCAGGCTCAAGCTTTCAAGAAACATTTTATTTTTTTAACTCATCGCTGTCTTATCTATTCTGTTAGTCACTGTTACAGCCTCTCCCTTTTATGCTATACATTATACAGTCTTACACTTTTGCATGCTTTAAATTAAGGTCGTAGGCAGTTAACCTGTCCTCAGATCTGGACCGGTTGGTTTAATCAGGACCAGTTAAATGTAACTTTATTTAGACTGTATTAGCTTATAACCCTGAATTTATTTTTTGTTGTGTTACGGCAGAGCAAATATGCGACCATGACATCAAAGCGTTTTTTAAATACTCTGGTCTATAAATAATTTAAAAGTACACATCATCACTGTTAGTGAGCAATTTTTAATAATTTTTTATTCACTGAGTTGTCGAAGCATTGTACCAGAAGTAACACAACGTGGCGGTTCAAAATGTGAATATCGGTCAAGGCCGCAAGTGTTACTATTTATATTACAAGAGGAAAGATAGGCCTACTAGTATTAGAACTTGAAGGTTTACTGGTCCTCAAATACAATTTCAGTCTTATATCAAGTTTTCCGGCTAAGTATGTTCATGTCAAAGGCATTAGACTTAAAATTAGAACATTAATGTTTTCTAAAAATTTATTTTGTGTGCGTTGGAAAAGGAGCACAGCGCATGAGAGCTGAATGCTAGTGGGCAGTAATATCACCAACAGACTGTGAAAATTTGATGATTTCCCTTCTTGGTTCTAAAAAAATTAATAAAAAATATGGTCCGGACAGTTCAGTAAAACTGGCTTTTTTAACCATCAAATGATCAGCAAAAACAAAACGACTTATTAAATACTAAGTTATAGCTTAAATATTTAATATTTATATAATTTGAGGACCTATAATTATAACAAATAGTTTTAAATTTAAATTAACTATGTAGCCAAGGGGTACATAAATAATATAATAGTCCAAGTCACTGGATGGATGTGGAACGCTGAGGAACAATGTACAACAGTCTATAGCAGTTGAAAAATCGTGTGGTGATTAGCGCTGTAAAAATATTTAATATGACGTCATTTAATATTTCGTAACCCTTAAGTCTAATTGAGTGCTGACTTACGGAGTCTTATAGTTAAATGTCATGATTTGGAACTCTCCCCTTTTCAAATAAAAAGAAAACTGACACACTTGTCACCTGGCCTTGAAACAGTCAGTAAATTTTAAAATAGTTATGGAAGTCAAACTCCATGATTACCTAAATCTTAATCATTGAACTTAGTGTCACCCTCTTCCTTTTTGAGTCAGAATTATTTTGTTAAGCTAGCAAGAAAATGTCGACCGTGACGTCACGACGCTACCGGCTGCTGGAAAAGAAAGTTCTATAAATTCTAAAAGGATTATAAAAAATGGAAGGTTTTAGGGTTTGGGTTAGGTATAGCTTTAGACTTTAGAATTTTTGGAAAATTGAAGGTTTTAGGGTTTGGGTTAGGTATAGCCTATAGTCTATAGAATTTTAAAGCTTTTTAAAGGACGTGCTATAACAACAGAGAAGGCCGCCATGACCGTGACGTCACGGTCGACATACTACACTTTTACCAGAAAATGTATTATTGAATGTGAATGATTCTGAATAAGTCCTACACGATTCTGAAACTGAGTCAAAGTCAATGAGTGTGTGGTGGGATTGGCAATATTTTAACTTGAAATCTTTGCCCACAAGTTAATAAAATATATTAACATCATTTTAAAGCTAACTTACAGATAGCCATTTGAACAACGTAAGCGTAGTACGACCAACCAACAATAGCGGATATAAAGACAACAGGGGCCCATTTTACTGCCTGACAACAGAGTATGCAGACTCTGGGGGCCATTTTTCCTGTTTATGATTCGTGAAACGTCATCAAAAAATGCGTACTTTTCTGAAGGTTTTACTAAATTTCTAAAAATGGAAACTGAATGACTTTGTAAAACATAATATTCAAAATAAATATTATGACTATAATTTTTTGGATTTTAGAAAGAACAAAGTCCCCCTGCCTTCACCGAGATTCGAACCCGTGGCCGTGGACGTGACCAATGTTTCGCCAGCCGAGTGCGCATGCCATTTGACCACGTTTTCTAGTTTCAATATATAGTTTTGTCTTTGTAATTGTACAAACCGGCTACAAACTTAAGGTTAAACTTAAACATCTGAGAAAACTTAATACAACCCACAGATAGACATAAGGATAAAAACACCTTTCTTACTCCGTATGCAAGAACAAACACATACAATTACAATTACAAGATTTCTTTCTCCCCGTCCGGATTCCGGCGTGGAATGGGTTGCCTGAGGAAACCAGGAAAAGGGCCGTCCATAAAGTACGTCACGCTATTTTTGACCATTTTACCCCCCTGTCACAAACTGTCACAACTGTGGGACGTGGTGGTCGAGAGGTAGCGCTCTCGACTGTCATACTGATGGTCACGGGTTCGAATCCACACGAAGGTGAGGATTTGTTCTCGCGGCCTGAGGAGTCCCCGAGTCACCCAGCTCCGAATGGGTACCTAACTAGACAATAGTTAGGCGGCTGGGGTAATGCGTGGAACCCCTATAGCCGTGGCCTGTGACCGCTGCATCACTTGCCAACAGATCATCTCTCATGGTCTGTGGACGCAATTATCTTCTGCATAGAAGGAGCGTCTGTATATCTAAGATAAGATAAATCTCGGAACCCATCCCCCCCTAAAGTACGTCACACTTTCGTACACTTTTTTTAAATTAACAAAATAACTAAAATTTAACATAAAACACCGTGACGTCATACATGGCAGGAACCCCCTCCCCTGTCACACTTTCTTACACCCCTACCCCCTCTGGAGCGTGACGTACTTTATGGACGGCCCTAAAGTCAACACCTAATCATCATTTAAACTCTAATAAGAGTGCAGGAGTAGACACAAACCATAGATAAATGTATAATCTTCTGTATAGAAGGCGCGTCGGTAACAGATAAGATAACATATAAGATAATGTCTTATTGGCGCTATGAGTTTTTGTCTCCTAAGTGTTTTCTTTGGCAAATCGGTCCCATACACAAGCTTCTTATACATTTTCTAAAAGAAGAAGAAAGTACTGGATAACACCTGCTTGATGTCTTACTACTGGAGCTGAAATTTTTTTGCTTAGATCCCTACTGCCTTGTGGCCGTCCATAAATGATGTCACGTGCCTAGCGGAGGGAGAGGGGACACACATTTGTGACGAGGGAGAGTTTAAGAGCTGTGACGCCACATTAAAACACGCAACTTTAAACAATTTTATTCTTATATATTTTATTATCTACTATTTATTTAATGACGTTTTACATAGCTTTACTTGTGTTATAATATTCGAGTGCAGCTTTACACTAAATGCATTCTTAAATGAACAAAAGATGATTTGAAAAATTCTCATTTTCAAATGGAAATTTGACTTTTATAAGGGGTTAGTTCTTTTCCATGAAAGAAATATTTGGAATTTATTTATTTCCTTTTCTTTGTTACTCTTAGCAATTGTCCCTTTTCTGGGTGGAAAGACATACACCAGTTAGTTTCCCATTTTACCAATCTTCTGAGTCCTTTTGTAAAATTTTGTTATCTTGTTCTGATTTAATTGTTCTATATAATATACAATTATCATTAAATAACCTAACTTTTGTTACTGTTGAGATGTTGTTAGATAAATCAGTTATATAAAGTAGAAAGAGTAAAGGACCTAGCACAGTTCCTTGTAGAATTCCTGAGTTAAAATTTATTGATGCAGATTTAGATCCATTAATTATTACAGTATGCTCTCTACCTAAAAGGAAGTCTTGGATCCAGTGATGTAAGTGTCCTGAGATTCCAGATTAGTTAAGTTTTTTTAGTACACTAATTAGTGAACTTTGTCAAATATTTTTCATATTTCTGTATAGATCTGACCATGTAAGTTATAACCTTTATACTTTAAAAAAAAAATTAAATAATATATTTTAAAGTCTGAGTATTTCAGTGGATTTTAATTTCTATCATGATATATACATTTATATATATTTTTAAATTTCAACTAATTACTTCAGTATTTCAAGTGCTTAACTCCTTAATGTTTGTGGTATTTAGTCATACCTTGTAAAATAAATACAAAAATCTTTTATATTGATAATAAATAGTTTTATTTAAAATATGCTTGAAATTATAACTATTGTTTTAAAATTTAAAAATATATGTTATTTGAAAAAATCTATAACTTAAAAAAAAATACTTTTTTTTAAACCTCACACTCACAATCAAACCGCCCCAGCAACCTTATTGTGTACAATATGGCGACCTAATCGTCAAGATACAGCTGATAGTAAATAATCACTAACGATTTGAGTGAGAAATATGTTGCCCAATTCATTGGAACCGGCGTTTCGGTAGAAAAATTGCAGTTTAAATTTACAAATAATTGTTATGAAAAAGTGAATACCTTTATTTTCTTCATTTTTCTTATTTTGTAAAATAGTTCATTTAAATTTATTATTATTATTATTAGTTAATTAGCCTGCCTAAACAAAGTTAGTAGTACTTAGTAGTGATAGTAATAGTACCCATTTAACACTTTTTAAATATTAATTATTAATAGTAAAAGTAAAAGGAGGAGGAGTACAAGTTTGAAGTTAATTTTAAATAAACGATTAAATTATAGTCTTATCTTATCTATTATCTATTACTACAGTGTACAGACACTCCTTCTATACAGAGATTTTTGCGTCCTTCATTTATCTATGTAGTATGGTTTGTGTTTTGTCCCGCATTTTTATTAGAGTTTTAAATGATGATAAAGTGTTGGCTTTCCAGAAGATGCATATTTTAGTATAGGTCTCACCAGTGGCGTCACTAGGGGTGTGGTGATGGCGGGCCACCCCTGGTGACTCCATCAGGGGGTTGACACCAGACTTTAAATTCTACAAAATTCCCATTATTCTGCACTGGACAATTCAGAGGAGTTCTATGAGTTAAATCATGAGGGGGTGACACCATGAGCTACCGCCCCAGGTGACACCAACGCTAGTGACACCTCTGCTCACATTGTTATGAGTAGTTCTCTAGAAGTTATTCTCACACTGTTATGAGGTATTCTCTATGAGTTGTTCTCACACTGTTATGAGTTGTTCTCACATGTTATGAGTAGTTCTCACACTCTTTTGAGTTGTTATCACACTGTTATGAGTTGTTCTTATACTCTTATAAGTTGTTCTCACACTCTTTTGAGTTGTTCTCACACTGTTAAGAGTTGTCCTCACTCTGTGATGAGTTGTTTTCACACTGTAATGAGTTGTTCTCACACTGTAATGAGTTGTTCTCACACTGTAATGAGTTGTTCTCACACTGCAATGAGTTGTTCTCATATTGCTATGAGTTGTTCTCACACTGCAATGAGTTGTTCTCATATTGCTATGAGTTGTTCTCACACTGTTATGAGTTGTTCTCACACTGCAATGAGTTGTTCTCACACTGTAATGAGTTGTTCACACACTGTAATGAGCAGTGGCATTGCTAAGGGGATGCGGTGGTGGTGGGCCGCCAAGGTTACTTCTTCGGGGGGGGGGGGGGGGGTGGGGTGACACCAAAATGTAAAATTAACTATGTTTTCGTTATTCGGCATGTGGTGAAAAGATGTGTTGTATATGTTTTGTCTAGGGTATTATTTGTATTATTACTTTCACAATCACAAGGACGTACTTTAGTGATCTCCACAAATGATGAACAAAAGAACCATTGTATAATATAAATGATTAACATTTAATGTACACTATTTACAATGGTAATATCTCAAATATTCATTAATAAATTTATCCTTAAGATCAAGGTATTTAAAGTCCTATGGCTCGCTAATTATCATCACTACGGCTTGCCTTATGCCAAAGTTTCTATTTTTAAATACTTATATTAAATGGTGTCACGCAGTCCACTGGTTATCCTGTGTAGTCTTGTATGCTTGCTGTGCTGATGTACTGCGCTGACCTCGTATCGTCTCTATGCGATGAGTGTGTAGGCAACTTCCGGTGTTGGGCTCCTCTCACCGTGTTGACGATGTGACGTAATGTCAGCTGGCACGGACTAAGCTTGTGTAACCAATATGTTGGTATCTGCACTATTTGACCTAGATAGATCATTGCACGGTAGAGTGGGCTCTCACTTCTCTCCACGTGTGCTGGTGATAAGATTTTCAGCTCACATGGTCACACAGCTATGGTGTGGTATGGCTGGCTTCAGCTAACACAATGGTACGTGTTAAGCTAAGATGAAAGAGCACAAGGCTCTGGCTGCGATGGCGTGCGTCTCCTGCCTACTGTACGATCCTACAGTTGTGGATTTTGCTAACGACCTTGGCTGACACAGACACAAGTGTGTACTTGGATGTCTCGTGGCAAGGGTAGCAATCCTGTATCTGCAATGTAGTACCGGTGGGTTGGACGGCTGTCCAGGTTCCTCACCGTTTTGTACTGTCTACTGGTGCAACTCCCTGGAATTCAGGCGTAGCAAGAACCAGGCTATAAAATAGAAACAAAACCCTGGGAGTTTTCTATCGTATAGACCTATACATGGTCCTCCTTCCAACAAAAAGCCGTTCAGAGCAAGATGCCAGAAGGGGATAAAAATTTGACATAATAATATGAATTAATTGTTTAGTCTTACTACCACGGGTGTAGGCCTATTTGGCGAACACCTTACACGTGGGTTCAGCAATCAATATAACAAATTAATTTATTTACTACATAATCTGATATGAAAAATACATATAATTATAAATGTACATCATTAAAATAAGATTTGAGTTCACTCTTACTAGACTGGTTAGATTGCCGGCTTTTCTCCTCCAGATCAGAGATATGATCCTGTGGGGCGCTAACTGTGCGATGTTACTCCTTGTACAGTTTGGCAGTGAAAAGAATGAGCTTTCCAGTTCTCTCTGATTATATCTTCCCTGGTCACGTGACTTAAGAACTCTTGATTGGCTGTATGATCAGTGAGGACCAATGGGTTGTTGGCCTCCTTGTTTTAGCCCCGTTGATGAAATTATTTACCATTTATTCTGCCCACATGCTAAATTCCCAGATGGGAGTTACGTCCCCTTATCTTTCCGGTGTGGTCTAGCGGGTGGGTGTTACTTTGATTTATGTTCCGGCAAATTTCATCACACGGCACTGGAAAACTTATTGTGAGGGGGTGACACCATGAACTACGGCCCTGGGTGACATCAACCCTAGTGACACTTCTGGGTCTCACCAGGGTGAGGTAGCATTTTAGTTTTATATCTTTATTACATTTGTAAAAGTTTCTTTTTATAAAACCTAAGGTTTTGTTTGATTTTTAATAACTTTACTGACATGGGGATTACATCTTATCTTAGATATACAGATGCTCCTTCTATGCAGAAGATAATTGCGTCCACAGACCATGACATATGATCTGTTGGCAAGTGATGTAGCGGTCACAGGCCACGGCTATAAGGGTTCCACGCATTACCCAGCCGCCTAACTATTGTCTAGTTAGGTACCCATTCAGAGCTGGGTGACTCGGGGACTCCTTAGGCCCCGGGAACAAATACTCGCCTTTGCGTGGATTCGAACTCATGACCATCAGTATGCCAGTCGAGCACGCTACCACTCGACCACATCGTCCCATGATAGTTTCTCAATTGTTATGGCTCTTAAGTATTTTCCATATTTATTTTGGGCTAGTTCCCTTCTGTGACATTTGTATTTTGAATTTATTTGTTTCTTTATCTTTGTTACTCTTAGCAGTTGACACTTTTCTGGGTGGAAAGACAGTTTAGTAAAGTATAGACATATAATATATATGAACTATTATTCTTTTACAATGAAAACATTATTTAAAATAAATGCTTAGTTGAATTAAAAATCTATTTTTTTTATTATGACTTTCCTTATATAAGATAAGGCAAGATCAGGTAGGCCTAGTAAAATTAACTTCTACTTCTCCCCCTTGTACTTTTACTTACTATTACTAGTATTACAATTAAATTTTTTCAAAAAGTGATAGGCTTATGGCCTAATATTTTAGGTTAACTCTATTTCTCAGATTCTTAGGATGAACGCAAACATCTTTGATTTTAAAAAGTCATTTCTGATGTTTCGATGATTGAACTATAATTAGATGATTTCCTTTGATTAAAAAACTTGCAAATTCTTGGTTTGAATTTGTATTCACAGCAAAAGAAACGTTTGAAAGGCTTGTTTTCATTTTTTTTTCCCGCTTGTTTACAAAGATGGATATTCAACCAATGCATCTGATTATCAATCTAATATTATTTTTAAGATATATTGATAAACTATAATTTTTTTTTGTTTTTTATTGTTACAGATAGTAATTTTAAATTGGTGATGAATCATACTATACGCCTAGTGCTTTTAGTTGTAGTGAAATCGAAAATTTATAAAAGTCAATTGTTGATGAATAGCACACCCGACCCCTATATCAAATGCTTTGATGAACTAATAATGATATTATTTATACTACAAATAATAATAAAGACAATATATAGTCCAATTTGAAAGCTGCTAAACTTTTTCACTAAAATTAACAGCAATTTTACATAGAATTTAAAATAAGTTCTAGTTGCAATTAGGGCTGTCAATTTTGTTGAAAAATGCTGCCCGGGTACCCGTCCTAATTTCGAACTGGTACCCGGGTTACCCTTTCGAAACATTGCATAATTTTCCCCGTCATGACCGCTATACAATGCTACCTAGTCACCTTCCATGCACCTCACTTCACACAGTAGCCACATGGCCACATCTATAAGTGACATCATGTGATTTTGGCTGATTTATAACCCCACCCCTCCCCCCATTGTCACAAAAATTTAGACCCCCCTCTTATATGATGTCACAAAGATTTGCAGCCCCCCCATAATAGCCGTATTTCCTTTTTGAAAATGAGCATGTGTCAAATAACTTTATTGTCACTTAAATTTGTATTTAATGTGAAGTTGAACTCTAAAATTGATACATGCGTAAATCCATGTAAAATGTCATTAAATAAATTGTAAGCATTCACGTTTTTAAGTGGAACTTTCATTTTAAGTTTCACGTTTTGATGTGAGGTCACATTTCTAAAACACACACACACACCCTTTGTCATAAATGTGTGACCGCCTCCTCCCCTAGGTGCAAAACGTCATTTATGGATGGCCTCTTATCCATCTTAGACTGTTAGTAACTAATTCATTGACCTTTTAAAAATGACAAATTTTGATGTTTTATTTTAAAAATGTTTTGGACAAGGCACACGTGGTAACGAACACGCAAAACACAATCAAATGGAGGGAGGAGAGGGGGTAGATATACAACATCTACAAAATGAAATCCTATGTCGGCGTATTTCAAAGTAACTTTAATGTCAAAGCAGGGATGTTTTTATTAACAAAACCAAACACGGCCTCATTTATCTCTATGCAGTCCCTCCCCACGGCCGATGACTTACCCATTTGAAACTGTAAGTAACTAATTAATTTATTAACTTAATATACTGACAACCTTGTACGCATTATTAACATCAGTTTTTCTAGGTCAACACGTGTTAATGGATACAAGAAACTCATGCGAATGCAAGGGGTGTGTGTTATATGAGTGAAGGGAGGTTATTGGGGTAGACAAACAACATTAGCTAGTATCTATCGGCATATTTCAAAGGAAAGTTAGTGTCACAGAAGGGATTGATTTTTTTAAATTAACAAACTGCCGCTTTGATCTCTAAGCAGTACATCATTATTTTTGGCAGAGGACTTTTGTTTTCCTTATATGATTCTTTTAAAGCGCCAAAAACTTTTTGTGCTTGCAATTTCTGTTTCCTGTTGAGAGAAATAGGATTTAACATATACATTTCCTGTTGACAGATATTTCTCCTTTGATGTAATTCACAGCACTTATTTCAAACAAACATTTTCATTCGATAAATTGTTTCGCAAAACACAATGGAAAAAAAGCCAAATGGGAGCACAAATTTTTCATGTCATTAGCAAATACATATGATCCCCAAAAAATATAAAGATTAAATTATATTTCTTTTAATAAAAGCAAGTTACATAATTCCAAGCAAGGTATTAAAATTTTAATTTATTAGTAGTAGAGATTAATTTTAAGTGATTTTATTTTTCTGATAAAAAATGGAAATTCATGAGTTTTTGTTATTTTTTTATTCTATTTTCAGGTCTGGTGATTTTGATATAGTTTTCAAGCAGTTTCTTTAGGAATTGAATACTACTACTTTGGAAAAAATGACAGCTCTAACGTCTAAACTTACATCTTATGATAAAACTTATTCATTTACTTCAAGTGAGTATATTGGCTTATTCAGCTTCATATGTCCCTTTTTAAATTTCCACACTAAATTTTTATTTTATCTTCAATCTATCTGAAAACTGAATAGTACATTACATGTTAAAATAAAATATGAAGTAACTAATAATTTTCTATTTTCTTTTAAATTTGACAGAAGTATTTCCTTTAATTTAATCGCTATAGGTCTAAAAATAAGTTAAATGGGAACTTAGTTTGCTAATTAAAGGACTATTTTGGTTCTTGAGTAGTTTTAGGAAGTTTTCATGAAACTCATTGATTTTTATTGAGCACTTATATGTAGAGAGAAAAGAGTTTTTTTTAAAGTTCCATTAGCATTAGACTAATGCCATGGCTGGAAAATTCAATGATGCTGTAAAGAATTGTGTATATCATCAGTAATTAATCTGTGTAATTTGCTGAAACCAAGGGATAAAATCTATTTCCAGCTGACAAATCAATTTGCCATTCCTGTCATGTTTTGTTGATTTTTATCATAACTTATTTTAATTAATTAATTAGCATTCTGTTAAAAAATAATAAAAATTATGTTTAATTTTAACAGAATTTCTTTACCACCATGAATAATAAGATCACTAATTTTTGTAGCTATTTGATCCTCACAGTAAAATCCAATGGACTTTTAAATTTCCCATTGCTTATTGATATAACATTAATTAAGAAAATATAAGAACTTCATAAAGTTAAGATTTGTCATATTTTAAAATAAATCTTTTAAACATAATTAATTTTTTTTTGTAAAATGGAAAATTGTGGTAATAACAATGAGATTTTTAAAATCTGGATCTCAGCAAAATAGTCGGCATTGTTCATTGTAAGAATTAAAAAGAATGGAAAACATATATTTAAGTTGTATTTGTGTTTTAACTAGTTCTATTATTATAATGTTTATCATTAGGTTTAAGATTTCAAGCATTCATCCTGTTCCAAATTTGAACACATTTTTGTGTTATTCTTAGGTGTAAAATTTGATATCAGCCACAAAACTTCATTGCACAGCAGTAAATGCTCAAAGCAAAATGAAACTAAAGATATCATCAACATAAAAGAATTACAGATGAAGCCACAGAGACCAAAAGATTGGGAACTTGATGTGCGTTCCCTTATATCTTCCCGAAAATGGCTGCAAAACTATGGTCTTAAAAAGAATCGTCTGCAACTTAATCAAATTCTGCCATCTATTGGGTTTAAAATGAGTGATGGTAAGAAATAGAAAATAATTTATCTTTATCTCAGAAATTTTATCTGAATACTTTAGTCAGTGATCTGAATTTATTTCTAAGCATTGAATTCTATACTGCAGTGATATTATTTGTGCTAGGTATTTAAAAATAAAGATAAACAAGTTTTTAGATTGCCTGAACTTGGAGGAAATACTTATTGAAAAAGCAACTCGGGAAACTTGGTTTCAGTTTACATTTAAATTTTAAATAATATGCTATTGTAATCTTTCCGCACAGAATTCGATGAAGCTCTAAAAAAACCCATTAGCTCCCGTTACTGCCTAGGACAATTCAGCCAGTTGTTAGGACCTGATGGAAGAACATTTAATGTAGGTAGAGCTTTGTCTTGTTATATCATTTCAAGAATATGTATCTATTTTTGTTCCATCTTCTACAACTGCATAGGGATTGGTTTCATTTCATTATAAATTATTGTCTAGACTCAAATAGAGAGATGATTAGAAATTGATGGGCCAGGGGCCAAAATATCATCTTACCGTATTAAAATAGTGATGGTAATCAAACTCATTGTTCCACTCCTTTGGAGTAGGGAGCCCAAATTTAATTATTTTTGAACATGAAAAAAATTTGTTTATTAATATTGATGAAAAATAAAATACTGTGGTTGTGTCCTGAATTACTTAATTAAAAAATGATTACTTTTGGAGATAATTAAATGTTATATCCAACATAACTATTTAAAGGGTTGATGAATCTGGACCAAACTTCATAAAAATGAACTTGATTACCCACATGAAAATACGGAAGGCATTAATATGCACTCCTTTTTTAACATGCAAGTTTCCAATATGAAATTAAAATGGTTAAGAAAGTTTTAAGAATTAATTTTAATTTTTTTTTTGCTAAGAGAAACACATTTTAGGTGGGGTTTTTAAGTAAAAGTATGGATTTTTTTAACATGGAATATATTAATGCTTTTGACCAAATGGATGTATGATTTTTTTACTGCCATCCGAGATTATACTTAGGTATATTGGCCAGTTACTTTCCAATTTTAACTGATTAGTATTAATCTGTGTATCCTATTGATTTGTTTGGAATAATATATTTAAATGAAAGCTTTAACACACTGCTAGTAAAGCTTTTTAAATTTAAAAAAATCAATCATTAAAATTTTAAGTTTATAAGAAATTATATTGCATATAAAGCACTTAAAAATACAATTCTCTTTACAAATTTAGGTGAACTGCTCAAAAGAAAAACTCATTCAACTGGAGAAGCGTCTGCTGCAGTCTGTCAATCTCTTTAGAAGGAGACTGGAATGGCTAACCACTGAGAGCAGGAGAATATTTGGAGTGATTGAAGAGCGCTCAATCACGATAGTTCTGGACATTCAGAACAAGGCCCCTGAACTCTTTGACCAGTACAGAGTTGCACTTGAGAGGGTCATCAGAGAACAGGTTTCCCAGATTGCCAAGTTTAATCTCATTAGGTTGGTGATTTTTAATCGCATTGGTTTGTTGGTTGTTTAATAGGTTGGTGGTTGTTTAATCTCATCTGGTTGGTGGTTGTTTAATCTCATCTGGTTGGTGGTTGTTTAATCTCATTAGGTTGGCGGTTGTTTAATCTCATTAGGTTGGCGGTTGTTTAATCTCATTAGGTTGATGGTTGTTTTTCTAAGTTTTAACTCTTTTAATGCTAAAAGTATATATTTAAATATAGATTTTGAACTGCTCCTTTATTACATATAATGCATTGAAATTGACTTCCATAAAATATAGATTAGCATACATGGCCCTTGATAAAAATAAACATAAATATATACACATTATATATATAAATTACAGTAACACTTATCATTATTTGTTCAACATCCTAATGTGCGCTTTAAAATTTTTCAAATATTCTCAGCTGCAACTGGAGCTCAATGTTTTTTTTTCCAACGTATTAGAATACTTATATCCAAAATATTTACATTCTAATATTTACATACGCATTTTAAAAAGTTTTTTTAATAAAAAAAAAACAGAACTTTTTAAAACATCATTAGAGGCCTAGGTTTTGTCTTGTTTTAATGATAGTTGTATTGCATTAAAGTTTAATATTTATTGTAATTTTGTTGTTGTTGTAGAGCATGTGAGGACATCACATCATTCAGTGCTGAGTGTCTCCCAGTGTCTCATGACACTATTGAGCATGCAATTGATTGGTTGTGGAATCTAGATCCCACAGCTAAAGTTGCCAGTACCTCAGTGGCTGAAGCTGTTCTCAGAGCGTTTGAGGATAAACATGCAAGTATTTCATGTCAATAAATGCTCAAACTGTCTGAAGTTGTATTGGAAGTTTCAAAGTAAATCATTTTCAGAATGGAGCTTAGCTAACAAACAAATATGATAATTTAAAGGATAAAGCTTTTATCAAAAGCTAAGGCGGCTGGGTAGCGAAGTCAATAGTGCGCTCGCTTCACAAGCTGAGGGGCATGGGATTGAGCCCATGAAAAGCCACTACAAAATTGTTGAGAAATGACTAACGCTAAGAAATTCCTCCGCTGACCTGGAGAGGGATGGGCACCGCCAGTGTCTATCAAGCCCAAGAATGTTCTATTGGAAACATTTGAATCCCCTATGACCTTGAAAAAAAGAGGTTATGGGACTAAATAAAAAATAAAATAAAAATAAAAAAAGGCATACATTTCTTTATATGAAAGATAAGAAAAATAGTATATTATTTATTTGTTCGAGGTGAATCTTTCTTTAAAAAATTTGATATTAGTAATTTGTTAGTTTTGCTTTGTTTCTACTGATATATGCCAAATTTTAAAGAAAAATAATATTCTTTCTTGTATTTTGCCAGATTGAGGCAGTTTACCTCTACACTGAAGGGACATCTGTTGAATGTGGGAAAGAGATTTTGAAACAGAAAGTTAGTTCATAAGTTTAATATTTATAGATAACACCAAAATGATTTTAAAAATTTAAACTATAAATATCTTCAAAATTAGAATAAATTAGTACCATAACAGTTAAAATATACAATAAAGACAAACCTTTAAGAAACACTCAGACAGACTTAACCATCTGTAGACATAATAACTAAAAAAAAACAAAAAAAAACTTTAATGCCATTTTTTAAAACTGTTTCTCTTCATTGTTCTTTGAAGTAGTGCTCTGCTATGAAATAATGCCCATTTTAAGGAGACAAATGTCCCCACGTAAAATGCCCTGCCTACCTTCTATTTCACTTCTGTAAATCTATTGTTACTAGAGTCTGTTGACAATATCAGCACTCTGTAGGCCATACTACATTTGAGAAGGTTTTTAAAGTGTATAATAAACATAAATTATTTGAGTAATAATAATATCAGTCTCACTTGTTCATTGTTCATCACCTAAATATCAAGATCAGGCTAATTATAACAATCATAACTGTTAAATTACATGTGGCTGCAGGTGGCTAATGCAGAGAGAAAAGCTCCTGTACATGTCGTTTCTTTCAACTGTGATTCCTCCGACACAATTAGTTTTTTGAAAGACTTTGTTAGAATGACAAGTGGAAGGTGAGTTTTCTATTTTTAATAATATATTTCAGGTTAAATATCTTATATCTTAGATATACAGACGCTCCTTCTATGCAGAAGATAATTGCGTCCACAGACCATGAGAGATGATCTGTTGGCAAGTGATGCAGAGGTCACAGGCCACGGCAATAGGGGTTCCACGCATTACCCCAGCCGCCTAACTATTGTCTAGTTAGGTACCCATTCGGAGCTGGGTGACTCGGGGACTCCTCAGGCCCCGAGAACAAATCCTCACTTTCGTGTGGATTCAAACTCGTGACCATCAGTATGACAGTCGAGAGCGCTACCTCTCGGCCACCACGTCCCAGGTTAACCCTAAATATTTTCTATGTAGCTAAGGAATATTTAAAAACAATAACTTACCAAACTTGAGCTTTGAAATTCAACACGACTCAGATAAATAAGAAGGCATATTAACTTATTAGTATTATTAGTATTTTACTTTTTATTTCATTATATCTCAAAAATCATAATTTTTAAAAAAAATGATAATTTGATTCCCATGAAGAATAAATAATGGCATTCTAAACAAGGAACCCATTTTTTATTTCATTCTCAAGGTTTCATGCTTATGGCCTAATAATGGAGTTAGATATGTATGAAACACAACCCCTAGAAGGCCAAACAAATCGAGCAAACACAATTCTTAGAAAGAAAACAATTGGTGGCATTCCACCCGGAGCCGGTGTCAGAGAAGATGTCATCTTGATATTTGAGGAGTTAGAAGAAGCTCGAAGCAATCTGACACAAATTCGAATGCTCATTGATAAAGTTCCGGAGCCTGGGAAAATTTCTGCAGGTAATATATTTCAATCTTTTATATCTTCAAGTTAAACACTCAACTGAAGACCAAAACTAGGCTTCAGTTTTGTCTCATTATCTTCAATCAAATTGAAATTTGTATCAATTGTTGAGCCAGTGCTTCTTGTCCCCATTATTTTTCACCACTTCTTTAATTCTAAGTTCCTTTACCATATTTAAATATTCAATATCCTGCCAGCGTGAATATGAAAAACATCCTGCGACTAGATTGGAGGGTGTTGAATAAATGACCTATCACACAGAGGTGTCACTAGGGTTGGTGTCATCTGGGGCGGCCTGCCCCACCGCACCCCCCTAGTGGCAGCACTGCTATCACATCTAACACATCAAATAATGCATGCAGGAGATTCCTGTTAGGCCGCAAATGAAAAATGCATTATTTATTCAATTTAAGTAATTATTTTTTAAAGTTAATTAAGAGTGATAACAATTTTTTTTATTTGTCATTTGTTAATTTGTACATTTTTCTTTTATTTAGTATTTCATTTTTTTTTTAACTAAGGAAAGAAATATTTCTATGCAGTTTTAAGTGGTTTTTTTTATTTTTATAAGCGGTTTAATGACATAAAGCCAGCAAAAAATTAATTTGCTTACAAAGTAGCCTTTAAAGTTGACCCCGTTTTAATGGCCAGCTGGTGTGACATGGTGACCTCTTGACTTAACATTTATCTTTAACTCATTATATCTTTTGATGAATTAAAGGCACCAATCTTAGATATCAAATTTACAATTTTTAAAGTAGTTTAAAGGTTTTTGTTGAAAGACCATCAAACTCTTCACCTTGTAAGAACATTTTGTATTCCATCATTTCACTAGTAGTTTACCTGCCTTAAATCTTAAACCTTGCTGTTTTTTTAAAAAATAATTTCCATCACCAACTTCCTGTTGTGGGAACTATGGGTACCTTAAAATAATATGCTTAAAAATAAAATCATTTTAGATGAAACTTCTGAAATCAAAAGATCACTGTCATCAAAAGACGAGCAGTATATGAGCTCCAAGGAATGGCTAGACGTTTATGGCCTGGAAGTTCGTAAGCTCGGACTGTATGATGTCCTGTCCACTGTTGCCTTTAAACACCAAGATGGCGTCATAGACAGCATGCATCCACCAAACTCAGAGCCCCCAGCTGACGCTGTGAGTATTGTCTCATTTTCTGCCAGTCTATTACCAACAAGTATTGTCTCAGTTTCTGCCAGTCTATTACCAACAAGTATTGTCTCAGTTTCTGCCAGTCTATTACCAACAAGTATTGTCTCAGTTTATGACCAGTCTATTACCAACAAGTATTGTCTCAGTTTCTGCCAGTCTATTACCAACAAGTATTGTCTCAGTTTCTGCCAGTCTATTACCAACTAGTATTGTCTCAGTTTCTGCCAGTCTATTACCAACAAGTATTGTCTCAGTTTCTGCCAGTCTATTACCAACATTGCTCGTATAAAACAAAAGCTTTCCTTCATCATACTAATTGTCACATAGAACACACCTCAAATATAATTTGAAACTATAAAAATATTCATAATATGACATAGTAATAAAACATGGATAAGCATAGGATGCAATAATCTCCTGTATTGAAGGAGCTTCTTTAATAGATGAGATAATTAAAGAAATAACTAATTCCTAATAATAAATTTTTAAAAAATAATCTTTAAAAAATATTTAAAATTAGCCACATTCTTATACTACTTGTTTAGAATCCCTTCTAAAGGAGCTACTTACATAGTTGATACTGTGCAGATATATGGTGAGCACCATTTAAAGGGCAGCCAAGATATAACTTTTGGAAATGATTTACTATGAGATGCAATGGAAAAAAAAATGTTTTAAGATCTAGCCTCTGTTACATATTCATGATATAAGCCAGAAGTTGGTCAGTGTCCATTACTGATAGCCTGTGTTACATATTCAGGTTATAAGCCAGAAGTTGGTTAATGTCTGTTACTGATAGCCTCTGTTACATATTGAGGTTATAAGCCAGAAGTTGGTCAGTGCCTGTTACTCATAGCCTCTGTTACATATTGAGGTTATAAGCCATAAGTTGGTTAATTTCTGTTACTGATAGGCCTCTGTTACATATTGAGGTTATAAGCCATAAGTTGGTTAATTTCTGTTACTGATAGCCTCTGTTACATATTGAGGTTATAAGCCAGAAGTTGGTTAATTTCTGTTACTGATAGCCTCTGTTACATATTCAGGTTATAAGCCAGAAGTTGGTCAATGCCCGTTACTGTGAGAGGTTTCCTGTTGTTAAATGGAGAGATGGTCGCATCGTTCATGTACAAGTTACACCAGATGTTCACAGAAGCTATGAAGAGAAAGTTCAGGTGGCATTGAACAAAATACAGCAGAGGTAGGAATGGTTTAAATGTTCTCACAAAAATTTCATTACTTCAATATTAGAGCTTTAGTCACATTCAAATTTCTATTTTGCATTGAATGCAATATTTTTTTTTAAAAAATTGTTTTATAATCCCTAATAATAACTTCACCGTCTTGTCTCAGTTGTGTGGTCCTGTGGAAAAACAACAGTTGAAAAATACTCACTTCCCGGGATCCTATAATGCTGAAATTTTGCACATAGACATTCCTCACCTAACAAATCATTCTTTCAAAATTTCAGATTGATTGAATGTACTGTAATTAAATAAATGAGTTTTTAGTTTATCTCTATGTATCATATAAATGTTTATGCTAGTCTGATGGGCTGTGTGTATTTTATTGAATATACTTTTATAATATTTTCCAGATCTGTAAATGTTTATGCTAGTCTGTCGAGCTGTGTGTATTTTTATTGAATATACTTTTATAATATTTTCCCGATCTGTAAATGTTTATGCTAGTCTGTCGGGCGGTGCATATTACATTGAGCATAATCAATATTACACTAATGTCTCAAATAAAAGGGATTCTAGTCAAAAAGTTGGTTTTTACAGGTTGTTAAATTTTTAACTTGAACTTTAAAAACTCGAGATCTGTAATTATATTTGTTACTTGAGTTTGCAGTTATTGAATGATCACAAAATTATTCTGTGATTTTGTTGAGAACATAATTAATATAAGATTGTAGAAGTCCAAACAAAGATGCTTATTTGTCACAATTGTTTCGGAGATTAAAAAAACATCATTTTTAAACCTTTTTAGTAAAGAATTTTTAACCCTTATATTTCAGGATAGACTGGCTAAATAAAGGAAGCCGATCTCTGTTTGGCACCCTTGTTGAGGACCAGATTTACATTCTTATTGATACGTCTGACTCAATGAGACCAAGCTTGGGATTTGTTAAACAAAAATTATTAGTTTTAATGCAGGCAAGTCTATGTTTATCATATAGAAAAATCAACATTTATGTATCTCAAAGCTTATTAAAAACCTAGCATAACAGCAGGGAGAATTTTCTAGCAGTTAAAAAAAATCCTATCTATTCAGTCAGAAAGCTCTGTAGGTATGCAACAGAAGATGAAGAGACCAACAACTGAGCTCCACAAAATTGTTTTCTAAAAGATTGTCCATTGGTAAATAGGTCTCATTCTGGTGACACAGGTGAAACTGCTTAGGGCAATTCTATCAACATCTTTACTGTATGCCAGCAAGATTTGGACAAAGTACAGCAAAACTTTTAGACACATAAACCATCTCACCTAAAATTGTTAGTTATGTGGCTGATATACAAGTCCTACAACTCTATCAGCATCTATAAGCTCCGATCGATTTGAAAGCCAAATGGAAAAGACATGCTACAAAAAGCCAGACAACAGACTGTCTAAAATAAGTAATTTTCGGTAAAACTTCCAGAGGGAGCTGTTTTGCTTGGACATATGTTTTACATTAGACACAGAAAAAAACATCTCAAAGATACTGATTTTCAAACAATGTCCAAAATTGAGTCAACACACTGTTACACTTGAAAAGCATCTTTTTTATACATATGTTTTAAAGTTCTTCTTTTCTCTAAACCTATTTCTAAATTAGTTGTTTTACAATATTTTATTTGACTTTGTTTAGGAACAGTTACGCCATAAGAAAAAGTTCAACTTTGTTGCCTTCAACTCAAAAGCTGCAGTGTGGAAAGATAGGCTGGTAGAGGTGTCTGAAGGCTCCTTGCAGAGTGCGTGGTCCTGGATTGAGAACCTCTCCTGCTGGGGCTCAACCAACACATACGCTGCCATTCAGATTGCCATGGCCGACCCAAATACACAAGCCATTTATCTACTGACCGATGGTCGGCCTGATCAAGTAGGAGAAATGTCAATGTTTTTAAAATAAACATTCAGCTATTAGTTAGTGACATTAGTGACTTTTAAAGAACGTTTTTTCAGTCTGTACTGGCTCGTCATGAGCATAAAAAAAACTCAATTAGCTGCCTTCTTCTTTAATTAATGTAATCTAGTTCTTTATTTATTGAAGATTCTCACAAGGGTCTTTTATTTAAATTATCTTATTGAATTCTAAAACTTTTTTTAGGCAGGTGGGGCAAGTCTAAATGTATTTCTTGCAATGAGATTTAAAACATTCCGCACTGGTTTATAAAATTTCTTGTTTCTCCAAACAGCCGCCAAAGTCCATACTGGCCCAGGTTCAGATGCAGAAGAGTATTCCAATACACACCATCTCTTTCAACTGTGACGATGTGGAGGCCAACCAGTTCCTTTACAACCTATCAGAGGCCACAGGTGGACGCTACCATTATTTTTCTGAAACTGGACCACCTGTGGACCATCCCAAATCTTGGCAGGTAGGTTAAAATGGTTTGTTAGCTTGTAATTTAAATAGAAGTTTAATTTTTTATTTTAAATTTGGATTTTGATATTGAACAAAATTTATTTTAGTTGAACTTATCTGGTTAAGATGTTAAGATGTTGTTAAAAACAAAAGAAAATTAAAATAAAGAATTGATCATTTTAACATTTATTCCAGAATTTAACCACCTTTCTTCTTTCACCATAAACTGTTAATTATCTTACTTTTAAACTAAGTGTAGAAAAACTGGAAATTAAAAATTAATTTCAATCCTGCCACACCACCACCACCAGTATTACATCATTTGATTTTAGAGAACTTTCAATATTTCAGAATTTAATAGTAATTACAATAATAGCTAAATTTAAAAATCTATTTTATTCAGAGCATGGATATTCAGCTGCTAAAAGATGAAATCAAACGTGGTTTGGAAAATCTGGATCAGCTAACAAGTTTAAGAGATGAATGTACTAGATTGGCTTGGAAGAGGGAGACTGATTCTCTTAGGCAAAGCATTAACTCTTCAAGGTCAGCACTCATAAACTTTGCGTTTTTTTTTATTGCAGTTGATCCTCATTTAGTTTAATTTACTGGTGATTTTTATTTTTATTTACTTGAGGAAATGGAATATCAACTTTGAATTTGTGTGTTATTTAAATGTAACTGAGTGATGGCTATTTGTAATATTATGCTTGATTATATCAGGCCATATTGCAGCACACACACTAGCTTGACAGCTAATTTAAACAAATAAATAAAACCCAAGCCTCGAGGACTATGGTTTTTGAATAATGTTTATTTGAATAATTACTTTTCTAATGCTAACACCATTTCTGCTAAGTATGACTAAGTGAATGAACTCTACAAAAAAACACAGTCTACAGTTTTAATACACAGCTTATGTCCTACTCTACTACTATGTTCTGTCCTGGATGACTCTCTTAGCCAGGTGCTGGTTGACTCTTTTAGCCAGGTGCTGGGTGACTCTCTAAGCCAGGTGCTGGGTGACTCTATGAGCCAAGTGCTGGTTGACTCTTTTAGCCAGGTGCTGAGTGACTCTCTTAGCCAGGTGCTGGGTGACTCTCTTAGCCAGGTGCTGGGTGACTCTCTTAGCCAGGTGCTGGGTGACTCTATGAGCCAGGTGCTGGTTGACTCTTTTAGCCAGGGGCTGGGTGACTCTTTTAGCCAGGTGCTGGGTGACTCTATAAGCCAGGTGCTGGGTGACTCTTTTAGCCAGGTGCTGGGTGACTTTTTTAGCCAGGTGCTGGGTGACTCTCTTAGCCAGGCTCTGGGTGACTCTCTTAGCCAGGTGCTGGGTTACTCTATAAGCCAGGTGCTGGGTGACTCTCTAAGCCAGGCGCTGGGTGACTCTCTTAGCCAGGTGCTGGGTTACTCTATAAGCCAGGTGCTGGGTGACTCTCTTAGCCAGGTGCTGGGTGACTCTATGAGCCAGGTGCTGGTTGACTCTTTTAGCCAGGTGCTGGGTGACTCTCTTAGCCAGGTGCTGGGTGACTCTATAAGCCAGGTGCTGGGTGACTCTTTTAGCCAGGTGCTGGGTGACTATAAGCCAGGTGCTAGGTGACTCTTTTAGCCAGGTGCTAGGTGACTCTTAGCCAGGCACTGTGTGTCTCTCTTAACCAGGTTCTGGGTGACTCTCCCCTGTCTCCTACCAGTCTCCCCTGTCTCCTACCATTCTCCCCTGTCTCCTACCATTCTCCCCTGTCTCCTACCATTCTCCCGTCTCCTACCATTCTCCCCTCCCTGTCTCCTACGATTCTCCCCTGTCTCCTACCATTCTCCCCCCGTCTCCTACCATTTTCCCCTGTCTCCTACCATTCTCCCCTGTCTCCTACCATTCTCCCCTGTCTCCTACCATTCTCCCCTGTCTCCTACCATTCTCCCCTGTCTCCTACCCATTCTCCCCTGTCTCCTACCATTCTCCCCTCCCTGTCTCCTACCATTCTCCCCTGTCTCCTACCAGTTCTCCCCTGTCTCCTACCATTCTCCCCTGTCTCTTACCATTCTCCCCTCCCTGTCTCCTACCATTCTCCCCTGTCTCCTACCATTCTCCCCTCCCTGTCTCCTACCATTCTCCTCTGTCTCCTATCATTCTCCCTTCCCTGTCTCCTACCATTCTCCCCTGTCTCCTACCATTCTCCCCTGTCTCCTACCATTCTCCCCTCCCTGTCTCCTACCGTTCTCCCCTGTCTCCTACCATTCTCCCCTGTCTCCTATCATTCTCCCCTGTCTCCTATCATTCTCCCTGTCTCCTACCATTCTCCCCTTTCTCCTACCATTCTCCCCTGTCTCCTACCATTCTCCCCTGTCTCCTACCATTCGCCCCTCCCTGTCTCCTACCATTCTCCCCTCCCTGTCTCCTACCATTCTCCCCTGTCTCCTACCATTCTCCCCTGTCTCCTACCATTCTCCCCTGTCTCCTACCGTTCTCCTCTGTCTCCTACCATTCTCCCCTGTCTCCTACCATTCTCCCCTGTCTCCTACCATTCTCCTCTTGTATTTGTAGCAAGACGAATGGGGATCAGATTTGAGATCTCATGTCGTTAAAACTCTCTTCATTTATATTTTTCCCTGGTCACTATAAAATACTGTTGGCATGTCCCTGTTCCCTTGATCTGTCTGGCAGCACTTAAATTTTCACCCAGTTCATAATAAACTGCCCACGATGTCTCCAGCCTCTGGTCAAGATTGCCAATAATTAAAATTTTGCATCTGTTCAGTGCTAATGCCAACACCCATCACCACACACTTTGCATTCCATTTCTATATCCTCTGCTGGGCTGTGGCAATTAGGGGGATGGGGTGTGGTCTAAGAGGATGGGGGGAGAGGCAGAGAATGTGAGGGAGAGACGGGGTAGTGTCCTGCTTGTGTGGCTGTCACAGCCACATAAATTTAATAAACCAGATGAAAAGGATTGAACTCTCAAATATCATTTAGTAAAACAATCTGTGTTAATAAAACAATCTGTGTTAATAAAACAATCTGTGTTAATAAAACAAAACAATCTGTGTTAATAAAACAATATGTGTTAATAAAACAATATGTGTTAATAAAACAATCTGTGTTAATAAAACAATCTGTGTTAATAAAACAATCTGTGTTAATAAAACAATATGTGTTAATAAAACAATATGTGTTAATAAAACAATCTGTGTTAATAAAACAATATGTGTTAATAAAACAATCAGTGTTAATAAAACAATATGTGTTAATAAAACAATCAGTGTTAATAGAACAATCTGTGTTAATAAAACAATCTGTGTTAATAAAACAATCTGTGTTAATAAAACAATCTGTGTTAATAAAACAATCTGTGTTAATAAAACAATGTATAACAAAAGCTTTACTTGTAAATAGACTAATCACATATTTAAATTTATTTAGCAAAGCCAACATCATTTTTTAAAAACATCAAATAATTAAACAATACATTTCTATAACATATGTGTACATGTATAAATACATTAAATCCAACTTTTGACTTTAAAAAAAAGGCACAAACCCTTGTGTTCTAAAAAATATACTCTGCTGACCATGACTTCACATTAGTTTTTAATACATTATCTTGTCATGTCTGACCTGTTTCTTTCACTTTCAGAAAATCAACTGAGGGTTCCTATGTTTCTGCAGTGCCCCCATTGGATCCAAAAGATCTCTACAGACCAGAAACACCAATGAAATCATCTCGAATAAGCCTGACTCACAGACCATCAAGTGCACCACCATCAGTATCTCCAGGCTATTCTTTAAGCCCACGTTATACACCTTCCCCACCCAAAAAGCATCCACACTCGGCCCGTGATAATCGAGGTTATGAAAGCACCCAGCTGTCAGCCAGGTCACCAAGAAGACTTAAGACTGGAAAACTCACCGTGTCCAAGAAGATACTTTATGCTGGTAGGTTATTTAAAAAATGTTGTGTATGTTTCTAATTTTGTGTGTGTGTGATCATATTTAAAGTAAAATTAAAATATGTTTTATAAAATTTGTAGTCTTTTGTTGTCAGCAATAAAATGAACTTATATTTATATTGTCCAGGCCTGACAAATTAGTCAATGTGACAATTTTTGATAATTTTTACATTTATAAAAATTACATCCCAGATTTATTTAAAGAAAATTATTCTAAATAGAATCTTGCCCATTATTATTAATGTTTGACAATGAGAGAGAATTTTTGTAAACTGGCAGTTTTACCAGGATATCAGTTTTTGTTTTACTCAACATGCATATTTATGAAAATATTTTTTAAAACCAAAACACTGGATGCCTCAGAAAAAATAATAGCTCAAGTCTTTTGCCCCTTACTCAGCAAAGGGTAGATATAACTACGCTAATCAGATTTTTTAAACAAAACGTATCCATCATCATTAAAAAGTTTAAGATCATCAAGAGTTATTTATAGGACCAATGATAATCAAAAGACCTAACATTTTTCTTTTAATCTTAATGATCAAGCTAAGCCATCTGGAAAATTCGGTAGGCCATTTACTAATTACTTGGTTCATGTAATCAAAGAGTTCTGAAATTTGATTTTATTGTATTAAAAAAATAATAAAACACTGTTGTGGAGTGGTTTTCCCCTGATCATTTAATAATTAGAATGAAATTTTTGTATCTTCATAAGGATCAATATATAAGATCCATATGTTGTTACATTTAAATCAAAGGCTGGCAATCTAATTTTGATTGCTTATTCATTTGTTTTTTGGCCTTTTTTCATGTAATTTATTTGACACTTTTGAAATTGTCCCTGCTTGTTTTACACGTATGCTGCGTTAGAGAGTGCCAACATTTTTATTTCAGTTCACTAAAAATTAAAATGATCCCTTTTAGCACTCGCATTTCATTTACATTATTTTTTTATTTGTGCTTTTATGTAAAGTTAAAAAGCGTACTCACTGATTTAAACTAAATTTAGAAAAATGTGTAAAATTAACCAAAGCAGTTTGAAAAAAAAAAAATTAGATTCTGCAAATGTTTGATAAATTTAGTCTTAAGACATATTTTATATTAATTGTTACAAATAGCTAACAGAATCTTGAATTTTATGGATTTTAACATTGTAAATAATAGGCATTTAACCAGAATTCTTGTTAAGAAACAAACATATGCAAATGATTATAGTGATCTCTAATAAAAAAAACACTTTTTTCATGAAATGCATAAATAACCTTTTTTTGACAGGACACACAAGAACCAGTTTACTCCGAACTTTGAGCAGCAGCGGAAGATTTTCTCCCAGTGAGTGGCTGCTGCCAGAGACCAAGAGTTTATTCCAACAACAGGCAGAAAGACAACGGCAGATAGCACAACGTTAGTCAATTCGCTGTTAGAAACACTCAGTCTCAGTAGCCAACTTTAGACTTAAACATTCACTTTAAAAATATTGTTAAATCATTGTTTAGAAATTAGTAGACTTACAACAACTGCAGCTTCAAATATTAAGCAATAAAAATAATAATGTTTTTTTTTAAATTTTGTGTCATTGATTTATTGACTTTTTATAACAGAAAATGAACTTCTTGAAGAGCAGAGAAAAAAAAAGGTTAAAGTCCTTGTCAAGTGAGTACTTGTGGAGTTGTAAGACTTTTAAAATTGGTGTGGAAATAATTCAAAGCCATTAGGGAATTAAGTTATGTTTAATTATTGTTATGTAAAAGGATGCACTACCTTTTTTAAAATAAATAATTCCATGCCATATCATTACACACATTGCATTTCTCAAAATTTGAAATGGTTATCAATTTCACCATTATCATAAAACTGACACTAACTAAAATATTCTTAAAGATACATTTTTCAGATATACATAATAATATTTTTAAATTACTCCAATACATAAATCTTGATAATCTGTTATGCACTTAGCTCTAGATCACTGTAAACAAGTTATATCAAATCTGTGCAGCAATGTGACTAAATTCACATTGAAATGTGAAGATAAAAGCTACTTGTCTTATAAAATGTCATGCTGAAATGTGAAGATAAAATTAATTTGTTTTACAAAATGTACTGCTGAAATATGCATATAAAAGCAACTTGTCTTATAAAATGTCCTGCTGAAATATGAAGATAAAAGCAACTTGTCTTATAAAATTTCCTGCTGAAATGTGAAGATAAAATTAATTTGTTTTATAAAATGTCTGCTGAAATATGAAGATAAAAGCAACTTGTCTTATAAAATGTCCTGCTGAAATATGAAGATAAAAGCAACTTGTCTTATAAAATGTCCTGCCTTGATTTCCCAGAGCCAATGAGATGTCCTCCAAACAGTGGCTTAGCAAGCATGGATTAATAGCAAAGAAACTGACCATTCTTGATGCCCTGGGTCCTACATTTGTGCCACTCAATCCAAAGTATATAACGATATTAGACAAATATGTCATGTCCAAAGTCTTTGATGAGGTCAGTCTTATTTGATATCTTTCTCATTCTTCATTTTTTACTATAGAAAAATCTAATTTTAAATTTTGTCATGAAATCTACATTTAAATTTGTTATATTAAATCCTGGATAAGCTGAGGCCATAATGAGTTTGATGCTACTAAAGACACCAAATAGTGACACAATTTATCTTTCAGATTTTGCCCCTGGCTCATGTATCAAGAAACCATCAAATTAGGTTAATTAACCCTCTGGGTGTTAACCTCGAAGAGTATGAAAAGAAAATTCAAGTAGCAGTGGGAAAATACAGAAAGTAAGAGTTAATATTGTTTCTCTAATGCTTTACCTCATCATTAGACACCATTCATCTCATCATTAGACACCATTCATATCTCTAGAGATTCATCTCATCATTAGACACCATTCATATCTTTAGTGATTCATCTCATCATTAAACACCATTCATATCTCTAGAGATTCATCTCATCATTAGACGCCATTCATATCTTTAGTGATTCATCTCATCATTAAACACCATTCATATCTCGAGTGACTCAACTCATCATTAGACACCATTCACATCCCTAGTGATTCATCTGATCAAGTCATTAGACACCATTTAAACATTAACTCTAATAATATTTGCACCATTAAAAAAAAGTTTTTTTCTAATTGCTTTTTTAAATTCGTTTATATGAGAAGCGAGGAATTATTTTTTACTCACTACTTCACTGTTATCAAAATTCACTGTATCTAAATTATGACATCATAATCCACCATCAATTTTTTATTTATTTTTCAGACGACTAAACAAAATTGTGTGGAATGCCCTCCCTAGTTCAGCTAAAGAAGAGTAAGTAGTTAAGACAATATATTATAACCTATGATATTAGTTGATAACTTTTAAAGATGTATGATAATTTAGAATCTTGTGTTAACAAGTCAACATCAGCAGGTGTCTCTAAAAGATTCACTTTGAATTAAATTCATGTTATTAAAATATCAGTCAGAATTGTAAATAAAGAAGGGGTACGGTGGTCGGCCGCATGCATGCTCATCTGGTCACGGGTTCGAATCCACATAAATGCAGGGATTTGTTCCTGGGGCCAAGGGCATCCCTTAGTCCACCCAGCTCCGAATGGGTACCTAACACTAGTTAGGGAAACAAAGGCGGCTGGGTAATGCGTGGAACCCTCATAGCCATGGCTAAATGAATGCTGCGTCACTTGCCAACAGACTGGCATGTTCTGTGGACGCAATAATCATCTCTCTAGAAAGAGCATCTGAATGGCTAAGACAAACAGCAATAGTGTAGGATTCAATTTTTAAATTTTCCCTTTAAACTCTTTCAATTGGTAGAAATTGTGATTACAGAAGTAAAGACATAAATTTTGTGTGTTTCTTCCACTAAAGGCTGAATTCTGACCAACCAGTTTCATTTGAAGAAAACAAGGAAAAACTCCTGAAGTACCTGGAGATGGATGACTATTGGCCCATCAGAGAAAAAGATATCAACCTATTACTGAAGGAAATCGCGTACGGCGAAAAATACATAGCTCAGTCCATTGCTATACGGCAGGCAGCCTCGGGTGAAGATGAGGAAGATGAAAGAGATTCCTTTGACATGGTCCCAAAGAGGTCAAACTCTCCAGTCTATTCTGACCAAGCTAATTCTAGCCCTCGTGAAAAATCAGATCGCAGCACCAAAAGCTCTAAAAACAAAGAGGTTAGTTCCTATTGAGACCTGATGTGTCACATTTTGTCTGTCAGGTGCAAAACGCATCATGGAGTTTAAAGTAATGTTTGAGTGTAATTTATAGCTTCAAGTGCACTTTTAACAAGAGGCCTATTGTAAAATGTGTCTTATTTTGTTACTAAATTCCATTGCAAATAGTAATAATCTATTATCAGGATTATTTATTTTTAAAAAATAATTACCTTCGTTTCTATTCAGCAAACCCTTTTCTTAAATTCTAATTTGAAAATTCCTGCTTTTAAATTTGGACCGATATTTGTTGTCACTTAACACTGAATTGTTCTAATTTTCTTCCATGATTTTATTTAATTTAAAATGTTAAGATACTTATTTTAATTTTTGTCATGTTAATCATAAAAAAACTTTACAGCTACAGCAATGTTAGCTGAAGAACCAACATTGGGCGATTTTTGTTAATAAAAATTATCCAGGATATTATACAAAAGAAGTGTATTAAAGTATTACCTATAGATGTACTCAATTAATATGACAACAAATAAATAAGGAAACTCACATAATTTTATCCTTGATAATTAAACAAATATACACTGTAGAAATTGTTAACTTTGATGATTCTTGGAATTTTTAGAAATTAAAAAAAAGCAGGACTTGTGATGATTGTATTTTTATTAATTTTAGTTAAAATGAAGTCATTACTAATTTTTGAACTGGGATACTTTATATTTAGACCATTTAAATTGCCAACCATGATATTTAACTGTAGTGATAGTTATGCTACAACAAAATGAGAAAAGTGGGTTATTAATTGAAGTGATAATGTTTTTTAACCTTTGAGAGGCTTATGTTTATCAGCTGCTTATCAATTCATTTATTTGTTTGAATTCATTCCGGTGTACTCTAGTTTGCCTTATTGTTCAAATTATTGTTATTCACAAATTGTTTTTAGTTAGTAGTTAAATCTGAACTGTTATGTGTGATGAAGATTTTATTTTCACTTTCCATTTTATGTTCTCCACACCTAAAACCTTGCACGCTTTTTAACATTTATATCAATATAACAACATTTATTATCTGCATCCTTTATGAATAGTTCTAGCATTTCCTTAATTGTTTATATTCTTTTCCTTCTTTAAGTATATTGCAGTCTTTAAAACTTTTGGTAACTTGAATTTTTTACATATTTTAAAAAAAGGTCTTATTTATTTAGCTGCTTTTTTCTCTATGAGACACCTTGATCAACATAAAAGGCAAGTTTAAACTCAAATGATTATTGGATTTTTAAAAAAATGTACAATTATTTAAATTTTACTGAATGTCATCAACTAAACAAAAGTTATAAGTTAATACTCTTTAAAAAAACATGACTCTTTCAAAGACAATATGTCACATACATTTATTGATTTGTTACATAAGTTAATTAATGATTTCATTAGGTAGGTAGGTAGTTCTTTACTTTTTAATGTCAAATTAATCTAGATGCTGATAAATGCCCTGCCGTGGTGTTATTGCTTAAATATATACTATTACTTTTATATCATCTGTTAATTTATTATTAATTTTTTTCTTCCAAAAACAAATTCAATACCAATTTCATTATTTTTAATTCTGTCTTGCCTTTTATTAACTTTAAATACTATAGCAGTTTACCAGTCTTACACCCCAAGCCATTTGAATTCAAAGTTATTGTCATGTTTAAAGGGAAATAGTTCAGTTTAATTATAGTACATGTAGATATAAATAATATAATTAAATAGTGAGGAAATTCAATGCATACATGTTATATTAATAAGCTTATTTAAATTAATATTATTAGTTAATCTATTAAAAATTAGTGGATACAATTTTTAAAAATATTAAGAGGAGCAATATTTAATTATCATTAAGTCTTTCATATAAATTATATCTTTAAAAGCACAATGGCTGTGATAAAAATTGTTTTGAATATTTTAAAAAAATATAAGTTGTTTCGTTAATACAAAGGTTCTTACTATGTTTTTCTATTGTATCTTGATTTCATTTTTTTATATAACTGACAAAATTGTGGGATGAAATTTCACTATCAATTAAAAATTCAATAGACCAGATTCTAAATTATTCTAATTTATACTATTACATAAGCAGTAAACACATATTTCTAACTGCTCACTTTCCTTCCTGGATAATAATTAAATTATTATTAATTATCAAATATAATGAAATTGTGATGCATTTTGATAAAACAGAATAACATTTGAATTTTTAAAAAATATTTATATTGGATAAAAATCCAATAAGCCAAACTCAATAGATCGTTTTGCCCACTCTTCTTTTGGTGTCACCAAACTCAGGTGCTAAGATATCTTGTAAAAATACCATGTAGATCTACTTATATATCTTTTAAATTTTCTTTGATGTTTATAACACCATTCTTTCCTGTTAATCTCACTAACACATTTTTTAGTGATATGAAGGAAAATATACTTATCTAAGTTATATCCCTTTTTCATTAGATGGCCAGTTCGCTTTTTTAAACATTCCAAAAAGCTTTTAATTTTAATTGAGCCATATTTATTAAGTTAAATTATAACTATGACACCATTGATTCCATTAATTAAAATTATTATTTTTATTTTCCAATACTTTCATTATAAACCATAAATAAAATATGATTTTCAAATAAACAGTAATACTACATCCAAAGTTTGTTCTTTTTTTTTTTTTTAATTTTGTTATTTTGTGTTTCTCAGTAGGACTAGTTCTGTTTGAATTTTAAAATAAAAAGAAAACTACAGAAGGCATTTACAGGTTTTTCCTTCATATAACTCATTAACATGTGACAAATTTTGTGTGTGTTTTCTTACAAAATATGTATTAATACAAACAAAAACAAGTATATATAAAGTGAAACATGGTGCAACATGTAAATGAGCAGGGAAAATGTCTATAAACAATAACCTCACTTTAAAAAAACAGTCTGGGAATTCTAGCAAGGATATCAATGTTAAATATTCTTCAACTTTAAATTAAACAAATTATAATTACTTAAGAAGTGTTTTAAGATAAAAGATGCCAGAATTCTAAAAAATAATGTGAGTCTTAAAGCCTACATTTTAAGTCTGTTAAATACCTATTGAACCATACTACCTATGGACCTGTGAAATTATATAAAAGCTAACAAGTGTATACATTTTTATCAAGTTTCTGTATCTTGTCAAGCTGCTGCATACCACTTCCATTATCTTTCACATTCCTTTCCTTTGGGTTTTTTCCTGTCTTATCTTATCTTATATGTTACAGACGCTCCTTCTGTACAGAAGATTATTGCGTCCTACGTATTTCTATGGTTTGTGTTTAGTCCTGTATTCTTACTAGAGTTTTAAATGATGATAAAGTGTTGGCTTTCCTGGTTTCTTCAGGCAACCCATTCCACGCCCGAATACCGGACGGAAAGAAAGAAAACTTGTATGTGTTTGTTCTTGCATATGGAATATGAAAGGTGTTTTTATCTTTATGTCTATTTGACAGTTGTATTAAGTTATCTTTGTGTTGTATTTCTAAATTAGAATTAATTGCTTTATGTATAATTACTAATTTACTCTTGGTTCTTCTATCCTCCAGTGTTTCAAGGTTTAATGATTTAACTAATGGTGTTACTCTTGTCAGTTTTGAATATTTTCCAGTAATGAATCTGGCAGCTCTTTTTTGGATTTGCTCTAACTTGTCAATATTTTCTTTGGTGGATGGGTCCCATACAGAAGATGCATATTCTAGTATAGGTCTCACCAGGGTGAGGTAGCATTTTAGTTTTATATCTTTGTTACATTTATAAAAGTTTCTTTTTATAAAGCCTAAGGTTTTGTTTGATTTTTTAATAACTTCATTGACATGGGGGTTCCAAGATAGTTTCTCATTTATTATGACTCCTAAATATTTTGCATCTTTAGTTTGGGTTAGTTCTTTTCCATGAATGAAGTATTTTGAAATTATTTGTTTCTTTTTCTTTGTTACTCTTAGCAGTTGACATTTTTCTGGGTGAAAGGATATACTCCAGTTAGTTTCCCATTTTATTAATTCATCTAAGTCTTTTTGTAAAATGTTGCTATCTTGTTCTGACTTGATTGTTCTATAGATTATACAATCATCAGCAAATAACCTAACTTTAGTTCCTGTTGAGATATTGTTGGGTAAGTCATTTATATAAATTAAAAATAGTAAGGGACCTAGGACAGTTCCCTGTGGAACTCCAGAGTTAACCTTTATTGGTGTAGATTTAGATCCATTAATTATTACAGTTTGCTCCCTACCCAATAGGAAATCTTGGATCCAGTGATGTAAGGGACCTGAGATTCCAAAGTATTTAAGTTTTTTAAGTAAACTAAGGTGGTGAACTTTGTCAAATGCTTTTGAGAAGTCTAGTAATATTGTATCTATTTGATCATTATTATCTAAGCCTTTTGATAGATCATCTATTAGACCTATCAATTGTGTTTCACATGATCTGTTCTTCCTAAAGCCATATTGGTGTGGGCATAAGGCATTATATTTGTCAAGGTGGTCAGCTGTGTCCAGCTAACAGATCAACTCTTCCAAATGCTTTAAAATATCAAAATCCATCATTACATTTTGCGTTTATACATGGTTCTGGTTCTCATTTAGTTTTTGAAATAGGATTGAAAATAATAAAAATAATAAAGTAAGTACTGATTTGGTGCAGCAGGCTACCATGGGGCTATGCTCACTGTGTTTCACATAAAAAAGCTGCAGAAATATATGCGTAAGGTACAAATATTTCCAACTTAATAAAACAATAATATTAACATGCATGGCATGAATAAGCTACATTTATGTCAAGAACTGTTAGATTGTTAGTACTGAAAGTTAAGTTTGAAAAGAAAGGTCTTCAGTGCAGTTTTCTAATTTTTCTCAAATAAGAAAGATTTTTAAATCTGTCCTCATCATAAGCTTATAATAACACATGAATTTAATTTAGTCTATTTATTTCCAACATTGAAGAAAGAAGTTTATTAAGATGGCCATTTAAATTACATACCTCTCTGCATACACTGGCATCAGATATACTGTGACAACAACGATACTTCAAACTAGCAATTATTAACCCCCCCCCCCCTTTTCCCAAACCATAGTTAAATTTAAAGCATTAAAATTTAATTAAACTACCACATTTCTTAAGAGAAGACATATGGAACAATTTTTTTTTACATAAAAGGTATTGCTTCACAGAGCAGGCTTCAATTTCTGTATAAATAATATTTTAGAGACATTGCAAATGTAAAGCTTTGAAACTTGATAATACATGTATTACAAATATCCAACTGAAATGGTTTGAATTTTTTAAAAAAAATAAACATCATAATTTTAGCAGGTAAATGAAAATATAAAAAAACAGAATATACTAAAACATAGAACACATAACTAAATTGTAGCATTTTAGGTGTCAAAACCAAAGCTGTAATCACTTTCTAATATTTAAAAAAATGGAATTGATTTAAACTAAATTGGAGGACCTACACATATAGTGACCATCAAATCTATGCAAAAAACAATTCATATGTTAATCTTGTGGCTGGAGAGTAGCTTTCAATATCTGTGTGGAGGCATTTTTTTATTGGAGAGGACAGAGAATAGTTTGTTTGAAAAACATGGTATTTGTACTCTTCAGCTGTCAATTTATTAAAATGTTAGAGGTCTTTTTAAAGGAAATATGGCTTTGTAATTTCTTTCACCTTTTATACATGATTGAATAACTATTTCTATCATTGAGAGGAACAATATTAGTTAATAACATCTTTGGTTTTGCCTCTTAATTTTTCAAGATTGCAATTTTTAAAAAGTCATATTAAATTATAAAGCTGTACTCTTCTTCTTTTAGATAAATTTTAAAAATCAAGAAAGAAAATTGGTAGCCTACTCTTTAATAGAGAGGAAGAGAGGATTTGAATAATTTTACAATTTACAATGATTTTAACATAACACCATCTTGAAATTTAGGAATTGAAAATTTGTCTTTATTGTTAATGTCATTTTTTCTAAATGAACTTAAATTTCTGAGTTTATTCTTTGTCTATTTAAAAAAAATAAAGTTGTGACCCTTTAAAAAAATGTTTAAATTTGAATTCAATGTCAAATCAAAATTCTCCTTTGTCTTAGAAGGACTTGGATTCAACTATAGAATCAGTTGAAGACAATCAAAAAGTCAAAGAAAATACAGAGTCAAGGAAGAAAAAGATCACCATGACACTGACTCCATTCAAAGGTCAAAGGGTAATAGCGAGAAATGACAAGGATGGGCTCTACTACCCAGGTAAAATTTTAAGGGCTTTTTTTTGTTGTCACTCATTTTCCTGGAATTATGAAATGCTCAACATAAGCCATTTATATAATGCATGCGGTTGGCTAAGTGGCAGAAGATCAATGCTTTATTTTATCAGGATTTTTTAAGAATATCAAGGATTTATACAAAGGTGTATATGGAATGGTTGTCTAAACAAAGCAAGAAATTGAACTCACTGTCATAATTACAACTGTAATTAAAAATGCAAGATTAAACTTAATCCACACATCAGCTTATGATGCAATAATCTTCTGTATAGAAGGAGCAGATGTAAAGATAAGATAAGATAAAAATATTTATTAATGAGATTTTTAGCACATTATAAATATTATACGTAACTCAAGTATTTTGTTGAAACAATTTTTTTTAAAAATCGATTCAAATAATTTTGGGTTGCAAAAATGAAAAAATAATCCTTTGATGTGAATAAAATTTAAACTTTTGCCTTTATTTCATTACAGCTGTGGTGATAAGAGCACCTGACATTCGCCATGCAGTGGTTGAGTTTGATGACAAAGTAATTGCTACTGTTTTCACCCGTTATGTTATACCAGTGGGTGGAGCTGTGGCCAGGGCTGCTCTTTACGTAAGTCAACATGGAAAGATTTCATTGACAATTTTTAAAAATCTAACCAAAAATACTGCAACTTGAATCATTTTAGTGTGGTATATTTCTTTGGCATGTTTAAAGCTGTTTGATTTTCTGTTTTTTTTTAAATGTAAATATAAATAAAATTTGTTGTAGCAATAAATAATCTTTCATATTTTAATAAATTATTTACATTTTCTACTTATTAAAAATGAACAAAGTTTTTAAAATTATGTTATTAATCATTTCCTCATTTGCATCGATTTTATTTTTTCAAAGTGTCTTATAATGGAAATTTTTTAAAAACTTAATTAGTGACACTTTTAGCTAATTAGGAAATGATGAAATAATTTAATTGGGAAAAAAAAAGATTCCCCAAGAAACTATCTTTTTCTCATCTAAAATATTTCTTCTGATTTAAAAAAAAAAAAACAACTTGTTTCCTTAGGGTGGAGATTATGTCCTCATCAGAGTGGTTAATCTTGAAAACGAGAATGAATGTTACGTGCCTGCCAAGATTTTAAAGAGTGATCATACATGCTTGGCCTGCAAATGTTACACTGTTGTCATGTATAATGGACAAACTGCAAGTTTAATTTGAAACATTTTTTACAATTAAATTAATATTATCTTTAGTGTTCTACTTAAATAAATCACCATGTTTTGTCTTTATATTTGTGAATTCAATAAGTGAATCTCATTTAACAATTTTTTATGAATTTCATTAACTAAATAATTTATTGTTACAAATTTTAAATTTTAATTTTTTTTTTTATTTAAAAAGTGAATATTTTTTTAAGATGTGTGTTGTTTTGACAATTTTTGAATAGTGTGTGTGTACTTGGAGGCCTGAGCTATGTCTGTATTTAAATATATACATAAACATATGTGAATATTAATTATATTTGTAATGCCATTTTCTTTTAATGGGCCAGTTCATTTAAACTTAAGAAAGAAAGATTTGAGGTGGGTTTTTATTAAAAAACTTTATTCCAAAAAATGTATGTAATTTAGTGTAAGTCATGAAAACAAATCAGATAATAGCCTTCCCCTTTACATATATAATTTTTTCATAAATTCATGATGTATTTAGCTTACTCTGATTATCTTTATCTTGACAGGCATCAACTTCAAGGAAGCATCTTGTTAAAATCAGCAAGGAGAGGTTTGACTTGGCTTTCAACTTCCTGACCCGGCAAGAAGAGGAAATTAAAGAAGAGTAAATCTTTTCTTATCTTACTTTTCCTTAACTCTTTTTGAAACCAAATAGTTGGGAGATTCACCATACATTTTTCTATGAATTAAACAGTAAAAGGTTTATAAATAAAACATACACTGACTTACTACAATTTTAAGTAATTTAATAAAGTATAATCTTTCTCCATCACTATCATTGATCAGAGATATATCTCAAAAATAAAATCTAAATATGTAATATGCCTTTCCAAAAAAACAACATAAATTTAATTTAGTATTTCTAAAATAATTTGTTTTAGATGTCAGATGATTAAAGTACCCCATTCCTCATTTTGAAAAAAATCTTTGATTTTGTATTTTATTTCCATTTTCATTAACTTTCAATCCATTATGGAAATTGGCATTACTTTTAACTTTAAAAATCTGTAAATTACCAAATTACATTTGTTGCCATTAGATTAATTTTTTATTGCCTATATTCTTAAAAAGTCTTTAAAATTTATAAAATAATATTATTGTGTTCATTTTTTTTCTCCACTAGGGCAGAGGAAATCATTTACATAAAACCATGGAAGAGTGAAGAAAAAAAGCAGAAAAAGTAAGATATCTTTCTTTTATGTACTTTTTTTAATAAAACTTTTTATTATGAATAAAGTGAAAAGTGTCTTAAAGTTTAATTTTTTGTTGTTGTAAATGCTGTATCAAGGTTTCAATTCCTCAGCTTAATCAAGCAAGTGCCAAGGTTGAATTTGTACACTAATTGTTTTCCAGATCACCTCCTAAACCAAGATCACCATCTAGTTCACCCTCTAGATCTAGATCAACTTCAAGATCAAGATCATCATCAAGATCATCTTCACCACCTCCAAGATTATCTTCACCACCTCCAAGATCAGCATCACCACCTGCAAGATCAGCTTCACCACCCGCATCAAGCCCTTTGACAAGACCAAAGTCTCCATCAAGATCAAGATCTATTTCCAGAACACCATCGAGCCATAAAGCAAGATCTATTGTAAAATCTAGGTCAACATCCGTTTCCAGTCCTGAGTCTAGGAAAAGTACTAAAGCTGAAGAGTTGCGCCAAGAAATAGTAATAAATTAATTATTTCATTTCCCCTAGTTCTGTAAACTGGAAATTTTGATGTTTTTAGTACCCTGTATTGTAGTGTTTATGATTTATAATGAATTTAAAAGAAATCAGAATGAATAATTTTGACAATCTATTGACAACATTATCATATCTATTGACAGCACTATCAAATTTTTTGACAGCACTATCATATCTATTGACAGCTCTATTGCATCTTTTGACAGCACTATCATATACAATGTATATATTGACATCACTATAATATCTATTGACAGCACTATCATAATAAAATCTATTGACAGTACTATAATATCTATTGACAGCTCTATAAAATCTATTGACAGCACTATTATATCTGTTGACAGAACCATCATACTAAATTAGTTACAGGCTGAGGACCAAGAACTGTCCTTAATTTCAAATAAGTTTTATAGGTGGATCTCGGAATTTTTTACACTTATTCTGTTTTTTTTACGTTTATAGTTTATTTTCACTATCAAATTTTCGATTTCCCAAAAAGTGATTTCTTTGAAACAGCTGGTAAAATATTTAACTCACTTGATGCTTTAGTTGCTGTATATAATGTCTAAGTCTATATTTATAACAAGAATTATTTGCTACTCTTTCATCAGATCACTTCTTTTGTCCTGATGGGGAAAGAGCGATATGAAGATGAATCTGTCTATAGAAGTAAGTAACCAAGCGCTTTAATTTTATTGTTTTTCTTTTTGTGCTTATACTTTCATTGGGTAGAAATAACCGTGTCTGAAATGTTTAACGTATCTAGATGTAAATCTTAAATAAAGTTTAATTTAAATTTAAGTCTATTTTATAGATTTGTTTCTCTAATTGAAAAAAAAATATTTCTAAATGCATTTCAATGAACAAATTTAATATTGAAAATGAGGAAAGGTTCATTAAATGGTGATGTTAAAGCTAAAAATGTGGGGCAGAACACATGGCAGTTTATGACATCACCACCATACTTGTTATTTTTGGAAGAACATAATTTATTATGTTATTTTGGGTATTGGCATTCACAGTGAAATCAGTGATTTAAATCAGTGAGGTTATTTGAGGTGTGATTTAAATCAGTGAGGTTATTTCAGATTTGATTTATATCAGTGAGGTTATTTGAGGTTTGATTTATATCAGTGAGGTTGCTTGAGGTTTGATTTATATCAGTGAGGTTACTTGAGGTTTGATTTATATCAATTAAATATTTTTAAAAAAATAGAATTCTTCAGGATTTAGGAGTGAAACTATCTTTTCCATTTGGTGATTCCACAGGTGCTGTTTTCATTGTGACTCTCTAAGCCAAACTGATCTAAAGTCATTCACACTGTTACATCTCACAATGATGTTTTAATAAATTAAATAATTAAATCAAAACAGGTTTTAAAATCAATACATTTTCTTTTCATGTTTTCAATGAGAATGTTTATTTTCCCTTAATGTTTTAGTATTGTTTTCTTAAATCTGAAAAAGTTTGATATGTTTTCTAGCTCCTGTGTGAATCGTCTAATTATAACTCCCTTGTCTCTTGGTGAACTTTTTGCAGGAGAGCCAAAGCCCAACTTCCTGTTGAAACTGAGAAGAGATTTGCCAAGTATTAAAGAGACTGAATCGGATGCACTGGCCCGCTGGCTAGACGATGGCTGGTATTACCGATGTAAGTTATTTCAAACATTTACCAAGTGTTACTAAAGTACACAAGAAGGGTGATACAAGAAAGGTTTGGTTGCAGGCAGGATGAAAAACTTGACCAGCTATAAGGAGAAAGGGGGGGGGGGGCGGTCTGCAGTAAGTGCACATAATCCAAGGGGTAAATGGTAGCTGAAGATTTAATGACAAAGCCATACGACACTTACAGGTCAACTTGTTTTTATTTTATGAATTAGACAACTGTTGTTTTGATGGCCTTGAGCCAGATGTTAACATGTGCCTGATTGGCTGGCTACTTCCAACAAGGTTTTGGATATTTGTGTTTACATCATCTCTTAAAGTATCTTTCTCACTGTACTGAACTTTCAGGTCACTATTTTGTATTATATCAATAATAAGATAAAATTCACCTCATTGTTCCAGCCTATATAACACTACCATCCCAATATAGGACCAGCCTATATAACACTACCATCCCAATATAGGACCAGCCTATATAACACTACCATCCCAATATAGGACCAGTCTATATAACAATACCATCCCAATATAGGACCAGCCTATATAGTCTTACCATCCCAATATAGGACCAGCCTATATAGTCTTACCATCCCAATATAGGACCAGCCTATATAGTCTTACCATCCCAATATAGGACCAGCCTATATAGTCTTACCATCCCAATATAGGACCAGCCTATATAGTTTTACCATCCCAATATAGGACCAGCCTATAAAGTCTTACCATCCCAATATAGGACCAGCCTATATAGTCTTACCATCCCAATATAGGACCAGCCTATATAACACTACCATCCCAATATAGGACCAGCCTATATAGTCTTACCATCCCAATATAGGACCAGCCTATATAACAATACCATCCCAATATAGGACCAGCCTTTATAACAATACCATCCAAATATAGGACCAGCCTATATAACTTAGGACTAGCCCATATATCCCTACCATCCTAATACAGGACCAGCTTGTATAACTCCCAACACTCCTATCTGAGTAGAGGAACAACTTATTTAACAATCTTATCTTAGTAGAGGAACAACTTATGTAACAATTCTATCTTAGTAGAGAAACAACTTATGTAACAATCCTATCTTAGTAGAGAAACAACTTATGTAACAATCCTATCCCAGTAGAGAAACAACTTATGTAACAATCCTATCTTAGTAGAGAAACAACTTATGTAACAATTCTATCTTAGTAGAGAAACAACTTATGTAACAATCCTATCTTAGTAGAGAAACAACTTATGTAACAATCCTATCCCAGTAGAGAAACAACTTATGTAACAATCCTATCCCAGTAGAGAAACACCTTATGTAACAATCCTATCTTAGTAGAGGAACAACTTATGAAACTATCTTTTCAAAACGTGTGTCTAACATTTATTAATTTTACTCCTCTATAATAGAAGATATATTGTTATATCGTCTGACTTTTAAAATAACACTATTATTGCGACCCATAAAACCAGCCAGGGACAAAACGGCCCAGACATTACGTCCCTGCTCAAAACTGCACCAGGCACATTGTTGGCATTTTTAAACACAAAAGTTACTTTTTTTTCATTTTAAGCTTTTGTCAACTTTTTTACCCTTAATAAAAGTGGTCTAATTGAAAAAAAATATTATTATTTCTTCTCAACAAACAATAATAATAATAATACAATTATAATTTATATAGATCTGTAACCCAGCTAGGAGCGGGGCTCACAGCGCTTTACATGGAGATAACAATACATATATTAATTAAATAAACATTCATATCATACTAACTACATAAATGACAATACGTTATGCATCAGCTACGTTATGTATTAAAGGAAATGTTGTTTCATTAGTTTTCAAAATAAATTTTGAAGATGTGTTTTAAGTGCAGTCTTGAAGGACTTAGTAGTTGAAATACTACGGATGTGTAATGGTAGAGAATTCCATCGTTTGGCTGCACAAAAAGAAAATGACCTTTCGCCAAATGTTTTAGTTCTTGTCTTAGGAGCACAGAGAATGCGTGTATCTGCAGAAGAGCGTAGCTGACTACTTGTTGAGTAGACCGACAAAAGTTCAGTAAGATAGGAAGGGCATGAGTCAGAAAAGTAGTTACAACACAGAACGGCCAGTTTGTTTGTAATCAACCGTGACTTGGTACCATTATGATGGGGCCCTTTTGTTGGGGCCCTTTTGTCTGTGGTTGTTTTTCGGTAAACCCACTTTAATCTTTTTCCTATAACACAACCTGGCACATACTATAGCCGATTCATAAATAGAACAGATGGGACTGCTTTAAGTTTTTAAGATTTAAAAAGAAACACACGCCTTTAAATTTTTGAAAAAAAAAATCACTTTGGATTCCGAGTCACGGGTTAGAGCCACGTTACTGGCAAAGCCCCTCGGGGCATTGTGCTAACCACACGATCCCCTGCTCTTTAGTGGTTAATGAAACTCGTGAACGCTACTTCACTTGTCACATAGGCTGTCATGGTTATTTTATATTCCCCAAACATTGGTCACACTAACAAGTTTTTGCGTGAGAATTTGTAAAGTTGTCTATCTGAAAATTAACATCTTTCAGGAACAATCCAGTAATTTTGAATTTTATTTACCTCACAATGACCATCTGATAGAAAGATTCGAGTCGGGAACTGACTGGAAGAGTTTATACTCTCGGCTCTGTTTCTGTCTGGTGATAAGTGAGGTTATCCTATAGAAAGGAAGTAACCCGTTTGTGACATTTGATTACAGTTCAATTTATTCGTGAACCCTTGTGAAAGAGAATCTTTCAGTTCATCATCATGATGGACCCGAAGCAGAGGCTTTAAATTATCTAAGGCAATCGACTATAAAATTGATCCATACCCCACCCCACCCCGCTAAATTGTTATCTTAGCCTTGTTTACTTGTTATATTTTGACGTTGTAAGCCTTATTTTGGCGCATTTGTAACTTGGTGCCCCCCACTCAGAACGCCACTGATTCAAAGGTCAAATTTAGGAAATTTTCATTAGAGAAAGACACTGAAAACCAGTCCGTGAAAGATATGCCATGATTATCTAGACAAAAACCAACCCATGGAATGTATGCCATGATTATCTAGGCAGCTAAGTCACAACTCAAACACGTTGATTTTATAAAAGTTAACCAACAATTTTATCAGCAAAAAACTTTTCAGAATCTGGAAGTCTAAATCAAGATCTGCCAACCTGAAGTGCTAACCAAAAATACATAATTTAAATGCCATTTTCAGATGCGTTCTGAGTGTAAAATTTTAAACAGCTGATTCCTTTAGAACAAAAACTGGAGGCTCTTTAGACAAGTTGCATTCCAAAGTTCAACAGAATTTCCTGGATAAAAACTTAGTCAAATGAAGCATTGTTATACTATCAAGATGTACTCCCTTGCACCATTAGATTGACAGCAACCTCGAAAAATAAACCGAAAGTGACTCTTTAAAGAAATGCCAACAGATGAGAAACATCTTATTAAATCACACAGCACCAATGGAGGCAATTTTTAAAGCAAGGTGGATGGAGTTTACACCCCCATGGTCATAATCTGTGGATTGTTGTTATCTGCTGTAGTAGCACACAGCATCGTTCAGACACAGCCTCGTTCAGACTCAGCCTCGTTCAGACACCATGATCTCAGTTCAAAGTAGCAACTGCTTGGATCCAATAAAAAAAGGTTTATTTGCCCAATGTTTGACTTGTTTGTTTTTATTGAAGAAGTATTTTCAATCCATTTGGGGGCCATCTTTAATTACTCAAGAACCAGTGGGGTTATTTAGAACTAAACGAGTTTCATCAACTTCGGCTCAACTGAAAGACAAGGTTAGGCCTATATATCTAATTGTAATCTTAACAAAGAAAACGCCGTAAAACGATGGCTTTAAGCTGCCTATAGGGGTGCCCACGGCCTGTGTTTCTGTCTAAATGAAAACAAAAACGCAAGCCAAAATAAACTTAAACAGATTGGAACGCAAGAATTAGATTTGAAATTTAATATTATCAATAATAATTTTAAGTTTGAATCTGTGTGTTTAACTGACAAGACGCCTCATAGAAATAAATAAATCAAACTATTGAGTTAGAGCAGCGAGTTTACAGTAAGAGTTGTCCTGTAAAAATGTTTCTTGAGTACACGTCTGTTAAAACCATCTGCAGCCAACAGTAACAGTGGATAAAGTAGAACATTCCTGGGGCGTGGCCAAGTTGAATGACAGTTTTATCCATCCACCAATACGAAAACAAAGTTATGTACCACGAGAGAAAAGTCTCAGAGAAATTATATGATCATTATCTCGACCTAACCCTGGGCTGGCGATGACTGTAGTTAATAGTATGTCAATTTTTCAAACCTGACTGGCACTGGCAGCAAGCCCTGATATTTTTTACTTCATCTATTTATAGAAGTGTGGACAACTTTTCTTTAATTGTTAGTCAATGACACGAATACACTTGACAGTTGAAGATGTTCTTCTTACCCGCCCCCCCCGTCCCACCCCATACCATATCAACAGATTCTTTTAGTTAATAAAAAAAAAGGGTGGCAAAGAAAAAATCTTTCCGTGTGTGTAGATCAGGCAAGACTTTTCTTGCTCAAACATTTCGTTAATTAGAGTTTTCATTTCAAATATCTCTTGTGTTTTCAACTAAAATATATTATAGTATTGCTTTTCAAACGTCTTTTTTTTTAAAAATTTGTTTGCGTTAAATGTTTTGTTCTTAATTGATCCATAAACGGATTGTTCTCCTTCGATCACACATCATTAACAAAAACATTAGAAAGTCGAAAAAAGTTTCAGTTGATAGAGGTGTGATCTGAAGGTGGAACTCGACGTCACCACCTCCCCACCCACCGCCTAACTCGTGATCGCCGACTTTTTGGAGCAGCTGCTGAAGATCTCCAGGAAGGTCTCCCTGTACTTGCTGCTCATGGTGTAGTACATGAAGATGTTAACGCTGGCGTTGAGCACCTCGAAGACCTGGGCCAGCGACACCATGACGTAGTAGATCTTGGCGTTCCTGCCCGTGTAGGTGAACTCCGAGTCCAGGAACATCCAGATGTACACAGCCACGATCGGGGTGGAGCAGACGATGATGACCGCGGCGATCAGGGTCACCATGGTGATTGTCTTTTTGTTGCGAGCCGACATGTTCTCCTTCTGGCCTTGATCGGACGTGACCTCCATGCGCCACTGCTCCTTGGACTGGAGTTTATAAATCAAAATGGCCGTCAAGATGATCTCGGCGATGAAAGTCCCGATTAAGAAGGTCGCGTAAAAAATGGCGGTCAGCCCCATCATGTGGGAGTACTGCTTCCGGGGCACCAGCCCCAACAGCGTGCGGTTGACTTCTGGGAAGAACTTCCAGTCGATGTATAAGTAGGCGTACTCTGGAACCAAGAGGCTTATCATGAGCAGAAAACACAAGCAGACGATGACAACGGTTCTCTTGGGGGTGAGGATCTGCTTGACCTTGAGGGGCACGACGATGCAGAGGCACCGCTCCACCGTGATGTAGAGCGTGATGAGGCAGGTGATGCGGGCGAAGCAGTCGTGGGGGTAGCAGGCGGTGAGGTGCTGGATGTCGGCCGGGTCGATGGACAGGTTGGCCTGGTAGAAGAGCGGGTTCATGCAGACGTTGTACCACAGCTGGGTGACGAGGCTCAGGATGTCCGAGATGGCGATGCCGAAGAGGCTGATGTTGATGGAGTTGTCCAAGCCCTGCCTGTAGAAGATCATCATGTTGATGATATTGACCGCCGTGCCGAACACGGACAAGACGTTGCAGATGACGAGATTGTTGACCACCACCACGATCCAGGTGACGTCAGTGCCGAATATGGCGTCCAGGAGTTTGATACCTTGGTAGTCATCGTAAGGGGAAAGCGTTGTAGTGCTTACTTCTAAAATCATTTCTGGATACCTCGTTTGAATACCTCGCCCTGATCTCTTATCTAGTCGACTAGGCGGATCAGTTTTAAAATTTCTTTCGTGTTTTTCTTTTAAAGTTTAATTTGTTTGGTCTGTGTTTGGAAATTTTGTGTTTAGTTTTTTTATATTCAACTACTTAGACTACTTGAATGAAAATCTTTATGGCGAAATAATGTTTTGACAATACGAAATAAGCTTAATACAATTTGATATACTTCAACAGTTCGCAGTTCTCTTTGTGACTTCTGAAACCAATTACGGTCATAGGCACAGAGTTAAGCCAATATTAACGACTTTCAAATTGGCCTCGCCAAGCCAATCGCGATGTCTCAGTTATGCCCCCTGCTTAGTTAACTCCCTCTTCGAGCTTCGTCCCCCAAATGTTTATAGTGTCCCTTGTATGATAGCCTGTGGGGAGAAATTATCTTATCGCAATACTTCTGCTAATTTTCCCTGTCCCTACTTTCTTGCCTCATCTCTTCCCCATTATCCCTAATTTACTATTGACTTTCGTCATCAGCCATCTTGATCTCTCCTTCTCTCTGAGGCACGCAATTCTACCAATCAATGAATTCATTGATGTTGTTAATTATTTGATGAAATGTGTATGCATCCTTACAGTCAACTTTGTGCACTATATTACAAAAATATATAGTCAATAAAGTGAATCGGAAGCTAAATTTTTATTTTATTCTCATTAAATTATTTAATCCTTTTGATTTTTCTTTCTTTGTAAAAAAATTAAATAATGTTGTTGTTTTTTGTTTTTTTTAAAGAGATGATCAAATTGTCTTTAATGGTTTTTTATAAGATTTTGACAACTAATTATGAGCTGTTCAGTTGTCATCTCCCTATCTCCCATCTGGTGATCAACTTTAGCTACTGGCTTTTCTTGTTAAATTGACTCTTATTTTAAGCTGAATATTTTATCATTTTTATTAACTCCCCCTCCCTAGATTTCAACAATCTCCCCACCCCTCACATACCAATTTGTGTCTTTGTTAATTCACTAAAGAAATATTGACTGATCTTATTTGTATGACTTGTGAAGAAGTAAAAAATATTTGTTTCATTTGTTTTTGTTGTTTTTTAATTGACCAATTTCTCAGAAAATTTAGTTCATTTTCAAAAGAGATGAAACTCTAATATTGATTTGACTCTTGTTAATTTGAAAATTTTAAAACGTGAGCTCCATTTATCCATAGCATTGTAGCGAACTAAATAAAACATTTCATCTGAACTTTGTTTAACTTCATGTTTGTTATTTTTTTAAAATTTGATACTTGTATTTTTGGTTGTTTTTTTTGCCTGCTGTTGATGTGTTGAGGCATTCAGTATGGTGCAGCAGCACATGGTGTTCTTACTTATCATTTTTCAGTCTGGCTATGATCGTAGTGGAAAATGTCACGTTCAGTTCTTTGTGGTTTGGTTTAGTGGCGCCTTCACATGACTGTCTGAACTACTGTAACAAGAGGAGCAATTGTTCTATGACAACAAGTCAACTATAATGACTCTATGACAACATGTCATCTATAATGGCTCCCTGACAAAATGCCATCTATACTGGCTCTATGAAAAAAAGTCATATATAATGGCTCTATAACAAATCATCTATAATGGCTCTATGACATCAAGCCATCTATAATGACTCCTATGACAACAAGTCAACTATAATGGCTCTATGACAATAAGTTATCTATAGTGGCTCTATGACAACAAGTCAGCTATAGTGGCTCTATGACAACAAGTCATCTATAATGGCTCTATGACAAAAAGTCGATTGTGACCTTTGTAGAAATGTTTTTAAAAATTCTGCTAGGGAAAATTGAAAGTAAAAGATTTTAAACTTCTAGTGAAGGACGACCACAGAGGACATGTTTTCCAAAAATATCAAGCCATGAAATTGTAAGGATTTTTAGAACCACTGCTTATTTTCATACTACAGATGGCTAACTTTTAATTCAGAGGAAGTCAACACATATCACAATCATCAAGAGGACTAGGAAATCACGAAAATAACTTTAAATTTTTTTTTTTTACAAGATGAAACTAACTTAAATTAGTGAAACTAAAAATTGGAGAAGTGAAAAATATATATTTTTTTTTGTTACATTTCTCCAGAAATTATATGGAAATATTGCATTAAATTTCATTAGAAGGTAGTCCATACCTAAGATAGGTTAACAGAAAATGTAGTCTTAATTAATTTTCATCTTATTTAAATTTGGTTGAAGTAGCCAAGGATGTATAAAATTATCATGAGCAGATAACTATTGTGGGTTATCATTGGCTAATTAATTTTTCACTCTCTTTCCGATTGCAGTATTTAAATATAATAATCAAGTAAATGTCTAGAATTTAAATGAATGTGTTGTTGAGACACTTGTCTACCTGAATGATGGCATTTTGTGAAAATGAACTGAATATTTGTTTTTGTCGACAGGTCACATCGTTCGTAGGTATCCAGATGACAGTTATGACATGAAAGATAGCACCGGACTTGTTGAGAGGGTCTGGAGGGAAGACATCATCTCTGATGAGGATGATTGTAACAAAGTTTTTAAAGTAAGATTACGTATTGGCATATATGTAATCTTAGGGCACTTCATATCGGCAACATATGTACCCTTAGACCTTAGTGCACTACATATCAGCATATATGTTCTCTTAGTGCACTACATATTGGCATATATGTACTCTTAGTGCACTGCAATTAAAGTTTTTAAAGTTTCATCACATGTGGGTATATATTATGTATTCTTATCAGTGCACTGCAAATAAATTTTTCAAAGTAAGATCTCATTATATGGGCATATAATTATTCTTAATACTGCACTGAATTAAAGTTTTTAAAGTAAGATACAAATATGGGCAAATGAGTATTCTTAATAGTGCAATGCAATGGATTTCAAAATGATAATGAGATTGGGGGAGGGGAATGCAATAGGGCCATGTATAAAGAGATTAGTAACACTGTTCAATGAAACCTGTAACTCAACAGAGAATAAATGTCAGCTGAAAGTAAAGAGTAGAAAACCAGTAAAAATAAAATTTAACAGCTTTAAGGTCATATGAACGAGGTATTTCATTCTAAATTGTCTGTTGTCTTTGTGTTGAAGAATTTTTAAAAAATAATATAATTTCTATACAAAAATAAATCTTGCAAATATTATTTGATTAGTTTACAGTTTAACAATACAATGCTTGCACACTCCAAATTTTTTAAAGTTATTTTTAAAAAATTCTTTTTTATTTAGCAAAATGCATTTTTTAGGTTATTTACTCACATCTGAAATTGAAATCTCTTCTCATGAAATAATTAATATTTGTAAGAAATTAAAATTTTTAAAAGCTGGATATTTTGTAGCTACAGCTATATAAATGTTACCTTCTGAGAAACTAGTTATCTTATCCTATCTGTTACAGATGCTCCTTCTATCCAGAAGATTATTGCGTCCTTTGCTTATATTAGTTTAGCTAAGATGTAAAACAAAAATTGCAAATAAAAAGTGTTAATTAAATAATAGATATTTTTTATTTTGAGTGTGATGGCCAGATTAATCATGTTCTCATATTTCAATGAATGAATATCACAACAAGTATCTTGCCATAACAAGCATGACCATTCCACAGGAAGGTGACACAGTGGTGGCCTTGCACCCTAAGTACAGCTTCAGCTATGCCCCAGGGGTCATTGCTGAGGTCAAAGGTGAGACAGTAGAGGTCAGATTCTACGACGGTCAAACGGCAGAGCTGTCCCTTCAAGATGGCAAGGTTTATCACATCAGCACCAGGAAATACAAGCATGATGTGGAGTTTATAGAGAAGAAAGAGAACGAGTGGGTCGGATCTGCTGTCATTGCTAGAGATGACAAGACAGGGGCCTATTACCCAGGTGACTTTTCATGACAAAATAACAAATATGAGTGAGGTAAAATATAAAAAATTACCTTCTTAATTAAATACAGGCGGCTGGGTAGCGAAGTCAATAGTGCGCTCGCCTCACAAGCTGAGGGGCGTGGGATCGAGCCCACTAAAAACCACTATAAAAATGTTGAGAAGTGACTAACGCTAAGAAAGTCCTCTGCTGACCTCGAGAGGGATGGGCACCACCAGTGTCTATTAAGCCCGAGAATGTTCTAATGGAAACATTGGAATCCCCTACGACCTCGAAGAAAAGAGGTTATGGGACTAAAAAAAATAATTAAAAAATAATTAATTACATTTTACCCTTCTTTATTTTGTTTTTAAATCAAATGTTAAGGTTTATAACTTATGATTTCATCCAAAATGACACAATGACAACCATTGATGGCGGACTTTTTTGGAGGCGCGTGCATGAAATTCAACCAAAACCCATTTATTTATAGCTTAAGTGCCAACACACCAATGAAACGTGAAAATGGGGGTTTAGCTTTGCTGGTTTGATTTAGGAAATAATTTTTTAGTCACGTGCCGGCCGTTGAGGCTCTGCGTGCCGACTGTGGCACACATGCCATAAATTTGCCATCACTCCCTATACTTTATAACAGCATGTAAATATTGTGATGAGATGGCAGGGGCCAGCATTTAAGAAGTCTTTAGCCCCTTCAGAAGACCCTTCAGATTTTAAAATGAAGATAATTTGACCTTCCACATGCCACTCTCAGTTTCACCAATCTTATTATTATTTTGAATTTTTATCAAATTTTTAAGGCTGCACAAACCATGTGCAGACGCATATTGTACTAGATAAGGTTTACTTTAACTAATTTAGAAATATTAGACTCTTTGAAAACAAAAAAGGCTTTAAAATATTTACATATTACTCCCAATGATAAAATTCTTTGAGAAAATGAAAGGGGCAGTGTTACATAGTAAAAAATATTTTTTTTATTATGTTGCATAGTGGAAATTGTTTGCATACAGGCCCAGAAAGCCTCAAAATCTCTTATTTTTCTACCAAACATATGCGCTATTTATATTGATGGAAACATATTTCTGACACATTTGTTTTGGTTTAAATGACACATAGACATTTTAATAATAATTTTAAAAATAACTTAAAGTGATCAGAAATAACAGAAATTACAGAACTTCTACAGGTGAGAAGCACACAAGCGGTGTTTTAAAAAATGTATTTTATTTCCGCAGAAATAAATTATATTGGAATGTTCAATACCAGCAAAAGCCCACAGTATTTTGTGCCTTAATTATGAAAAGGCATTGCTGAAATTTTCAGCTACCTGACTTTGAAAGAAATTAATGAAATGATTTTCAAAATGAGTGTTTTTATTTTTGTCTAAGGATCTGTCAGGAAGAAGATCAACAGTCAATTGTACTCCATAGAATGGGCCAATGGAAGCATCTCCCATCAGAGTGTCGTACATATATTTGGTGCTTTCACTAGGCAACCAAAGCTGAGCTGTGGGGACAAAATTCTGGCTTGTGTAGATCCAGATCGTGTCAAGTATCTGCCAGGTGTTCTTAATGATTACAAAGATGGAAAACTCAAAGTTTCATTTTGCAATGGAGAGGAGTAAGTATTTTGGAAAAAAAGCTACAATTTATTTTTCAATTTGTTGAATTAAACAAATATTGTGTAATGCAAGATATGGTAAAAAATTATTTTTTCTATCAAATGATAAGATAAAAAAAAAATATGTGTAATAACTACATAGTATAGGTATTATATATAAACATCAGTAGATTTTGGTGCTGTTGCCATGTCAGTGGCAGATCTGATTCTACTTATTTTTTTACCTTTATTTATCTACACAAAAACTAGCAAGTCGGTCAATGCTCTATTCACACATATTTATTCTCATCCTCTAGACGTGATGACATCGTAGAAGGACCTTGGTATTACCTGAGTCAAGTCTATTATGAGGACGCCATGAACTATTACAGGAATAAAAATAACATTATCAAATAATGAGTTAGAAACAGTTTGTCTTATCACAACTTTCTGTCTACATATCATTTGGCTTATAATTTAACAGAATATTCAGCTATAAGAAAAAGAAAGCTTGTTTGTGTGAATAAACAGGTTGATAAGGTTTCATTCAATTTACATAATGTTTAAACCGAGTCATAATGGTTTATTATTTTTAAATGCTTGAATAAATTCTAATGAACTTTTGTTGGTACATTTTTTTGTACATATTAACAATAATGCCTCTAAAAACTTTTCCTTCAGATTCTTTTTTTTTAATCAAGATATGTGAAAAGGTTTTAGAAACTCATTTTCTGCTTTCACATTGCCTAATGTCTAAATATTATGCATTTGTTTTGATTCTTTTTAGAAGTCAAAGTTTTAAAATGATTAAACTTTTGACTGGATTCAGGATTAAATGCTGACAGTAAAATGCCAAAACTGTTATGTAGCCGCTGAAAAAGATTTATTTAAGACACCACCATGTCATTGTATTAATAGGATGAAATTATCAGTGACAAAAAAAAACTTTGATAAACTGAGGTTCAATAATTATGTCTACATTGCAAAAATTACTTTACACACTGAATCATGAAGATGGAAATGAATTGATTTTAATTAGGGAATATATAGTACTGATAATCCAATGATAAGGAAGGAACCTTTTCTTAAAATATAAAATGCAATTGTTTTTTTTTTTCTGTTTTAACTTTGAATAATATTAATGTATGGTTTGTTGACAGTTAACATGATGTATCTTAGAACTAGAATAAAATCTAGGTTTTCAAAGCTTTTTTTATTTTATTTAAGTGGCTTCGTTGTAATGGCTATTCTAATAATGTTGTTGCATACCTGATCGTAAGCACATATTCAAAGGGATAATTTATGCTATTCAAACCATTCCCAAATTGCCAAAACTGTTGAAGAGGTTGAATTCAAATCACTTAAGTTACCCAGGTCCTATTTTGAAATAAGAAGTGACAAAAAAGCTCATTGGGTTTGAGTTCCACAAACACGCTGGCTGGTTGATGTAACCTGTGGACAAACATTCCATTAAATTAAAGATCGGCTCATTTTGTGTCATTGTCCAACTGAGTAACAAGTGATATGTAATACCAAGTGCTCTCATTGCAAGCCATTCACAAAATGGACTCTGCCTTATCATGACTTGCAAGTATAAATTGTATTTGTACCAGTACTACGATCAAGAAAATATTTATATTTTTTAATGTTTTATAATTTTTTTTATACATGTTTGTTTTTCATTAAAAATGTCTACGCCTTTTAAATATTATGAATTTTAAATTTATGCATACATATGATTTTATAAGTTATGTTTTCATTATTCAAGAAAAAAACACAACACAATTTTTTGTAAATGCTTAAATATTCGTGTCTTGTTATTATTTCTTCTCTTCAAAATCCTGCACTTCTTTGACACATTTCACTTTCAACATATAAATAGTTTATTAAATATTTAATTATTTTATTTTGACAGTTGTCACAAATATTTTAATGTAGGAATAGCACTCCAACCCATATTTATTTATTGTTGATTGCACGTTGTTGACGTAAAGTAGATTTCACAGTTTTTTAGGTTCTGAAATGTATTTGATAATATTGTTATTGCATAGCTATTTGTATAATGAGCACATATGTCGCCCAAGTTATTTTAAAATATTTTGTTATCATGCTTGCAATGGTGAGAAGCAATGATTTACAGCAGCTTCCCCAACCCAAGGGACATCACTGGAAAACTCAACTCTGTGTAATTTTAATTAAGTGCCCCAATACTGGAATTAATCATGACACTTTAATATCTTTTCATCTGTTGATTATGTTAAATTATTTTATGTTATAATGTTTGCTTTGTGTTTATTATTTATTTTCTTCTTTTTTTTATAAGGTTTTGAAAAAAAATGTTGGGGGGGGGGTAAAAAATTATTGTCAATGGATGTTGATTAAAATTGTTAGGAATTTTTTAAAAAATATATCAATTTAATGTTGTATTAATGTTAATTTATTTTTGTATTTCTAGAGTAAAGAGAGCAGTTTAATATGAAATTATTCAAATAGAATAAAAGTACTCCCTAGATTCTCTGATGCTATATTTCAAGTTCAAGTGTTTTCTGTCCACACTGTTACAGTTACATTCATTTTATTTGTGTTTTTGTTTCTGTGGTAAATATCTGTTTCTGTTGATATCTCAAGCATGTTTTTTGTTTGTTTATTGGCTTGTTTGTTCGCTTGTTGTTGTGTTTCTTGAGGTTATTCATTTAAATGGTTTCAAATCTGAGGAAAAATAACCACCGGTTTGTTTGTCCTCTCTTGACTTGGCAGCACTCTGGAGCAAAGCGTGGCCATCGAAGACAAGCCCCAGAAAAATATTCAGCATCAAATGACAGGCCATGGTCTAGGGCTTTTTAGGTAGTGACTAGTCTTTGTCTCAGACACTGAGGTACTGACTAGTCTTTGTCTCAGACACTGAGGTACTGACTAGTCTTTGTCTCAGACACTGAGGTACTGACTAGTCTTTGTCCCAGACACTGAGGTACTGACTAGTCTTTGTCCCAGACACTGAGGTACTGACTAGTCTTTGTTTCAGACACTGAGGTACTGACTAGTCTTTGTCCCAGACACTGAGGTAAACGATAAAAATAAACACTTTACAGTTAACAGTCGGAAATCATATCCTGAAAAAAAATACATTTCCCACTATAAGCGTATGATAGATTTTCGACAACAAAGGATACATTTATTCTTAGGGAGGAAAAAGGATGAGAAATTACGAATTGTATTTCCCCCAAATACTAACATTTGCTCTGATTCATTAGTTGATGGTTTTCATTCAGCGGCGTAGCCGTAGCGTGGGTATGTGCCGCCGGAGAAGAACCCAAATATTCCGCCCCAACCCCACTGCCACTTCCCCCAAAACAAAAAATAAAATAAAAACTATGTTATTGTTTTTACAAATAGTTTTTATTAGAAAATAATGAAACGATACGATTTTTAACTCTCTATCCCTGCCGGGGACCCCCTTAAAGTATGTCGTACTTTCGAAGAAAAATAAATTTTTAGTAACAAAATATTTTAATTTAAATTTAATATTATAATAAAACAATGACGTCACACATAGCCGGACACCACCACCCCCCCCCCCCCCNCCCCCCCCTTGTCACAAACTGTGACACTTCTTAAAGCCCCCTCCTTTGGAGCATGACGTACATTATGGACGGCCCCATGGCACAACCTTTCAGGTATCAATGTAGTCAGCCATGTCATGCTCAGCAGAAAAATAGCTATAGATTATCAATCTTGATGTATTCATCATTAATCAAAATTAATTTTCACTAACTTAGTTTTTGAGAAGCTACTTTAAAACCTTAAATTACTTTTAAGACAGTGGCAGGAAATATCGGATTAATTATATTATTTTCGACAGGGTAACTTCGAGCCTAAATATCAGAATAAACTTGAATGAATCAACTGGTCTTGAATGCATTAATTCTTACTTTTTTTTATTTTTTACCAGTGAGGTAAAATATTCCTTGCTTTGCAATGTCTTGTGAGATATTTTGGATACTCTAATTTTAAGGCAAAATATTAAAATCCTCTAGATTATTTGGTACTAAAAAATCATATATGTTTTCCAAATTCTATAAAACTGCTGAAACTTCACATGAATTTCTACAGTATTCTCAACTTATGAAGAATACAACTTTCTTCTCAACTGTTTTTATACATAACATGCATATACATTCGCTCCAACTCCAATCATCAAATATTTGCTTTCATTTATTTATTCTTGTTGATTGGAAGGTTCGATAAAAAGGATGAGGTCTCCACATCAAACTTGAATAAGTTACATGTCATC